>BGNK01000883.1:0-190343 GCA_003297005.1 Symbiodinium sp. clade A Y106
ACCCAGAAACCCACATAGGGTTTATTTGGAAGCTGTCTCTCTTTATTTTTAATTAGGTAGCAAAAAACCCGAGTGCCAGCTTCCAAATAAACCCGGTTTAAGCCGCACACGGGGGGGGGCGGGTTATAGGTTTAGGGATTTCGGACAGCCGCTTTTGGTGGGAGGTGGGAGCGGGTTGAGTGTGTTGATTGTATGACGTCCCTATATGCACAGAACATATAGCCCTCTCGTTTGAGTCCGCGACGAGATCTCTTTCGTCAGGGCTGAGGGCTTTGCTGTGTGTCTGTACTGCCTGAACCGAGACCTCGAAGGGCTGAACAGTTTGTTCTAGATCATGGTCCGCTTCGGAACCTGAGTGCCGTAAGACAAGACAATAACGGCTGGCGAGCCTCGAGGTTGGAACGGCCACTGCATAAACCGCGAACTTTAGCGTCCCGATTATGCTCAGCAGAATTGATCCGGCAGGTGAAATCAGTAATGCGGATCCCTGGTTGATAAACCGCCTCTATTTCTATTGGGATCCCTGTCAAACCCCTTAATGTTTAATGTCGACGGAAGTGACGCGTACAGTAAGCCTTTGAACGGACCCCTAGCGGAGCCCGATTCTACTTACGATGGCTCGTATAACTCTTCTCTGAAAATGGCCGGGCTGCAGGAAGAGGCTGCCCCAAATCCCAAGCCACAGAACGTTCCAAAAGGCGCGGAATTCCCGGCTGCGGTGGCGAAGCCATTCCTTTGGGCTTTTCGTTGGGTTACGGTTTAGGGTTTGGGGGATGTGGCTTGGGCTTGGGGGGGTCCTTCGCAAAGCTTCAGGCAACGGTGTTGCGATTCCGACACCCAGAACCCAACACGTCGAGTAAGCTCGGATGCTGTTTTAACTGGCGGACTCAGCCCCGGAAACTCCAATAATGAAATCTACTAGAAAAGTTGTTGCAAAAAACCCTCAATATTTAAATGACGCTAGCTGCACAAGTTTCGATCAAATACTACAGTTACAGTTGCAGATACGAAATCACTGTGCTATTAACCGACGGGTGCATGCCAGGGCTCCCGCACGCTGCTCTCGAAGCCTGTGATGTGATACCAGGTCGGGATCCTGGGAACTCTATGTCTGCTTCAAAGCGGTAACGACTGGCACCGCTGTGGGTAGGATTCCGAATTCCTGGTATTCGTATCATTACTATAGTATATTGGAATTATTGCTACGATAATCAATCTATTTACGATCCCCGGTTCAAGGCTTTGTTTCATTTGTGGGAGGGTGCGTTGGGTTTGGGCGTCGTGGGGGTCTCGGGGATCGGGGAGAGGGTTTAGAGGAGTGCTTTTGCATAGGGGTCGGTCTTGGGGGTTCCGAACTGCGACGGAGGCTTTAGGGCTTCGGTGGCTCTTGAAAACTCCAAGTTCAAGATATCCGGTCGTTCCGGGGTCACGGTGAAAGCCGAAAACTGAGACTAAGAGTACCAGCCTCTTGGTGGCAAAGCGCCCAAGCCTTAAGGCATTGAGCATTGAAACCTCTCAAACCAAAGCCGTCTGAGGATTGCAGAAGGAATCATATGTAGCCGTACTAGGGGCCTTGAAAGGGAGCAGACCAGTCCTCCCACTCCTCGTGAATGGAAAGCAACCACTTGCCTGATTGAGATAACCCGAACTCTAGACTCGACATGGGCAAATCCTCGTTCCTCCAGTCCAAGCCCCAAAGCCGTTACCCGCAGCCGTGAAACACCAAACCGGAACCCTCGGCCCCTCAACAATTAGAAGAGGTTTTTGGATGGCTGGTTTTCGGGGTACGTTATAGTATAGTGATTAATCAAAAACCCTGAGGCGTAGTACTCGTAACTATTCAGAGCTCTATAGTCTATATAGACACAAAATCCTAAACCCAGCGGCTGCAGCACCCGGAGCAGTTGCAGCCCTCTCAGGACGGCCTGGGCGACAGGCTTAAAGTGGTGAGCTGAAGCAGCCGAAGGGCTTGAAGTATTGGGTCCATGAAAGCGCGCCTTTACGCGGACTACAGAGGGGCATCTTGCTCAGGGTATGGGTTTAGGCTTCTGTGTCAGGGTTGAAGGGCTTGTACCGACTGCTAGTTTGAAGCCCTGAACCCTAAAATCCCGAAGCCCGCATGCCCCGTAACCCGAGACCTTCACACCCGTCAATCCAGGTTCCAAATTCCAAACCTGGAGGCCTGCATCGTGGACGACCCAGGGTTGATCAAGTCCAGAAAAGTCGGGGTCACCTCTGCTCACTGGCGCGCACGGTATGCTCACACATTTGGTTGTTTAGCATCTAGGTTTCAGAAGACGGTTCACGTTGTCTGGCGTTTACAGCTACAGGGTTCACGGGAATGGGCTTGGGATGCCTCTTGAAGGATTGCTGGGGGAAGAGGTTCGTAGGATTCAATCATCGTAGTGTCCCTTTCTGCCTTTCTGACGGTCTGGAACGGCTTTCAAGGTTGTGGCACCGCTTTGGAGAATTCTGTTGGGGCTGATCTGCTCAGGGAGAACCTGGAACCGAAACCCTGAACCGCCTGAACCTTCTCCCTGCATCCGAAAGGTGCACAGCCCTGAAACCAAAGTCAACACCGCAGCTCTTTCCTGCTGGCGTAAAGGCAACTGAATTCGACTTAGGCTAGTGCTTTCGGTTCCGAAGTGTGCTAACCATCGAGCGCTGCCTGCCCAACATCCACGATCGAACACCTTTCGCGAGTCTAAAGCCTCTCTTCCCCAACTCCAGTACCACAAGGGTCATAGAAGTATTGAGCCCTAGGCCCTAGATCCTAAACCCTAGCTCTTATTCTACTGAAGGATCGCCAAGCATCCAGGATGACTTCAAGGAGTGTCTGTGCCAAGAACCAGTGCCAGATAGTGTTTCGATACCGGGCCTGGTTAAACAAAATCGACGAGCTCTTGAAAACAGGATTTGGAGGTTTAGGCCTTCACAGTTTCCATGTTTCAGCCGGTGACGTGGCAGCGTTATATACCTCTAAACTCGACTCTAAACCCTCAGCCGCGAAAGTCGGGGCCAAACTTGCAATGTTCGGTCTTTCGGTGTCTCGGCCCGGGAAACTGGATTAAGCTCTGCGAAGCAGGCGCTTGGTGCTTTGATCTACGGTTTCCGTGTACATGTTTATATACACATACATACCTCTGATGATCACTTTCAACATCTATTTGAAATCGGTTGTGGGGGTGGGAAGGCTTCTTGTTACCACGGCGTGCACTTCAACCCTCAGTCCTAAGTCAGGTTCTGGCGACCACCTCAAAGGTCGGGCTTTAGGGCTTATGGTCCTGGGTAGAGCTTCAGACAGCTGGTGCTGAGTGTACATCTGATACACCGACTCGAAGTATTCTAGAATCCGCAAGCTATCTGTCTTTCTATTTGTCAAAACTCATACTTGTCTACCTATATATGCAGTGCAGCTCCTGTCGCCGTTTTACTACGTCCTGCGGACACATTGGATTTGGGCTTTTCGGACTCTTGGGGAGTCAGGTTTTGTGATGAGGCTCTCGAGGAGTCTGGGGTGTGCAGCCTCCTGGGGCTCAATCTTGAAACTCTGCAACCAGACGGTTTGGTGGGAATATGACTCCCTCCAGGCTAATACCTGACACCCTGTTATGCAGCACGGGCGGCCATATAGACTGAGACCAAGATGTTGAGCACCCAAAACCTGGATCAGTTGAGGGTGTCATGTGGCGTCATCGTCGTTGCATGGTACTATGCAGCTGCCCAAATCCTGGAGTAACTGCATCTCTTAGGCCGACGGTCGAAAATCACATGTCGTAGTGTGTTGGCGCAGGGACGTTACCGCAATGTCAGGCAAAGGCCGAGGAGCATGGCTGCGCTCACATCGATGACCCAGAATGTCAAGTCGGGGCCGAAGGACATCAACGGGATGGCGAAGCCTGTGCTGCACTACGGCTTCGGCTTTCAAAGGCTTCGAGCTTGATTGATTATGGTCTTCCGACGATGCTTCAGAGGGTTGCGAGTGTCTGGTTGTAGGGTGCACCTGTTCTGACAAGCTTGGGCAAAGTAGCCGGTGCTTCCTATCGTGGCTTCCAGAAGGAGTACAGTAAAGCCCTATAACCTCTGCGGGTTCTCAAGAAGTTGTAGCGCTTGCGGCTGGCTCTTGGTCCCGGGCCCCTTCTAGTACCCGACTACAACTCTTATAGTATAATCCTTTACTTATTCTTCTAGAGTCTATAGAGCCCTTTAAACCCAAATGTACCCTGCTGTTGCCAGGTTTGCGTTTGCTGGGTGAGCGAACCTGCCTAGATGAAGAGGCCTCTGGTATCTTTGGCTATGAAGTTCTGAAGGTTGCTGGTCTCTAAGTTCCGTTTATGGTTTTGTTTAGGAGGTGGTCTTGGGACCTTTTCCAACCATGGCGACCTGCATCTGTGGGCATCAACCGCCTATCACCGACACTACTACACAACTCAACTCAAGCTGTACGGCAACTCGAAGTGTCCGTCCATCAACTGGGTATTTTTCGTCCTTGACTCCTAAAGCCCATAATCTGCTTATTTCCCTTAACTACAAAAGGACCTTAAAGCATCAGCGGAATACATTGATTCCTGAATCGGAGAATCAAGGAGCAGTCCCGGAGGATCAGCAGAACTGCAACCAGAGCCCAGGCTTGGACGAACTGCTTTGTCCATGCCCGTTGAACTTTCGGCACCTCTGCTGTGGTTCAGATTCGGGTTCACGAGATTTTATGGCGAACTAAGCCCGACAGTCCCACGTTGCGGGATTCAACCGAACAACATCCCCACAAGCTTTGAGTGTCGGACTTCGGACCTAGGAGTCTGCGGCTTCGCAGCTTTCCGAACAAAACAATGGCGGTTTGAAGCTTCAAGCTCTTGGGGCTTTGGGATGCTTTGGGTCGGAATCGCAGGGTTTCAGAGTCTGGAAAGTGAAGGCCATCCCTTCTTCAGGCTTTCGAGCAAGAGATTGGCTTTTCCTGATCTGGGGATGCGGCTTCTGTCCTCGTCGCATCCGAAGATTATACGTGCCGGAAAAGTGGTTGAGGCTGTTAAAATTGTGCTGCGCAAGCCCCTATATGAGCCTGTGAACTCTACGGGACTGTTGAGGCCATAAACTTCTAGATTGCCTTAACATGCAAGTCGCCTTCTGCGACCCAATTCTTGTAAACCCCTTACAAAACCCTTTAGACTCTTTTGGAACCCTATAGGCCATAAAGCCAGTACAAAATTCTTTTGCCTGCTCTCAGCCGTGACACCAAAACCGTTTGCATTGGCCATGGCGAGAGCTTGACAGCGCCGGCCGCCTGGAAGGAATAGTCATTTTAGGGTTTAGGGCTTTAGGGCTTTAGCTTTGGTGCTTTGGCCTTCGGGGTTGGAGTTCAATAGGATCTTTATACGGTGTATGATTTACCGCTTCGGGGATTCTTTGTATAATGGTGGGTGCAAAGGAAACATGTATATGGTCACGTGTTGCTTTTTCAGATTTCTACTTGCTGTGCCTCCCCCCCAACCTCTTGCAACTTCGCTTCTGTCGGCGTTTCAGATCATGTGGCTGTCGACGTTGCTATTCTTCCGTCGCATGCCCTAAACTGTCTGATCGTTTCACTGCATCTCCGTCAACATAGCCCTCTTCTTCGAAACGACCGTTGTCACATACCGTCATCATGATCGTCATCGTCATCACCTCATCACCATCGTACTGGGATTGTGTCTCGTCGCTTTGCTAAGACAGCAAGTCTTCTTGTTGCCGATATCATCTCCATGCTCCTCATCGCCAATTTCGCAGATGCCATGATTCACGGTAAAGCCGGTGTACATCAGCCTTGCTGAGGATCCGAGAACCCTTAGCCCCGAACCGAACCCTGTATCCAAACCCGTGTCCTCACAGGTATTCCAGCTCTTGTGGAGGTGGAAGCGCATCGCTGAGGTGTCGTTCACCTTCCAGGGCACCCTTCTCGCTAGGAGGCTGGAAGCCTCACATCGCGGCATTGCCGAAAAATTTGCACTTCAATTCCTCCTCAAAGCCTAAACCCAGGGCCTTGGGCCTCGAGCTTGGAACAAAATCTTTTCCTTTGGAGGGTGGGCTTAGGGATGCTGGGTTTTTGGGGCCCCTGACTACGAATAAGCATTCACGAGATTCCAGTTGGGCCTGTTTCACTTTATATGCGGGCCTATGCTGTGAACAATAGCTAGCTCTGGGTCGCATTTTCTGAATTTTCCGGCTCTCTGCACTTGCTGCAAGGTTTACCTAAGTTGTAAAGGTACCTGTCTGAAGACGAGCTTGGTGCCATAAGGACTCTGAACCGTTGTGCAACCGCGGACACCGAGCATTTCCCCAAACACTGACAAAGCTCAAGAACCAGCTGGAGCAAACCCGAAACCTCACAGCGCTTCAGCCGCAAGCCCGAAACCCTGAAAGCCCTTCTAAGACCCTAAACTTCCCTAAACACTTTAAATTGAAAACGCTATCCCCTCCCCCCACAAAAGCAAAGGCCCAAAGGCCCAAAGTGATGTGGGTGTCGCCTCGGGTTCCACTTTCAAGGGCCTCGAAAAGTTGACGCTCAGCTTCCTTGGCTCCGGGAGGGTTCTCATGGGCCTCAAGGAGAGGTACCTTCAAAGGGTTCTATCAGGCTTAGGGTATTTCTAAGGGATCTATCAGGGTACCTTAAAGGGATCTATCAGGGTTTAGGGTTCAAGGACTTCAGCATGCTTCCTCAAGTCCTTTGCAAGAGGGCTTTTCTGAAGCCCTCTAAGCAGGAGGCTCCCCAAAGTCCTTTTGATTACGCTTGACCAAATCATCACTTGCAGAAAGCCCCGTAATTTGAGATGCTCCCAACGACATACCTGAGCAGCCTGCCTTTTGAGCCTGCCGAGGTTGGCCACCTCTCACAATTTGGTAGAGGAGAGCTATAGATCTAATTGATCTAATTGCGAACTACAGGACCGGATAACTGCACATGTCTATGTTTGATTTGTTCGGCATCAGAGACCGCATGCAAATTCATGTTTCGCGTGTGCCTATGCGGTGCAGTCGGGTGCGTGCATGCGCACGCGTCGCGCGTGCATGTGCATGTGCGTGTGCGTGTGCTTCTGCGTGTGCGGAGGTGTGTGTGTGTGTCTGTGTGTGTGTAGGTAGGTAGGGAGGGGAGGTAGTAGGTAGGCCCTCTCTCTCTCTCTCTGTCCCGCTCTGTCTGTCTCTCTCTCTCTCTGTCTCCCTCTCTCTCGCTCTCTCTCCCTCCCTCCCTCCCTTCCTCCCTCCATGTCTTGTGCATCTCTGTGCATGTCTGTGTAAGTCTGTCGACCGTGGTCTTCGCGTTACGTTTGTCCGTTGTCGCTCAAGTTGGCCCTCTTTTCCGTGCTCTCGAAAGGTGTCTGCATCTGACCTGCGACGGCGACAGAGAACACTTTGATTTGCATGTTTGGGTTGTAGCTCAACGGGCACATATACAGCGGCCTGAGTTTTGGCATGGATTCACGTTGGCTTGCGTTGCAAAGGTTGCTGCAGACTGTTTTGCTGATTCCACGCGATCGACGAGTTCAAAAATCAAGCATACACTGCAAGGTCGAAAGTTGATGCAGACCAAGACGAAAAGCTCGCCACTGCCACTTGTCAATGTGCTGGCCGGCCCGTGGCCAATGCTATGCCCAGCGGCTAATGAAAGCTGGCATCGTAGTCTTGCCGCAACCGTGAAATAACTTTCTGCAGTGCTGGCTGCCAAATCGAAGAGTTCCAAAAACACAACACGCATGCAACATCGAGTCATGCAAGGATCGACGGCTTCGACAATCAGAACGAGGGAAGCACACATGGCCAAAGCGTCACGACACTAAATCATGTTACGCACAGTACGCCCGACACTTCGCCGAATTCTCACCCGAATTTGAAGGTTGTGGAAGGCTATTGGCTATTGGCTTTCAGCCACCAAGCGAACGACAAACCCAGGACAGCTTTCCTGATCCAAGGTCAACACGTACGACTACTAATTCCTCATGCTACTTTGTATGCGCGACTATCGCTTCTCAAGCAAAAGAGCTCCGAAAGAGTACGACATTCCCGAGGTGTACTACTACTACTACTACTACTACTACTTCTACTTCTACTTCTACTACTACTACTACTACTACTTCTACTACTACTTCTACTACTACTACGACGGCGACGACGACGACTACTACTACTAAGACGACGACAACGACAACCCAACCAAGCCTGCCCCAAACCACCCCCACTCAGTGACCCACCCTGCCCACAGGCCATCCCTCACGCCCCCAACAAACGAACCCTAAACTCGACAGCCTTCCAGCCCTAAACCCCCTCGACCCCAAACCTTGAACCTCTAAACCCCGAAACCTTGCGCCCGCACACCTGAACTCCCCCAAAGCCACTCTTGCATCAGGCTTCCGCGTGCGCTTTCGACTCAGGTCACGCTGCTCCTGAGGGCTCTCAGGGATGGTTTCGGGGTTTAGGGTTTCGGCACTTCGGGTTTCGAGGTTTGGGGGTTCTCGGGTTCCGGGGTTGGGGGTGTAGGGGTTTCGTAGCGTAAGGAACAGCGTTCAGACGTGTTGCAGGTATACTAAACTTTGAAACACTAAAGCCTACGTAAACCCTACAGGGCTAAGGGTTGCCTTCTACATCCAATCACCTGTATAAGCGAGGCCTTGGGGCTCAGATAGAAGGGATTCCGGAAGCCCTGGGGTTCAATATGCTTCTATTTTCTGGAGCCATCGTGAATGCATGACGAAACTTTCGGGCCTCAGTCATTAGAAGAGGGTTTTGGGCTCCTTTGTAGTAATTATGTCGTCAAAATTAGGAAGCAATATCTATATAGGCTCCTTTGTTAGCACTCCTTTCACCAGCCCCCGCGGGTGTCCTCACTTTGATTTTCCTCTTGCTGCGCGTGTGACACCGACACCGTTGACGTGTTGGTCCTCGGCCTGAGGCAACTTCGGACGTTCCCAGACAGGGAGTTCCAAACTAGGGTCCCTCCCATTTTGCGTTCCTAAAACAATGACAAGAGATAACCACACCCTTATACAAACGACCCTACCTAATTTGGAGAACTACGTTAAGAGGGCTTCGGACTTCAGGCTCCTAGGGTGTAGGGAGCCTGAGCTTCAGCGAGTCAGGGCTCTGAGGGCATCTCAGAGCACAATTGGGAGCAAGTCTTGGGATTGCGGTCCAGCTGCCCAGCTAGTGCAGCTAGTGGCTTGAGGTTTCGGGCCTGGGTTTCGGATTGGTAGCTTATACATAATCTAGGGTTTCGGGTTTGGGGCGGTGTACATGGTGAGCGCCTTTGGAAGACTGTGAAAAAAGCAAGACTGAACTCATAAGGCAACAACGGTCCACATAACAGAAACATCAAACAGCCTACGGCAGATTGCTGTTGTCTCCAGGGGAGAATTTCCAAAAGGGTAGTTATCGGGAGCTTCGTGAAAGTGGGTGTGATGCCTAGTGTTCTCATCATGTTCAGCACTAGGCCGTCCCCATTCACCTTTGCTAACCAAAAACCACTTTTAAAGCGTGCATCCCCGCATCCACATGAAGATGCTTCACTGCGTGATGTGTAAGCATTCATGTTGGTACGGGCGATCGTGTGTATATACATGTATGTGTTTGTCTATGTATTATATATACATTTTGAATGTAAATATACATATACATCTACATATACATGTACGTGTACATATCGATATACATATACATATACATACGTACATCCACACATCCATACATGCATACATGAATGCACACATACATGCATGCATGCATGCATGCATGCATGCACAAATGCATACATGCATACATACATGCATCCGTACATCCATGCATGCATACATTACATTACACTACATTGCATTACATTGCATTACACTACATACATTACATACACACATACACACATAATAACATACATACATACATACATACATACATACATCCGCTCGGATAAGAAATCGCTCGACTGGGCCTGGCCGTGCTGAATTCTGGAAACTTCGAATCGTCTATGATACTTAGCCATTTCGAACACGCATGGATAGTTTAGGATAAGATACGTTCTGTTCTGAAAGTCTCTGACTTGGGGTGCCTGCCGCCTTCAAACTTTGAAGCCTAAAGCACTCAACTGACAAGTTCCAAAACCCGGGTGAAGACGGCAAGAGCAACCTACCCTCTCTCTCTCTCTCTCTCTTTCTCTCTCTCTCTCTCGCTTGTTAGTCCCCGTTTGTAAAGCCCTTGAAATCCACACGGATAAGAACCCCAACGCCCGAAAGCCTTAGCCGTGCAAGCCCCAATTTGCCAGGCCACCTCGTGGGAATATTGCCGGAATTTGCTCTTTGTCGGGACTCGCAGGAATGCGAGGACGCCTTTTGGTTCACCTGTCATGCTTTTTGTGTGGGTCTCCTTTTCCGTTTAGTGCTCTGGGGGTCTAGGGGGTTGAGGAGCGTCTCGGGCTTGCGTATTGCGGATATTTCTACCGGTGCGTATTTGGGGTATGGGTGGCCTTCTCGACACTTCCAAGATTGAAGATTACGGCTTTTAGGCCAACACCCCCAAAACCATCTCCTCAACACTGGCAAGTCTCCAGCCCTGACGCATATCTAACCCTGAAGCTGACTCAGAAAATCCCGCAGCAAGCAGTGCCCGCAAACTTCTGAGAACCTGAAAACACTGAACCAGAAGCATAGCGACGCTCCGGAAAAAGGTTCCCACCTCCCCTCCATCGGCACTGAAGGAGTTGAATCTCTTGTCACTGCAAGAATCCTTCCTCGGCGAAAGCTTTGGGCTGATACACCCCAACTAAGCGCTGAAGTCCTTGTCGTGAGTATCGTTCGTTACAAGAGCTAGTTTCAACACATGACTCTAGCCCAAGCCCGCCACCCATGCACGAGGCGAGCAAGCCTTCGTGGCAACGGGAACAGCAGGCGTCTGATCTTGAAAACACAATCCAGTACATGAAGGCTACTTGCTACAGAGTCTGTCATTGTTGGCGGAACACGACACCTTTCCGAATTCTGGATGCAGAAACCCGAAGCACCGGTGGTGAAGTCAATGCGCTCCACTTCGATGGACTGCCTGTTGCAATTGTAGGGTTTAGTTCTCCTGTCTTGCCGGCATGGTGTGCGGTACCTCCAGAAGGCTTATAACTCTGATGATGACGCCTTGCCCTGAACCGTGGAATGACCAGGCAACGACCCCTAAAGCCCCGAAGCCGCAAGCCCCCAAATCGCCCTAAGGTCGAAACCTTACTATACTCATTTCTGAATTCCTCGTCTCTGTAGCTCTTTTTCGACAGCTCCTAAACCCTCCCAACTCTGAATCCGACTACCTACTTGCTTACAAAACGCTTTTCAACCCCAGAAGGCCCCAGCCCGTGCGCTCCGGATGCAGTTTAGCATCTTCAGATCGGATGCGAGGGACCTGCAGCGCAAGTAGGATTGCCCTTCAAAGTAACCCTACCTTCAGTTGATAGACAAATGGGTTGTCGGGTATGTAAGCATGCAACTTGGGGCTAATCGATAAACAATGGTGCATCTTCAAACAATCAAAATGTTGGCGTGAAATCTCATCAAGTGCTGAGCGAACCCGGTGGTGAGCTTAGATGGAAGTTAGGCTGGATTCTTTGTTGGTAATCGTTGCAAATCCATCGACCACTTGCCTCAGTACGTGTGGCTTGCCTGTTATTGAATTTGGTGTTACCGGCCACCCTATGGGCCTACTATAGGGGCCTTGTTGATCAAACTAGGGTTTTGGGGTAGATACTATATTCGCAATCATAAGGAACCCGAAAGTATCATTGGTAGGTATTTAAGCCCATCGTTTCTCTTCGCTGCACCTGACAGAGGCCGACTTCGTCTTCATGTCCGGGGGCCCCCGCCCGTCCTTCTGGCGCTTGGGGCTCAGGGGTTTTGTGGTTTTGGGTGCAGGGTTTGGGATCTAAGGCTCAGGTTTTGAGGTTTAGGGTTTAGAGCCCGAGACAAGGACGTTTTCAGGCTTTCGGGTATCTGGGTTGCAGGTCTGGAGCTCGTGAACGTGCACAGCATGCAAGGTTGGAGTGGGTTGAAGCCCGTATGTTCGGGGGTCTAAGCTGTAAGGAGAGATTCAGGAAACATAGTAGACATGCAAGACTTGCTCCCTGCAATTTTCCAAACCTCCCGCTTGGAACCAAGGCCAGAACGACGAGGAGGAAAACGGCTTAGGGTTTAGGAAAGTTGGAGTTTGGGTCATTTTTTTGAGCTCCCTTTTGCACCCGCCCCTTGGTCAGCAGTAAGGAGTTTAGGGTTTAGGGTTTAAGGAAGTTGGGGAAGTGTCGAACTCGGCCTGGTTCTATCCCCGATAAGACCCTTAATATTTAAAGCCTAAACCCGAGACCCCTGTAAACCATAAACCCCTAGGCCGGAGGCCTTAATCCCGAACAGAGACTCGCAAATTCCCATGAACTGAAAGCGCTTTGAAGCACTCCTGGGCTTGCTCCCCACCTTTCCGTCCTACTTTGGGACTGAGGGTTCAGCACGGACCACAGTTTCGGGTTTTCAGGCCCATCCGCCGCTAACACCCTCATCAAGCAAACACTCATAGAACGAAAAAACACGTCTAAAGTCTAAACCGGTGCCTGAACGCCATGAACGAAGCCCGTAGTCCACCTTGTTTTTTTTTCAGTGTACCCTAAGCCCTAAACCATAAACCCCGAATCATACCGTAAAGCACATGGAGGCAGCTCCGGAACGGCAGGCTTGGCTACATCCTGCTCGTCGAGGGACAGCCTGCTTGTTGCTGCCAGGCGGACAAGGAGTGGCTAGAAGACTTCGAGTAGGGTTTAGGGTTGAGGGTCTCAGGTTTAAGGTTTAGTTTAGAGTTCAGGCGGCAAAAGGCCCTGTATGAGGACTACCACGGGACAGGGTGCTGCTTTGATTTAGGGGGTATTTTGAAGTACATATACATATACATACATATGCAGTTTTCATTTCCATGGAGACTATAGAGGGAGCTTCTACTTGGTTGTGATATTTCTGTACATTCAGTATACTCGATGCTAGTGCACCAGGACGCTCGGCATGTGTGTAGGGCATCGAGTCTTGAGCTTCCAAAACTTGGGTTCCCTTAGTGGGGGGCAGATCCTCGCTTTGACTTCACTTAGTCTCCCACACTTTCACACGAGGGTTCAGTATTATTTGGGAGTCCACCAAGCCTTTACACAGTGGCATCCTCAGGCTGTACTCGGATGCAGCTTCAAATTAAGGCGATTATCCCATATTGCGACACTTGCATCGCGGCTTGACGGCAGTCTGGCATTAGTCTTATGCTTGGAATTTGTGGCTTCGGGGTTTGTGATTCGATTTGATAGGCTGTCCTTTAAAGTCTCATTTCCAGCTTCTCAAATCCTAGTCTACCCTCTCAACAAGGACATGATACGGGCCCGCACAAGATCCCTGCGTAAACTTCCGCATCCGTGCGTCATGAGATCCAAATGAAACCTAGCATCGATGAATTCATGATGGTGGTTCATTCCGCACTTTCAAATCTTCAAAGGAGGCATCAAGTACGTTGAGTTGCAAACATCACCCTGGAACTTAGTGACGGTGGGTGACAGCTGGGGTTGTAACTGTATGGCCCTGCCTCGACCCTACTTTCTAAGTCGCCTGATTCTTGAAGCAGGCCCAGGCGCATGACGAAATTTGGTGGCAATGCTGGAGGCGATGGTGGCGACAACGCCAAAGGCGAAGATGGCGCTGACCTTTCTTTCAGTAGTGTACCGCCTAACGAAAGGGTTCTACGGGAACGATGCGAAGTATACTTGCTAACCTTGACGTGATATACTTTCGGGACGGTCGGGGTTCAGGGACTGCTGCTTCGAAGGCACATGCGTTTTTGTGTTCTGCAAGAACCACGTTTGAGAAGCCCCCTTTGGCAGGGACGCATCGGCCGCAAGAAGAAATTTGTGTCTCAGCCCCTAAACCCCAAACTGTAACCAAACCCAAAGCCGCACAACCCTAATTCCCCAATTATAAAAGCTTCAATGGTTCGAACAGGGTTTGGGGGCATGTTAAGTATCATAATGAGGGGAGACGGCGGAGTATTCTTGGTCACAACCCTTCGACCATCCTACCAACACTCCACCACCCCAAGCCCCAAAGCTTGCACATCGCAAGAGCCTCACCCACTTATAATAACTAAGCCCGACTGCCCTAAAGCGAGCATAGTGCTATTGCCAAACTCAAAGCCTGAAGTGCCTGCATCCTAGAGTCAGAAACTTCGAAGCAGCCTACATCTTAACTCCGACAGTTCACAGCCCCTACAGTCCAGGGTTTAGGGGTTTGAGGGTCTTAGGGGCTTTAGGGCTTCAGGGTTTGGAGCTTACGGCTTGGGGTCTAGGCGAGTCTTGGCCCTACATCCCAAAGTCCGAGTCCCAACATCCAGACACCGAGATCTCCTCGAGTCCTGATACCCGAAGCCCCAAAACCCAAACCCCTAAACCCTAAACCCTCAACCGTGGCTCTCTCGAGTTCCGCGGGAGCGCCTCCTCTCCTTGGAGATCTCTCGAGATGGAGGTCTCACGGGCTCCTGAAGTCTCAGCTTCTGGGCTTTTTGGGTACTCTTTCTTTGGGTGGGCTTTATCAACTTTGTAGGGCTTTGCGTCTTAGGTTTGGGACTCGAGGATTGCAACTGAAGGGGCCTCAAGGCTCCAGGCTTTGGATTTGGGGGACGGGAGGCGTACATGTGCACAGTTTCCATGGCGATGTATCTGCTTCTGCCCTTCCGTCTGTTGGAATGTCTATCGAACTTATGTAATTATGCAATTATGTTCGTGCGCATATTATGTGCACTGACGGTTGGTCTACAGTTATTCGCCGTCGTATTTCGACGGTTGTATGCAATCTGTGCACCTTGCAAGT
Organism: Symbiodinium sp. clade A Y106; assembly: GCA_003297005.1. Lineage (NCBI taxonomy): Eukaryota > Dinophyceae > Suessiales > Symbiodiniaceae > Symbiodinium > Symbiodinium sp. clade A. The sequence goes on from BGNK01000883.1 coordinate 14,868, forward strand.
CTTACCCCAATGAGACGCTTGTGGTCTGCAGAACTCGCTTTGCAATGCAAAGAATAGGCGGCACACGCTTGCGTTGTGCACGCCGACATGCATGTATCTCTGTGTGTGTAGGATGTACACGAGCTTATGAGAGCTGGCAGCGGAGCAAGCACCTCCAAGAGCTCGTCCACAGACTCGTATTACTATCAGTTTTCCTGATGATCATTGTTGGAACTCATTGGTTCTTGTGAGTATTCGAATTCTTACAGTTCATGCCATTCTGTTAATGCTACTAAGAGAAGGGTCATTCTTCGTCGTACAACTCGTGATATCATCATTAGCAAGGTTTCGATAAGTACCGTCAGTATCAACAGCAGCACGCAGTCGCACTACACGTATGTTGGGCTGCTTGGCACAGTCCTCCAACGGCAACGATTTGAGGGCTGCTCTCTCCTGCTCGTAGAGCAGCCTGTGCCCATCCAACAACTGTGCACTGTAGGGATTCGGGGTCTCGGAACTGTAAGGCTGTGGATTATCAGGGTAGGGTAAGGGCTTGCAGTTTGGGGTCTTAGGGTGTAGGGAGTGTAGGGTGCAGCACAGCAGTTCAGGACAGCACTGATAGCGCAAGGCTTGTGGAAGCGGCAACTGGTGCAACACGATGTGCTGTGATGGAACAGGATCTCACCAAAGGACGTAGCGGGATGCAAAGATTCGAGACGAATGACACACTTCTTGCAGATGGAGCCAATGTCTCTGCGGTTTTAAACACGAGCAATAGATCTGCTGATCTTCATCATACGTGTGCAAAGACAATCCTCTATGGATCTCTTGCAAGATGCCCGAGCCGTCATGGGCGCCAATAGACAGTGCAACCCTCCACGGAGACATTCCCCCAACGGGTCCTCCCATAACCCTGGCTCAACTGAAGCCTGAGCCATAAACCCTCAAACCGAGACCTGCTGAACCCTAGACAAAGCGAAGCACTCTTCCTCTTGAAACCCATCATCCCCTATCAAGGCCCCACTGAGGACGCGATCCTGTCGACGAGGCTTCGGATCTGCTCCATGACGCCATCCAATGTGATCTCAGGGTCTATGCAGGTTTAGGCTTTGGCTTTGAGGCCAATTCGCCAAGGGACATGTTTCAGGAATTTACAAGTTTGGGGTTGAAAGACTTCTAGCGCTTGACGGTTTAGGAGCCTTCGGGAAGGAAGGGATTTGTGCGCCTTTTTGCATCCCTAGAATCTGACGGATTTCGTCTGCTTCCAGGTTGGAAACCAAGGGGGGCTGAGACTGTTGGGATGTCGCCCCTTTTAGACAGGGTTTAGGAGGTTTACACTCTACTGTACTTGCTTCAGCGCGAGTTGAAGATTGGGCGTATCGTGAAAGGGGTTGGGATAACACGTTACTTCTGGTCTTGCGCAAAGCCAGCGCAGCTACGCTTCTAACTTTCAGACGCCAGGCTTCCAGGACCTCCATCTCCCAAAGACCACAGCACTTCCGCCCCGAGCCTACCGTCTATGGGAAGCATCGTGGTGCGCTGGTTGGGGGTGGTGTGGGGGGGGGTGGGGGTGAGTGGTCCTGGGGTCGAAAGCTGACAACCCCGAAGCCCTGAAGTCCCGCCCCAGGGCTCAACACTTGGGAGTGTTAGAATATGAGGGACCCCCATAACAGCCCAATGCGCACTCGTTGTTCAGCGTTTTCACACACCTGAACCTTAACCGAACCTTTACAAATTCCCCGAAGCCTCGCTTCAGAACATTCCCAGCCATGCCGGCCTCATGGTCTTCTTCCATGGCATGGGCCGGTGACCCAACGGCCACCAGCTTTGGGGAGTAGGAGGGCTATTTTTTCTGATTGGGGTTTCATATGGGTCTTCTAAGGCTTTGAGGCTCTTCTTGTTCTCAGTCTGAAGGTTTGTCACCAGGGCACCACACACAAAGCTGCGAATTAAGCATAACTCTCCCACCGACGTTTGAAGCCCTGCGGCTGCGGCATGTCCAGGGCGCGCAGGGCCTAGGGTCTTGGAACTTGCAAGGGTTGAGAGAGTTGCTCTGCTCGAAGGGTCTGGCAGGCAAGGCGTCGACCTTCGCAGTGTTCTTTTGAAAGCTGAGATCTCACGAACGATTGGAGCTCAGCAGTTTAACCAAGGTTCCTCACAAAAACTCCTGAATAAAAGGGGGTACCCATGATTAAGGAAACCCTAATTTCAGAACTGAAAGGGCATAGGACACCACACCTAAGGAATCTTTGATCTCATTCTTGTCTCTTTTTGCTTATCGCTGTTCTGGCGTACCGACCATCCCACATGATAATTCAATCAATGTTGACCAGGGCAAAATATTGATGTCCTCAATATCTACCCGCAACAAGCTCTTGAGACTACAGGGGCCCCAAGAAGGACTCCTCACAACCCCTACACAAGGATGATTGCTTGTGTTCACGGAACAGTTTTTGCAGGTTCGCATCCTACGTCCTGCAGCGTCCTACAGGTTGCAGGTGGCCGAAGGGACACCTGCTGTAAATTCATTCCAACTTCGTGCAGCTCATCACGTCTCTTCTTGGGTTGCATGAATAGAAAAGTTACCTCAGCAGACGCAGAGCGTGCGGTTCTTTGAGACCAGCTGGAGGTTTAGTCTTACGGCAATTCAGGTGTTGGAGATGAAGCCTTTGGAGGGGTTTAAGGCTTAGGGTTCAGAGGTGTAGGTTTCTCCAGGCATTGTGCGGACTAAGGAACTTTTCGATTCAGCCTGTCTGATGGGTGCAATGCAAGCTTCGAAACACCTTTCGAGGCGCCTTTCGCAAGCTTGGGAACTTCTCAAGACAAAAGGTTTTGAGCGTACCCTGCATTCTCTATGGCATAGGGCAAAGCAATCTCTACGGTACGGAGGGTTAGAACCTTTGGGGGAGACAACTATAGCAAGCTTGCCATTGCCTTCAACCCTGTTTACTAATGATCCGTTAAGTATGGTCGCCAAAGCGGAGCATGCCGTGACACGGTCTCACGTGAATCCACCATGCCTCTTTCGGACATCTTCGAATCTGAGTCGTACATAAGACATGACTGAAGTACAGTCGTATTGCTGAAACTACCCCCCCACATCTAAGTCGAACTTTGACGCGCAGGAGCTGCTGTTTTTGTGGCTTTGGGGGTTTGTGATTCGTTCTCCAAAGACTCTTGCAGAAAAAACCTGCTCAAGCCGAGCCACATAGCTCGTGCAGTGCATCGTGTCTGTCGTGGATGGCAGCCTGAGGAAGCATCGAGGTTGCTTTTCGGTAAGGCTCACCGGTTTCTATAAGTTCGTAACTGTAAGGCTCTCGAGGTCGATTTCTCTCTGATACTAAGGTTACAAGTATAGCATTACTGCTACAAGTGCTTCAGAGCAAGCTCCATGTAACGGATTGGGTCTGTGGCATGCTCCATTCATTTTTTCGTGCCTGTTCATGTCTAGTAGCAGTTCGGCTGCAATCTAGATCTTCGAGGTCAGGATTCGGTGCAAAGCCGCAGTGTCCAAAGCGGAAGTCAACGACATAGCGGATTTTGAACCCTATTCTAATTATTAAGGCCCCTACACAGTAAATCCCTACTAGAACCCTGGTAGATCCCTATTCACTCACTCTCACGCTCTCTCTCTCTCTCTCTCCCCGTCCCTCGCCCATCTCAAAGGTACACCGGATGGTCAGGATGATGAGGTTGCTCATGTGTGTTCATCCTGGTCGCCCCGCTACAGAAACTCGATGACAATGCTTAAGTTATAGGCGCGCACATGCAACGCTGTAGCACTGCTGCAATAAGACCGCAGGTACAAAAACTCGAAACCACGATAAGGACCAGATAAGAAGATCTGCACAAATTATAATAATTACAACTCGAAATTAGGCGGGTGACGTCGCGGTTAATTTCCGTAGCGGTCGCCATTTAATTTCAAAATTGAAATTAAGTGGGTTTGGGGTTGGTGGCTAAGAGCAGTAGCCGTCAGTAGTAGCAGTGGTAGTAGTCGTCGTCGTAGAGTAGGTGGTGGTGGTAGTAGTAGCAGTAGTAGTAGTGGCAGTGGTAGTAGTCGCAGCAGCAGTAGTAGTAGTGCAGAAGGAGTGTTTTTTTGTTTTTTGTCCGAGCCCGGAGTTGCTAAGCAGCCTATTTGGGCCACTTTTGGGTGCGGAAAAGCATTTTCAGCTAAAACGAGCCTATCTGAGTCAAATAGGGTGTTTTTTTGGAGCCAAAGGAGCCAAATTGGGTGCCCAGGTCAAAAACGAGCCTATCTGGGCCAGATAGGGTGTTTTTGGGGACAAAGGAGCCAACTAAGGTGCTTTTGGATGCCAGAAAGGCATTTTTCGCTAAAACGAGCCTATCTGAGCCAGATAGGGTGTTTTGGGGTGTCAAAGAAGCCAAATAGGGTGCCCAGAAAACAACACGAGCCTATTCAGATGGGGTGTTTTTGGGGTGAAAAGAACGTGCTGAAAGGGTGATTTGGAAATGCCCAAAAGGGGGCCCAGCAAAGGAGCCTATCTGGGCCAGATAGGGTGTCTTTGGGGCCAAAGGAGCCAACTCGGGTGCCTTTGGGTGCCGGAGAAGCATTTTTAGCAAAACGCACCTATCTGAGTCAGATAGCCAAATGGGGTGCCCGGAGTCTCGAGCAACACAGAGCCAAGGGCTGGGCCGCTAAATTGGCTTAATTTGGGACGACTGCGGTCGCTAATTTCGGAGATTTTCGAGGTGACGTCGCGTGACGTCGCTGTAATTTGCACAGAGAAGATGCCCTGACCCCGAACTCAGCAAATGCCCAGGACATTTGGAGCTCGTGGGGCCCGAGGAGCAGTCACGGCCTTGGGCACTAGAACGGAAGGAATGTGGAGCACGATGCCTTTTGGGCTGAAGGCGAACACTACCGCATTAAAAAATACTGTATACTGACTGTATACTATGGTGTACTTGTGGCAAAACTGCACGAGGCTGCAAAATGTATTAGGTACTTGACTTCAGAACCCCGAAGCCCTCAACCCTAAATTCAAAACCCTAAAACCTAGTACATCCTGTGACTCTAGGGCCCTTGAGTCCTAAGGCCCTTAACTCTAAATGCAAAACCCCTAAAACCCTTTCAAGGCACCTTTGCTCCTGTTCGACGAAGCTCACAAACCTTGGCGAAGCGCAGGGAAAGAGGAGGCAAAGCATTGTTGAGGGTAATGCATATAGGGCAGCACAGCACAGTATGCTCGCGACTCTTTTGCTGTGCTCTATGAGTCTCATTTGCAAGTCTTTGAGGAACACAACAAATTCGACAAATACAGCGGAGAAATCAGGGGATCCAGCTGAACTCGAAGCTGAAGTCGTGCCCCGTGTGCTCGATCAGGCAGACCCAATATGTCATGTAGACGGTGATGGACACGAAGAACCAGTAGTCAATGTCTGAAGAGATTGCAGCAGCTGTCAGCTCAACAAAGTTCACCCCCAGCAGCCTCCAGGACAACAAAGCTGTGACAAAAACAATACCCGCTTCGATGGCTAAGCCGTATGCATTGCCAACCATTACCTGCACCACGTCATCCTCGGTCTGGCTAGAAATTCCGATGAAGTAGGACCGGTTTCCGGTCCAAACTTACTGCAAGATCCAGTTCACAATGATGTAACCTACGGGCGCCAATATTTCTGAAAGCTCCAGCACAGCGACTGGACAAAGCTTAGCGGAAACGTGATTTAACAGGTGCGCATCTTCCGGTGAAAGGATGGTGTTGTTGAGCTCTTGCCGCGACTTCGCAGAAAGCTGTCCCTGAATTTTCTGCAGTCCTGCTGCGGTTCTACGGCAAGAAGCAACCTTATTCGTTACAGATTGCCTGAGCGATGTGGGACTGAAGACAGGCATCAACCGACTCAGAAAGCTCTGCGCAGAGGTCCCGGCATCTGGCATATTGTCAGCATCCAACTCCGCAAGCATCTCGAAAGCTTTGAATACTGACTGCGGTGCCTTTGTTGCTTCTAGCAACACCAAGGTAAGCTCCACACCAGTCCCTTTTGCATCCGCCATTAGTGATGCCGAAAAGCATAAACCGACAAAGTTCGGGTGCCATTTGAAGACATTGATCTTGTCTTGGGGAATAGAGAAGCATTTCCCGACAAAGTCCAGGCTCTTACACACTCCCTGTACATACCCGCTGAAGACAAAGATTGCCAAGATCTGCCGGCCATAGGAGAGTTCCAAAGTACACCAGAGCAATCAGCAGCATTGCAATCATGCCCTGACAGGTCACAATGAAGAACACAAAGAACTTCAAAGCACGCCATGATTTCTTGTCGCGGGCCTCCTTCGGCAGAAGTCTGAATGAAAGGAAGCTTGTGGCAAGCACAGCGGGCTGGCAAGGGACAGGGGCTGCAAAGGGAACTGGGAAGATGCGAAATGCCAGGTGCGTCAAAAAGCATGTCACCGGAGCTGCCAAGGCCGCTACAGTGACGATCTTCTTGACCCCGAGTTCTGGAGGCAAGTCCAGCATCTTCAAAGCCGGAAGGAGTGCACCTCGGGCAATCACGAAGTTGGCAACGGGATGTGCGATGCAATTGAAGACCCAATTTTCCCAGAATCCACTGCTTGGAGCTGCAAAGGGTGGCATCACGTAAACTGCGACGACCATGAATGACACAGCCAGGATGAAACCAATACAAACGCAGAAACTCTTCAGCATTCGACAGATGCTGGAGCTTGCATCCGTGCAGCGGTGTAACTGATACTGGGCAATCTCTTTAGCAACGCTTCTCTTGAAGGTCAACTCTGGAAAATGACCTCCGTCCGCGTCCTTCTCCGCAAAGTCTGCATCCTCGTGGCTGGTTTTGGCTGATGGCTGGGTGCCATCGAGAAACTGGTCGAGATCAATTGATAGAATCGAGTCGCCCCTCTCAAGGCCCGCGTCCTTCTCCGCAAAGTCTGCATGCTCGTAACTGTTTTCGGCTGATGACTGGGTGCCATCGAGAAACTGGTCAAGATCAATCGACAGAATCGAAACGCACCCATCAATCTCCTCGGTCTCTGTCCCGTTTTTGTCACACATGTACGCATTCCCGCCATGGCGACATGCGCTTGAGTCCATGCCTTTGGCAGGCTCCTCAGAATACAAATTGCTCCCCTCATTGTGTGGCATTCTCTCCTGTGCCTTCGGCAACAGGATCGCTCGAACAATTATGAGGCACTTGCCGGGTCACTACCCTGGGAGCCTGCATGGGCGTCAAGACGTACATGGCTTGCCGTGGATTTGCCGTAGCTGCAAGGCCTGAAGCATTGTACATAGCTTACGGCAGAGCCTACGTACGCGCTGAGGGCACCAGTGTATTCTGCTTGTCATGGTCAATCTTGAATGTGAGCGGCCACGTTGCAGGATGAGTTCCAAAAGCTCGAGACATTTTGATAAAGCAAGGTCCACGATCATGTGAGATATTCTGTCTCTCCAGTCTATCCGCTACATACCGAAGATAGTACCAACGTACCAAAACCCAATGGTTTGAACCTACTTCGTCTTGCCAACCTTTCTCCAACCTGCAGTAAGCGGCGGCCATCTCCAATCTCCGGAAATAAAGTCAAAGGCCCAAAGGCCGGGAAAGAAAGACTACATCATTGGATCCACAAAATCGTTCTGAGAACCTAGCGAAGCGCAAACCCTAAACACCCCGAGCTCTCAGCCTTGGGTGCCATGTCTTGGAACCTGTTGGAAGACCAAGTACTTCCAGGTCATCACATGGACCGAAGAAACTCCAAAGAAACATCTAGTTGTCAACACTTGGCGGATCTCCAAACTTGCATAGCTCGAAACCCACAGCGCTACACCCGATGCCTCAACCACAAGCTCGGTGCAAATCCTGACTGCCAGCTTCAGCTGAGTCCCTGTCGTTGGAACGGAAGAGGCGTCCCTTCTCGGCTAGCGACTGGTATTCATCGTGTTGGAAACCATATGACTCATATGACGGTTCGGGTTTAAGGGTTATAAGGGTGAGAGTTTAAGGGTTTAGGAATGACACTATTGTATTCGAAACACCTGAAACACTTCCAGGACAATCACATTCTCAAACACAAAAAACATTAGTCAATATCGACAATACCGAAATAACAAAGATGCTAGCACTGACGTGGTTGACCGAAGAGGCATTCATCTGTCTATCCTTGTGTCTTTGATTTTGACTTTTTGGATATCCACATGATCTCCTACACTTCGGGTCTAGGCCAGCTGATGAGCCAAACAACAACAGCAGCAGTGTATCACAAAATCCCGGTTTCGGATCTGTTGGAGTCTCGAATATTGTATGGTTATTGCAAATGATTCTTGTCGGTATCAGAACCTTGTTGCCAAATGACCCAGTTTACGAGAACCCGCAAGCACAATCCAAGAGCTGAAAGCTACAGATGCATGATGCGATTCTAGATCCGTAGAAACTCCCTGTAAAGGAACCCGAAACCCCGAACCCGATACGCCTTCATGTCAAGGGGCTGAAAGACAGAGACGCGACTCGAAGCCTCGTGGGGCCCCCTACCAGTCCCTGTGTGCCCGCGCGAAGGTTCCATGAGGGATTTGTTCGTGTACAGGTTCTACAACTATTTGTGCATACGGGTTCCATAAAGGATTTCGAAAGGTTGTGTAAGGGCTTCTGCAAGGCATAAGAGAGGTTCTGATATAGCCTATATTTCGTTGGGATCGACCCTGAAGTGTAGTTGCTCTCGTGCCTTTGTAGACACCAAATAAGTACTTGGACCCCGAGGGTAAAGAACACTAGGTCATGTTGCGCTCAAGACTCACATCGCGTCAGTGGCCGCTCATTAATGGCGCACAGGGCTTGAGGGCTTGAGGATCTACTTTACCGGTCAGCTTCTTGGTATGCCCATTATGTAAGACACGTGTCTGGCGGAAGACAGGCAATTAGTCACTAAGGGAAGTCCGAGAACCCAAAACTTCAAATCCCTCACCCCCAACTAACCCACTCCTGAAACCCTAAACACATTTGTCACAAAGCCCCCAAACTGGCGCTTCTTTTGCAGTCGATATTTGATCGTTCCAGCAATGCTCTGGGCAAGGCCGCAAGGCCTCGTCAGCATTCGCGTTCGGCGAAGCATGAGGGTTTCAGAAAACTACGAGCACCTCTTAGTCTACGGAATGATGAACTATGAAGCGACTACCATGCCGGAGCCATGTTATCAGGTTCCCAACCTTCTGAAACCTCTCAAAAACTTACAGTTCGGCCTGCAGTCGACTAAATTGTCGACTGTAGGTCTGCACAAGGGTGGTGGTGCATTTGGCAAAGATGTTGCACTTCACCGAAGGAACTCGAGTAGTCGCAATACCACGCAGACTTACCCACTCGGACCTAGACACTGCAAAACGTACTTCTGTTGTGAGCTGCCTCTGAAGTTCTTGGTGGAACCCCGAAGTCGAATAGGTCCGACGGGCACCGCGTGGGATTCGATCCGTGCCAGGCTCACAAGAAAGCTCTGAGTCTCTTAAGACTAGTGTCTGGGATCCAGGGATGCGATTTGGGGCATCATGCAAGGCCGAAACACCTTAGTTGAACTGACCACCTGAAAGTGGAGTCTCATCATGCTCAGAAACACCTGAATTACCACATGAAGCCGGCGTAGCATCCTGCTCAGACCGGTGGTGCCGCAGCCCCACAGCTGGAGCAGAATGGTCCAGTCAGCGCCTCGGCCGAGATCTCAGCCACTTGTAACCGCGACAGGAAGGACGACGATGGTACATTACAACAACGACAACAACAACGACAACGACTGCGACAACAGCAACAACAACAGCAACAACGACGACGACAACGAATGGGACAGCAGCAACAAAAAGAACTCCTACTACTCCTACTGCTGCTACGACGACGACGACAACGACGACGACTGCTATTTAGCACCACCCTCTAGAGAGACAGTAACAGAAACAGCAACCACCGCCCACAACTACCACAACTACTACGACGACAATGTTCGGTAAAGGGACGGCGTTGAGGCTACAAGAAGCATTCCACCATCAGGGGAAGCTGTCAAGGGCCCTCAAATAAAGAGTCGAGGATTGTCTTAAGCTTGTGTGCATTCAAACCCCGGCCTGCTAATAAGCATTTGCTTCTCTGACTACTAACCTGCAGTTACTATTCGACATGATAAGCTCAAATGCTTCTACTTTGGCGTTGGCAATCACCTTGAAGCTGCTTACGCCGATCCTCGTTCGTTTTCTTTCCATCGTGAGTGTAGGTGGCAAGTTCTATGCTCGTGAACAACGACCCGGTAATAGTAATAGTAACATTACTAGTAGTCATAGTAGGGCTCAGAACACCTGCTGAGGTGCAGGATAGCTGTTAGCCCCACGGCGCAAGGACGTCGCTTCTTCAACCGCCGAAACGGTGGTTAGATCCCCAGCTTGGCATCGGCTGCTGAGGCGTCGCCGATCTCGCGCTCGGCACAAGATCAGACAGGGCCTGCCTTTGTCGCAACGCCAAGTGGCACTGCTAAGGCTGCACCACGGCACAGCCCCACTGCAACGAGCTACGCTGGCACCGCGGATGGGAAAGAAAGACGGCAGAAAACATAAGGAGTGGAAGAGCAGATGGGAGGCCTCGCCCAACTGGTCATACTCCTTGTGGTCTGGTGCCAGAAATGTTCGCGAGACGGGGCAGCGGCCTTGGAAGAGCCAAGGGCCGCAATTCCCGGCCTACGACGAGGGCTGGGACAGACCTCAGGACCTCGTGGAGGTCACGAGTACGTCTACCCAACCGAAGGTAGACAGCATGGTCAAGCATGTCCAGGAGGCGGTCAACGCTGTGAGAAAGGCAGACCACAAAGTGAACAAGATCTTGGCAGACCAGCACGCCAAGGAGCAGTGCTGGACGTCCTACGTCCAGAAGATGCAGCAAGCTTTTGTTGTGGAGCGCAAGAAGCATCAAGCGATGGTGGAGAAGCTGGTACAGGACCTGACGGAGGCCAAGGAGCAGCAGCGTTCGACGAGGGAAGCCTTGGCCCAGGCGGCCACGGGCACGGCCAAAGCCCCAAGCTGGAGCCGGCTGCAGAAGCGGAATGGCTGCAGTTGATGACCAGAGCGCAAAGCCAAACTACGGACGTGATGGAGGTCGATGTCGACACCCTTGGGCAACAGATCGCCGAACTACTACAGCCACCTGCGGCCCCCGATGGGTGCCCAACTTTCGGCATGCTCCCTGCGGCCCCTACGGGCGAGACTGGCCACAATCTCAACCTGCAGGAGGCCTTCAACCGCTTGGCCCCAGGCCTCGGAGATGCCCTCGCTGCGGCCAACGCGAAGACGGACAGTGCGGAGAAACACGGTGGAGCCAGGACAGCTACCAGCCATGGGCAGGTCAACGAGATCCCCTCAGCAGGGCCGCTGAGGACATACAATTCGACCTCCCCCCGAGCACGAGTGGATCCCTACCAGGCGACGGCTCCCCAGGTACCGGGGCCACATGGTCGCCGATGTCTTCAACAACGGCGATGCCCCCAGGAGGGGAACCCAAGGCATCGCCAACACCCCCGGGGATCGATGTCAGGGAGACCGTCAAGAGAGCCTGCCTTCCGGCAGACCAAACTCTGGCGGGCAAGCTTGCCAAAGCGCGCAGCCATGCTATGGCCCCATTCAGAGTTGGAGGCTTGGTGCCCCCGCGCCCACCAAACTCCAGCTGGCACTGCGGAGCAGGCGGTCAACCTGGCGGACGGGGACACGGACGACGAAGAGCTTCGCCAAGTGGCATTCCGGGTCTCGGCCGCCTGGAGTGACGGGGCCCTGGCTTTCCATGTCCCCTCCGCACCGATCCAGTACAGGGGCGCGGGCGTTGCGATGCGATGCTGATTTCTGAAGTGGCTCTAGACTTGTACAGAATAGGAGGTAGCGAGGCTTGTCCTCTAATGTATAGCAGGGCCCTCATCCTGGCAAGCACCTCCCGCGGGCCTGGGCACAGGACCGACCCTTCCACATTCAAGAGCAGGTTGGCTTTGGGTTTTGTCCAACCCTGACTCTATTCTTTGGCACGGCATTTTTGCTTCCTGCCCCTGGATTTTTGGCGCAGGGAAGTCTGAGATGCTCCCTTGTCTTCTCGGCACCTGCCTCAACGACCCCATACCCGCTGCTCTGCAAGCGCTGGATACCCCCCGCTGGACTCCCTGTCCACTTGCAGCCTTTTATCTAGAGACCCCATCCCTCACTAAGGGTTCCTTGGGTCTTGACCCCGGTAAGCCCTTTGCACGCAGCCTACGCCTTGCTGCCGAGGTGCCAGCGGCTGGTGAGCCGCAGTCTTCAAAGGGGGTGCAGCACGCGCCTAAGAGTCGGATCGGTGGCGCTGGGCCGGCCGCGTACCGCACACTCCCTCCTGCATTTTGGGGAAGCCCTATGTGCCCCCCATTGTGTGCAGCCCGTGTGCTGCCAATCCCGTGTGCGTCGGAGATGCTCTGTGAGCTCTTTCGACAAGCTGCTACATGTTACCAGCCCGCCCTACCCTTTTTTGGTTGCTTTTGTGGGTTAGGCCTCGGTAGGTCCCTGCCCTACCGGCCGCGGTGCTGCGGGTTGTAAGGATGGTGTCGTACGCGCCTAAGAGTCGGATCGGTGGCGCAGGGCCGGCCGCGTACCACACATGCCCATTCGCTCCCGGGAGTAGCCCTATGTGCACCCCGCCGTGTGCGGCAGCTGCTGTACAGTTTGCACCGCGCGCGCTGGTGACACTTGGTAGGCTCACTCTCGGCCCGCATCCTTTTGCAAGCAGCTCACCTCACCCCATCCCTACGGTTCTTGCGGTTTAGGCCGTGGTAGGCCCCTAGCTCCCTGCTGTCAGCTCTCTAGCCACGAGACGGAGGGATACCTAAGAGGGGATTTGCCTTATGCCAGGCTCGTGTTACAGAGTCGGATTGCTGGCGCGGACCTCACCACAGGTGGTCGGTGCGCTGCAACTTCGGAGAGAGATACCGTGCTTTTTATGCTCTTCACGTCGGAGGTGCCCTGTAGGCTTTCCCGACACGCAACTTCGCGACATCATCCAGCCTCCCCAAACCCTTTCGGTTCTTGTGGGATAGGCCCCAGTAAGACCCTAGCTTTCGATGGTTGGACACCCGACCACGTGCTAGATAAGCCCTTGGATTGGGCACTGCACTTTGTGAGGCCCGCGCCTAAGAGTCGGATCGGTGGCGCAGGGCCGACCGCGGGCCTCATGCCATGTGTCCCTTCTGAGTGTTGCCTTCCAGTCCCGCTTTTTAAGGTGTGGCTGGTGAGTGCGGGTGTTCCATGCACCCCATTGCCCTCATTGCTGCGAGGTGCTTCGCCCGCGCCTAAGAGTCGGATCTGTGGCTCTGGGCCGACCGCGTGCGCTGCATCCCGCAACCTCCCTAAGATCGAGTCCCATGGCTCTCGTGCTCAGGTCCCTAGTGGCTTAGATTTCAATTTGAGTCTTTGGCTCGAGCAGCAGGCCGCGTCGATTGGTGCCTACGCCAGGGCATATGTGCTCGTCTCTATCAGTGTTCTGCTGCTGTCGGGCCTCTGCCCAAGACGACGACGGTTGCGTGTTCTGCAGTGTTGTGTGCGTGCGGGCTGCCCCGCGCGCCGGCCTTCGGGCCACCTTTTGCTGCCCTTAGGACATTGCGCTGTGAACAAGCGGCCTCCCCTGCCATGGTCCCAAGAAGGCTGCCAGCCGCTCCCTCAGCCCCGACGGGCTACCCCCGTGAGCAGGTCCCGAGCGTGTCTTTATCTCTGGAGCCTCCTTATGATGAACCTGCCGGTGTTGATCACCGCGATGCCCACGCCGGGGATCCCGCATGCGACTGCCAGGGAGGCTAGTGAACTCACGGAGGGAGCAGCACACACTTTCGATCACTTGCTGCCTGCTCAGTGGCCAGATGTGCTGCCTATGCCTCCCCCAGCTGCCACCCAGACCCTTGGTCTACAGGTCCTGGCACCCAACTACCAGCCGTTATACATGCAGATCCCAATCAGGCCAGATCACGAAGAGGGTGACATCTTGGTGCTGGCTGCCATGGAGGCAAGCGAAGGCTACCATTTCTCATTCAACCAGATTACGCCCGCACTGCCGCAGCCCATTGATGGCTACGCAACGGTTGTGGCGTCGACGCTTGGCATGGCCCTGATAGATCAAGCGGTTGTGATCCTGGATTTGCTGCGAGCATCGGGCAACCGCTTTGCAGTTGCTCTGCCGACCCCGCTGGCATACGGGGATCTTCTGGGATACATCCGGCCGTTGTGCGACCCAGTCGATTTGTCTCTCTTTGTTGGCCAGTCCTTGACACCACACCCGGTCGGACAGGATCTTGTACTGGCAGACGGTTTAGTCATCCAGGCTCTTCCGCACGGATGTAGGCCGGCAGCAAGGAGAACCTTTGCGGCTCTGCTCCAGGCACCGGGCACCTGGGGGGCTGCTGACCAGTTTCCGAGGCCTTTGCTGAAGGCCGGCATTTGCCTACTCAGCGAGGGCCGGCGCTTCTTCCTTAACAAGCGAGAATATCCGGGCCAGCCTTGTGAGGAGACTGCGGCGAATTGCATCGGATGCCCTCCGGGCCGCATGCAGCTTAAAGTCGCTAGGCCTGACGCCTTCGCGAACCTCTCCATGCATGGCCACCCCTGCAAAGGCCTTGCATGTGGATTGCCGATTCCACCTGCGCCGCTTGGCGACCGGGAGGATAATATAGCCTTCTTCGATCTCCGGCCCTTGGGGCTGAAACCCTTGTCGCATTTCCAGGTGGGTCGTGTGCGGCATGTGCACACTGTGCTGCGCAGTCTGGATGTGTCACCACCGCAAGGCTATACGCTGCGCGATGACGACCATAGGGTTGAGCAAGGCTTTGTGACTACTGAGACTGGCGCCTGCCTTACAGTCTCACTCGCGCTGAGGTCGCCTAGTCCCGGCCCGAGGAAGACGGGGCGCCAGGCGGAGATGAGGGAAGTCATCCAGACGAGCACTCCGATTCCGCCGACGGCGGGCCGCCTTCGAGTGAACTGGCAGACATGGATGCCAGATCAGCCGCTGAGGAGCCACCGGACAGGCCGCGGAGCCGCTCTCCCCGGCGCTACGGAGCAGCCGGGTGCAGCACTCAGGCTCAGCAGAGCCTTGCCCATGCATTGCCTCGGTGGCTTGCGAAGCAAGCGGAGGTGTGGATTTTGACACTCCGAAAACTCGGCCAGCGGAGCATACCAACCTTTCTCGGATCACGGAGTCGTCCTTGCCCGGCCGGAGTGGGCCCAGCATACCAGGCTTGTATGCTTTGATGTCAGATGCCTGGGGCATCGCATCTTCGCAACAGCTGTGCCCGAAAGGCTGAACCGTGAGAGCCTGTGCCTATTTGCTGAGGTGAGCCCTGGGCCGCGCTGGAACATGGCCAGCTCATTACATTCGGCCTAGACGGCTACCTACATAGGCCGGGTGAGACTCTACAACATATGCTCCTGAGCCCTACTGGCTGGGCTGCGGACGCGGAGCCAGTGCTAGGTCCCGGGGGACGGCGCTTCTTCTGCCTCAGCGACGGAATGCCGGCACGGGTGCTCCTGGAGCCCGGAGCTAATCGGGAGACCTTCCGCCGCGAGATCTGTGAGACTTTTCAGTACTCCCTGGGCAATATGAGCATCGTCTCTACCATCCCGGCCATCACAGATTACCAGCACAGGGGCTTCTCGTGTCTTCGTCTCTGCCTGGCTACCGAGCAAATCAGCAAGATACGTGTCCCACCTGGGAGGCTGCAGCCCCGACGCACCCCCTTCTTCATTGATGCCAGACCCATCCTTAAGGGTGTTTTGTGGAGATTTGCTCCGGGCTTCAGGGTCGACTTGGACGCACTGATTGCTGAGTTCTCGGATGAAGGCCCGCTCGGGTATAGTCTTGTGGTCGAGGGGGGCTTGCCCGAACACGCTCCCCCGCACAATTGGCTTCAAATTCATGAGGGCCAAACCCTGACATTAACCTTCTGCAGAGATCTCCTTGCCGAAGGCGAAGCTGCGGAAGAGTCGTTCGACTCTGATTCTGAAAGCACCAGCGACGAGGGAAGTTCCGATGATGACCAGACCTCGCCCAGCGCAGACGGGCCGGACACCGCCCCCGCGCACGAGGACACCGGCCGGACGCCTGGGGCCACGCCCGAGCCGGAACGCCCCTCAGCCGAGCCGAATGTGGATGGACCAGCACGCATGTGGCTGGACGGCTCTATGCAAGACGCCCTACTCGAGGGCAAGCCAACAGACACCTCTGCCTTTCTTGTCGATCACAGATGTCGGCCTTACAAACTCTTCTCCGCAACCGCGGCTGCGCTCTTCGGCATATGCAGTAGAGGAGGCCTCCGGCTGACGGTCCTTTGCCTGTGTCTTCATGCGGCTTCAGCTTCTAGCCGATGCCATCCGTCGCATGCCGCAGATGCCACTCGTGAGACCTCCAGGATTACACCTAATGCCATGGCCTTGCCTGCGCGGGCACGCGGTGGGCAGGTCTTACGCCCACCAAGCCAAGTCAAGCCTCGCCAAGACACGGCAGGCCGCTCTAGGAGGCCCATACCTACCCCATGCCGATCCCATAGCTGCCACTTAAGCTTACAAGACCCTGCACGGGCTGAAGACGAGGAGCCCATTCGCGCTGAGGACGAGGGACCCACTGAGCTAGACTGGCTGATCTTCGGCCGTGGACCCCGTACTAGAGGCTAGGCCGCAAGACGCCCGACCTGTGCTGCATTAACAGTAGCGGCAGCGACCCTCCAGGTGCTCCTGGAAGCAATGCCACCAGTCGGGCAGCCCGGTCAACACCAACAACCCCCAGCCAAGAGGCTCACCCTATGTTTGGATGCCGTGCTGGCGACGGACACGCAGCTGCCGACCAATCCTTCCACCGTGTCGGACTGGGCCCCTGATATTCTGTCAGCTGAACCGGCCATAGCAGCCCCAGGTATCTGGGCACAGCCTGATTGGCAGCGCGCACATTTTGGGCCCACCGATTTAGGTTTTTGCTGGCAAGAACTTAAGCAGCTCCTCCAGGTGCAGATAGACCTTCACTCCTGGCGGGCTTGGCCTGAGTGTCACCTACCCAAAGGCGAAGCCCTACGTCAGGCTTTTACTGACCTCCGGGCTGGCGGTGTTTCCCCAAACCTGTTTTGTTACACCGATGGATCATATTATCCGCCAGGCGACCGCCCGGCCCGCTCTGGCTGGTCCTTTATTTTGCTCGACCCTCAACGAGCTACAGCGGCCTGTGTCGCGGGGGTGCTGCCCTCCTGGCTCCTTTCCCCGCAGGACGCGCCGTCGGCATTTCAGGTCGAATAATGTGCTGCACTGGCCTTTGCGCACCTGTACGCGGCCTTGTGTTTCTCCGATCGCAGTGTTTGCTTTCGCAGTGACTGCCAGGCAGCTATCGGGGTGGCCCAGGGTAGCACCAACTTCCGGATTAGCGGAGCGGCACAAGCCCTTGCGGATGCCGCCTTCTTCCGCCGCAGCTTGGCCAGCACTCCGGATATCTGTGAGTATGTGCCTGGGCATGTCGGCGAGATATTCAATGAAGCTGCCGATCGTCTGGCGAGACGGGGAGCGGCTTGCCTTGCATGCACCTTTGCTTCGCCAGTCCATACCTTGACTCTCTGTCACTGGATGGCCCCGCACGGGGCGTCCCTGCAGTGGGCAGCCCTGGCCATACGCAAGGCCCAAGGCGACGCCACTCTGCCAAGCCTATCGCAGCACCTCGGGCATGACCGCTGGCATGCTGGTCTATCACTAGAGCAGCTCATCCAGCCCTTCTTGCCTGGCCACCTATCGACCCCTACGGCGGCCACAGACTGCAGTCCTGTATCCTTCCTCCTGCGTCTGAACATAGTGTCCTACAACACTCTTTCCCTAGGCGCCAGGGGGAACCACCTACAGCCGCGCGCTTCTCATTCTCAGAGGAGAACCTTGTCGTCCTCCTCGCTGAACCCCGACGCCTCTTTGTGCAATGCGTCTTGCATACCATACGCTTACTTGTCGTTGCGCTCCACGCTCCGCACCGGAGTACGGAGCGACATGTCATCACCGAATGGTGGCAGCAAACCCAGATACTAGTGCAAAAGTACAGGAGATCATCCCAAGTTGTCCTGGCAGGCGATGTCAACTGTGCGGTTGGCAGCCGGATATCCTCGGCTGTCGGGGACTGCGGCGCTGAGCGGGAGGATGCACCAGGTGAGTGGTGGCATCGCGTACTCAGAGAGGCTTCCCTGCAACTTTTGGGAGTGTCAGGTCGGTCCGACCTCGACATACGTCCAGAAGCGAGGACACCGGGAGTGCAGGATTGACATGGTCGGCATACCAGCTGCCTGGGCTACAGGTACGGTCCGGGCATGGGTCGATCCCTCCATCCACGTTGCTTTGGCGAGCCTTGACCATACCGCCACTTGTGTAAGTGTTGACTTGTGGCTCACCGCTCCGTTACGGAGCCCTGGTAAATCCCGCCAGCGACTAAAAGCCAGCACCCTGTGCGACCCAGCCCATGCGGCTCAGATTCAGGCAGCGGTAGCAAGCATCCCGGCCGTCTCCTGGGAAGTCTCCGCTCATGCACATGCGGCTATCGTTGTGGGGCATCTGCAGGCCACGCTAGGCGCCCTTCAGCAGAAGGTAGTGCCACGACCGCATCATGTCTACATTACCGAGGGAACTTGGCGGCTGCAGCGCACCACCGTTTGGTGGCGGCGCTCCTTGCACAGGCTAAAGGCCCACAGGCGTGCTCAGGTCCTGGCAGCCTGTTTGTACGCGTGGCGAGCAGGNCGAGGGAACTTGGCGGCTGCAGCGCACCACCGTTTGGTGGCGGCGCTCCTTGCACAGGCTAAAGGCCCACAGGCGTGCTCAGGTCCTGGCAGCCTGTTTGTACGCGTGGCGAGCAGGTGTACCTCCCGCCGCTGATGATGACGCACTAGGTCTGCACCAGACTCCCTGGATGCTGCGGGCGACTCTTCTCGAGATATGCCGCCGTTACCAGCTCAACCGCCTGTGTCGCCGCCTTCGACGGGCATGCCGGGACGACAGAGATGTCTACGCCAGCCCCCGCGCCCAGCAGGTCGCGCACAGCCCGACCAGCGAAGTCTTCCAAGCCTTGCACCGCCTCGTCAACCACAAACGTAAGAAGCCCTACGCGCTGGAGCCTCTTCCTCAGGTCTGCAACCCGCAGGGCCAGATCTGTCAGGATCCGGAGGAGGCCAAGCGCTGCTGGCGAGCCCATTTTGGGGCTATATGGAAGGAGGACACGAGGCCTCCTTACCCGACCTGCTACAACAGCTGCTCAAGTCTGCAGCTACTGAGCATGATTAAATCCCGCCGGAAGCAATCCGGCAGGTGCCCAGGCCCACAGATTTTCAGAGGATGATGGCTACGGCCAAGGCGGGAAAAGCGCCAGGGCCCGACCAGATCCCAGGGGAATTTCTGAGAGGTTTTGCAGCACCCCTCGGGCCGGCGCTCTTCCCTTTGTGGCTCAAGATGGCCCTGCGGGGCACCGAGAGCATAGGCTTCAAAGGCGGATTGGCGGTGAAATTCTGGAAGGGAAAAGGCTCTCAAAAAGATCCAGCCTCCTACCGTCAAATATTGCTCCTCTCGTGTATTGCCAAATGCATGCACCAAGCCATGCGACCAGCTCTGCAAGAGCTGTACGTCCAGACTACACCGGAGCTTCAAATAGGCGGAAAACTAGGAAAGAGCGTAGTGTATGGGGCTCACGTGGTCCGGAGCTTTCTCCGATGGATGCGTGCAACCCATACCACATGCTTCGTGCTGTATACGGACATTTCCTCTGCATTTTACTCGGTGGCCCGCCAGCTCGTCGCCAAATCGACCGAAGCAGCCGACACCGACGGCGGCATCAGCCTTGACGGCATCAGCTTGCCGGCAGAGGATCTGGCCCTGCTGCGAGCCCATGCGTGCGATCGGTCCGCTCTCCACCAAGCGGGCGCCACGCCATGGCTGGAAGGGCTAGCTGCCCGCCTCACGGAGGGCACGTGGTTCTTGCTACAGCAAGACGCCGTGCCAGTCATCACTACGCGCGGGTCTCGCCCAGGCTCCTCTTGGGCGGATCTTCTTTTCGCCTTTGTAGTGAGCCGGGTGTTAGCAAAGCGGGACGAACTGGTGCGGTGTAGCTGCCCAGCGAGCGATGTGCCGGAAGTGCCTTGGGACAATGTCCTCACTCTTGCACCCTGTGACCCCAGCGCCGGCACACTCCGTGTTGAGGATCTTGTGTGGGCCGACGATCTGGCGACTCTACGTGTTTGCCCGAATATCAGCAGGCTCCCGGCCGGGATTGCCGCAGATGTGGGCGCTCTCAGTGATGCCTTTTCCGAGCACGGCTTCAAGCTGTCAGTCGGGCCCAGCAAGACGGCGGTTATGGCCCAGCCCTCCGGCTCCGGCTCACGACGGATCCGATAGGAGCTCTTTGCCCAGCCTGGACGTGATGGCTCCATCAGAGCCATGCGTGAGCACGCGGAGCCCTTGGCGGTTCCACTGGTGTCTACATACCGCCATCTTGGCGTCCAACATGCGGTCTACGGCCGCATGAGCGCTGAACTTGCTTATCGGAGTGGTCAGGTACGAGCGGCCTTCCAGGAGGGCCGGCGAAAAGTCTTCAAAGCCCCGGGAGTTCCGCTTGAGCGGAAGGTCTTCATACTGAAGGCGTCTGTCTTGCCTAAGCTCCTGTATGGAGCCGGGGCTTGGCCACCTCTTGCTGCCAAGGACTACCGTGTATTTGCGGGCGCGTTGTGGAGCCTGTATCGTCAGGTCTTGTGTATTCCCCGAGATGGGGATCAGCATTGCAGCGCCCTTACTGTTTTAGCGATGCTGCAGCTGCCAGGGCCGGCAGTGACCCTGCATGTTCAGCGGCTGTTTTACCTCGGGCAGCTGCTTCGGACAGGACCTCCAGTCCTGTGGGCACTACTGCGGCAAGACCGCCCATGTGCGGAAGCTATGCAGGCCTCTGTGAGGTGGCTTTTTGCTTGGGTGCATAATACGTGCACCCCTCCAAACCCGGGAGAAGATTGGCCATCCTGGGCCGCCTTCGGTCGGGCGCAACCGCGCAAGTTCAAGGGCCTCATTCTCCGTGCCCAGGCACTCGAGGGCAGGCGCTGTCAGGTGGCCGCAGCCTTAGACGGCCTCTACAAGGCGGTTTGCTCCTTAGTCCAGCTCCCGCCCAGCTCACCTGAGCAGGAGCCCAAGTGGGAGGAGGCATGCTTGCCATGTGGCCGGCTCTTTAGCAGCAGAGTGTCATGGTCTTGCCACGCTCAACGNCCACGCTCAACGGGCGCATGGCTACAGGACCCATGCGTATCTGCTTGGCGCGGGGAAGACACTCCCATTGTGCCTGGGGTGCGGCAAAACCTACTCAGCCATAGGCCGGCTACGTCGACACTTGGTGTATAGCGAGGCCTGTCTCCTGAGATGGGGCACCTTTCATCCTGAAGGACCGGTCTCACACAGCCAACATCCACAAGCTCCTCCCCTGCAGGTGCCTGGTACGACTTCAGGACCCCCGCTCTTAGATTTCGAGCCAGGGATCTCGCAACAGGTGCTGCAGGCACTCGATGAGTCCCCTCGCGAAGAGGAAGTGCTCGGTCAGTTTTGCTTGAGCATATTGAGCCTTTGGCCGTACTGCGAGCCACTGTCACGCGGTGGGCATCCGTTCATGCCCACGACTGCTCTATTCAAGAGGCGGCGCAGAACCTCTTATTGCTGCTTGACCCTGATCTGATTGGGGACAGCAAGCATGTGCGAGCGCCATCGGCTCCCTGCCCTGCAGATATTGACCCCCGATGGCCGGACTTGCCAAGTCAACCTAGGCGCTTACGGGGAGAGCTGCCACCTGTGGATTTGGCGGCGCCTCCGCCCTACCTCCTCTCGCCTTTTGCACCCAGTGGCCTCCCCTTGCGCCATGCTCAGGCCTACGCATCCTGGCTCGAACAAGCTTGCTTCCGTCTTGCCGTCTGCCTGGAAGGGGGTGAACAGGCACCGACTTCAATCCGGTGTCCTGGCCTGGAAATCGGCCTGGGGCCTGCAGCGAGTTGGATTAAAGCCATAGGGGGCACCTTCAGTCAGGATGGAGTGCACTTTGGCTAGTCGTGGCCTTTAGTTTCACCCTTTGAATTCACTTTTGCTAGGCGTGCGTCTGACGAGACACGAACGCTGCGAATGAAAAAAAAGTAGTCATAGTAAACGATAGTAACACTAATAACAGGTATAATAAGAAGCACAAAATAGTAAGAATGATAAGCACTCTTGTTAGTATCGAAACACTCAAATGCAAGTCAGCGCTTCCGTAATGGCGGACAGGCGACTGTCGAAGCTCTCAACTACCGGCATCATACCTGCAACAATGTCCACAGACTGTAGCAGAGAAGTTCCTCCCACGAACTCCCAATCGTTTATCGAAGCTAAGTCTGCCATGTCCTGAAGCCCCAACCCCCCAAAACCCCACAACCCTAAACCCAAGCAACACCCAAAACAAACAGCAACCAACAAAAACAAAGCCGCGATAGGTAATCCCTGAAGGTCCCTTGAGTCCAAGCAACGACATAAGCCCTAAACTCCCCCCCTAACACCTGAACTCCCACAAGTCCACCCCATGAAACCCCCCAAGCCCGCCACCCTAAACCCCTCAAAAACACTAACCGACGCCGAGGCCGGCGCTTGGCCGCAAGCAGAGCAAAATTTGGCCTCGACTCTTACTATGGAAATACAGAACGGCTTTGCACTTTGGGGTTTGATGCGCTCGCTTTTCTATTTTTCAGGGATGAGGATTTAGCTTTTCAAACGTGCCCGTAGCGTTTGGTTCTGGGCCTTTTTTTTCAGAGTATGGGGCTGAGACGTGCAGGAAGCTTACTTAACGCACGCAGGGATCCTGAAGGGCGTCTGGGTAGCTCTCAAATTGGGGTCCCTGGTTAAGTCACCAAAATAAATAGTACGCCCCCCCTTATACAGAGCACCCCTACAAGGGACCCTAAGTTAGAGAAGCACCTTGACGTATGTTATTACATTACGGGGTCGTGGGAGCCTCTTGGGCTTAGAGAAAAGTGTCAGTGCTTTTCTGGGGGCCTCAACAATTAGAACAGGGTTTTGGGGTCCCGTCTAGTATACTAAGTTTTCGTGATTATTTATGCTTCTATATTGGGCTTAGGGGGAAAACAGGGTTTAGGGTTGAGGGAAGACGGTTGGGGTTTAGGGGTTTGGGGTACATGAAACCAGTAACCCATGCAGCTATGTATCTGAATCCGGGAGCTCTCTACACCCGGAGGACTTAATTGAGCGTATTTGGGGTATAGTGGAAGGTAGGGGTCTGGGCATAAAACCTGAAAGGCATCTTTTTTAGTATTACTAGAACTACTGAATTTCGAAGGTTTCACGAGTAGAGATTGCCGAAACTGCCGGCTCACGGTTTGTAGGGTTGAGGGTTTGGGATTCAGGTTTAGGGTGTAGGGTTGTTTGTTCTGAGTCCAAGCGAGGTGTAAGATGCGGCATTGGTCACTGGCGCGCCGCAGACCCTTTAAGATGTGTACACCTTCCTTGTGCACTACAACTTGTGCGCGTCATGATTTGCACGCAGTTCGGGCTTGGGCCTTTAATCGGCACACTTGGCCCTAATTTTTAAACATTTGCAGATTGGAGGAGCGAACTCCTCCCATCACCTGGCGCCTTGAAGAGATCTGGGCAGTTCAGAACATTGAGGGTCCATTATTTAAGGATGCTTACAATAAGGATCCTGCTGCTACTTCCTTCTATTGGGGTCCCGCATTTTCTGACATGGCATCTAGCAAAACTGCATATGCTACCAGCATGCCGTAATGAATCACCTCCGCCACATCCGTACTACACCGGAATATCATGAAGCTACAAATCCGAGCAGAGCCTCAGAGCCGCTTAGATCCGAACAGCACGCAGAAACACTGGTGTGGCAGAATCTTCATCCGAACACCCGCATCTGGCTCTTGTTAGCGGCCTTTACAAACCTGTACTTTGGCTTTTCCGCTTAAAAGCGATATACTCTCCAGAAAATGGAAAAGCCGTTTCACAAAACGAGGGCAGACTTCCCGAAAGCATGCAAGTAATTCTCGTAGGGTTCAAATTCTCAGGGCCGCTATACTGTCATACACTCAACCCCTCAACCCTATTGAGACAACAAGGTTCCACCCCAAAACCCAAAACCCCTAAACCCCTAAACCACCAGCAGATCCAGACGTGAGTGAAAAGTCTCGAGGCCGCTAACGTCTCTTTGGACTTCCGCAGACTTTAAGCCCCTAAGCCCTAAACTATACACACTTTCGACCCTAGATCGTCCAATCCCTGGCTATATACCAAGAGAGAAGAGGAGGCTGTGGGGCCTGGGTAAGAAGCACCCCTGATTGTGAACAAAAGTACCTCTTTGATCACTTAGATTCTGCAGGAAGGTTCAAGGACCCGCTAGGCATTAAGGTTTCCAGCCAAGATGCTCTGCTCGCCGGCTGCGTGCCCTTCGCCTGCCATGCATAGCCCACACGATCAACTCTGGAGCAAAGTAGCCTACGAAGCAGAAAAAATACTGTTACAGGCCGATAAGCTACCTTGTACAGTTTAGTCTTAAGCTCCATAATGAACCTCGCATAATAATTAAACGAAATCCATTGGGGTTCCCATAGGGGATAAACAGGGGCAACTTTTCTGACAACGGGTGGGAACCAGAATCTTAGGGCGTTAGGGTGCAGGCTTCAGGCATGGCCTGCGTCTGGCGGAACACGAAGCGTTGACTCTTGCCCACAGGTTCATATACAGTGCCAGCAAAGGCATATTTGAGACAACGTGAAGACCTGCGAGGACATGCCAAGTAGCAGAAAATGAACCATACAGACCGAAGAAGGACTCAAAAGTAAAGGTTGGTGTCGGTTGTTGGTTTAAGGTCTTTACGATTTCGAGATTGATACAGGGGCCTGGATAGTGAACCAATGCTACTTTGGGGCGTTCCTTATCATAGCTATATCAGGATATATCCCAAAAACCCTATTCCGAATATCAAGGCCACCCAACTTAGGGTGTCCGGGCTTCAGAGTTCAAGAACATCCAAGCATCTTACTCAAGACTCAGCTGGAGCAGTTGCATACTCATAAGTATGGCTTCGGAAGCAAAAAAAGGCACGTAAACACAAACCGTGAGGGTGGGAACTCCCATAACTCTCTCTGCAAAGAAGCCATTTAGTTCCCGATATCCGACCCAACAGCGAACCCCTGAACTCTATACAAGCCTAGAGGCTCTAAGGTTGACCCTAACAAGGAGCAAACAAGGCCTTTTCACGGAAGTACCGTTACAATGCCCTACCCTCCACTGAAAGCGTGACAGGGGTGCTTGAGTTGGACACTGGTGTCTCGGGCTATAGAGCCAAAAAAACACCCCAAACCGGCAAAACGTCAGAACAGGACAACACTGTTTCCCGGTTTTTTATATCCTGAACATGCAAAGCAAACATTCGCTGAAGGCTTGGTAGCTGCGGAAAGTTTATGGACCCAGAACTGTTGCGAGATATTGTAAGCTCCGATAATTTCGTTCCTGGAAGCATCCGTGAAGCGTGAGTCTCAGGGCATAAAGCTTTGGAGCTTGGGGCTTAGATGGGTTCAGGGTTTCGGGTTCACCGGAAAGGCTTTCAAAGGTAAGCTTCCCTGCCATGCCGTTACCGAGGACCTCACAGTGGCATGGAACTAATTAGCCGGTGGATGTAAGGAGCTTAGGCCGTAGCTTCTGGAGCGCAGGGCTGAAAACGTATGGCTTGAGGCTTCGGATTCAGACTTATGGGGTTCAGGACACATTTGGGGAGTTGAGTCTAGGGGATGGACGCAAACTCTAAACTCCTGGAGCCGCAAACCCTAGTACAACTCCGAAATGCCCCACCCAAATCTCAATCCCTGAAGAAAACAAACCACGATCCTTTCTTTCTCGGTCCGGTCCAGCAATCATGGATGTTAGAACAGTTACTTAGGCTCTTAGTTCGTACAAGGCGCAGCATCCCTCAAACACAAAACCAAAGCTCTTTTTCAGCTCTGCGTTTCACCAGGTCTCTTCCGGCTTTGCACGGTTGGTCACCTCAGTCACAGAGCATCTTGCTTCCTGGCCTTTGGGGGTGTACTTGGGATTTCTTGGTGGTTTAAGAAAGTGCAGGCTTGAGGGTCGCAGAGACAGAGAAGCAAAGCTCTGGCAAAATGAACGGCTCCTTAAAATGGCAGAAGCTACACCTCTCTTCGAAGGGACCCCAGAAACTCAAAGAGACATACAGGGTGAGACTAGGAGTTCAGAAAGCTTGGGGACGTTGTTCAACGGTACTTCTAATACGGATCCCGCCACTGTCTGACAGTCCCATCATATGCCGAGATGCATCTTTCGGGCTCTGCCGCCCATTGGCGGTGCAGAGCTCGCGCAGGGCATCTCGCTTGTCACGGATGGCAACCTTGAGCGTTTGCGCGGCTATGACCCTCCTAGACGTTAAAGTCGGCTTCGTTCGATCACTCTGTAGCCTGCATGGCAGTGTATCTTGAGCCCCTGAGCGCCCCTGAAGCCCCAACCCTAACGCCCTACAGTTTAAGGGCATCCTGGCAGCATAGAACTCGTGGTCCGCGCCGAAGAGTGCCCGCAAGGCTTCTGCAGCCTCGCTGTAGACCCCGGTCACCTGGCTTGAAGGGGAAATCTGGGCCGGCGCTCGGGAGATGTGAGGAATGCTCGGCTGCGCGCTGCGGAGACGAAACAGCCTCCACTGACAAAGTGTTCAGGGGGCCAGCGGTTCAGGGGCCCAGACCAGGCCTCCCTTTCCGTTTCCCTCCCCAGGCCAGGCCACCTCGCGGCAGACTTCGGCATCCACGGAGCCTGGCACTTCGAGGAACAGCTTCATGTCATGTCCTCTGGACTTGGTGCGGCAAAGAGTCACAGCGCATACCCATCAATGCTTCAAGAGTCACCAGGCACCGTGATTAGATACCCTGTCTTCGTCTTGAGATGATTATCTGGCTGTTGGCAGAGACATACAGGGGGAGTCGGTTCTAAAGCTTTCCGGAGTCGGGTAAAACTGCGCATGCACAAAATAGATCCCTCCAAGATCCGCTATTTCTGATCCCTGAACCCTCTCTTCTTGTTTTGAAGCCGGTCATCTTGGCAGGCTGCACGGGCACCATGGTGGGCTTCTCTGTGTCGTTCCACGTCGATTGCATTTCTACAGTCTAGCCCGGCCTGCATGTTCCAACATCTTCTACGGGCCAGAACATCATCACGCACTTCAGGAGCAAGGAAAAGGAATCTCACACTCCGATGACATTGCGAGTGTCCGAAGGTGAGGGCAAATATTATAACCCAACCTGACTCCCTCGATCCTACAGCTTTCATCCCAAATCCAAAACAAACCCTGAGTAATCGGTTGAACGCCTTCCTGTGCCCTAAGCCAGTAAACCTGTAGAGTCGTGCGAAAAGAAAAGCGAAACCGGCGCCTGGCGCTTCGACGTGGTCCGGGCCAACGCCGAAGCCCGCCACCCGGAGAATGAGGTCGCCCTGGGCTCTCAGGCATCAGGTCGTTTAGCTTCGGGTTTTTTTAGGGATTTCTGCGTTTGCTTAGAGTTTCAATTAGAGGGTTTCCAGTACTGGGGTTTAGGGCCGTTAGTACAGTACATGGGTCTTCGGGCGCAGGCTACAGTGTGTTTCGCTTAGAGGTAAACTGGGGCCTAATTTTTTTCGCGACAGGGCGCAAGGTTGATAACGCTTCGGTCCCAAGGCTCCATGCTTGGACCCCAGATCCCAAGACCCTCAAGCCCTCATAGCATCTACACTTCAACTACGGTACCATCAGATCTTAAAACTGTATCTAGGAAGCCAAATGAACCTTCAACCCCTGAAAACTTGAACATGGTGTAACACACGAACCGCTGTGGTCCACGACTTGGAGCTGAAGCCTAAGAGCTAGGTTGTCAGTATCATTGATTGTTGGTGCCACTAACCTTTGCTCTAGACGGGAGCTTCTTGTTCAGAATCTGTCAGTTCATAAACATGTCCCGACGCCCGCACACAGGAGCTCCTAACAGTCGCCTGCTGCCAGGCTGTTGGGCTTAACAGAAATAAGAATAGTAGGAATAATCACAGGAATGAACATACTGCTAACAATAGCTTTTGCCATAGGAATCATAGTAACGTTGATATTGAGGGCTTTACAGTATAGGGCTTTTGGGCTTGTAGGGCTTTGGGCTTTGACTGCAGCAGCCTGAACCGACCGTAATTCGCTGTAGTCGCATAAGTACTCCGTTTACGGGAATCACGCCGGAAAGGATACAGCACCCAGCCCAATCTCTGGGATCCACAACTACGTATACTCTCCTCTTCCCACAACGTGATTCGACTTCACTGGCCTGTGTCTCAAGGGACCAAGCGTGAAGAGCGCTGAAGCCAGGATACACCTGTCCATGATTTCATGTGGCCAAGGACCCGGATCCGATACCCTAGACATGCAACACCTTCGCAGTTCCCGACCCGGGGAATTCCTGATAAAAAAAGTGCGGTACGCAAAGCCTTCAGGTATGCAAAGCCTAACTCGAAAGTAGAAACAACTGCAGAAAAATGGCTAGGTGCGGATCGCGTTGAGGGTGTTCACAGGAACTTCTTGGAGAGGGTTGCTGAAGGTTTCGTACCGAAAGAACCTGGCATGGTGGAACCTCTAAGAAGCAACAACCTTTCTGGCGATCTGTCCGAAACAGCACCCTCAAAGACAGTCAGGGTTTCTGCAAAGGGTTTTCGTAGACTCATGTGGCGGCGACAGGAACTCTTCACATAGATCAGACTAAACATGAAACAGTCATAATATGCTCTAAGGCCGTACTCATGCCCCTCTATACTCTATGCCCGCAAAGAAACCCCGGAGACAACGCGCCGGAGATCCCTGCAACAGCCTTGGCTGCGAAGTCCACGCAGCGCGTGGCAAAGGTGAGGGCCTCCTCGGCTGCTCCCAAAGCCTCCAAGAGTAACTCAGCGGGTTTAGGGCTCGAGGTTTGAGGGCTTTAGGGGTAAGGCGGGTAAGGGTGTTAGAGTTTCAGCGAGTTTAGGGTTCAGCTTCTATGATTTGTCTGTTTGGGGCAGGGAGCATCTACTATAGGGGCCTGAATAATTTGAATAGGGTTTTGGGGCCCATTATACTATAATTATAATAAGGAACCCCCAAAATAGTATCGGCAATTATGCCAGAAGTACGTAGGATTCTCGGCTGGGATTTCTCTTCTCTTCGGCGGGCTTTAAATTTGCAGCTTTGCGGCTTTGGAGCTTCAGGGATTCCTAGCGAACCCCTTACATGTATATAGGTGCCCACATAACATATTACATATTCTGGCGCTATATTGATATTCGGTATAGGAACGCAGCTACAAGATTTCTACGACTAGGAGTGGCTTGAGCGGCCTTGTTTTGGGATGCATACGCATGCAACAGACCATCACATTATGCCATAGCGTCCGACAGCCGTAGTGCCGGTTGAGTGATCATCAGGCTGCGTGCCAAGAATACCTTTAGGGCACGACCTCTGCATCGTCTGCGAAGCTTACAACCTTTCCTGCCTTTCCCTGTCTGGTGTTCTCCGGGTGTCTGCTTGTATTTCCCAGGAGATGCGGACTGGTGGGCAACTCGCCGCGGTCGCGCTGACGCATGATCTTCTGGCTGCGATCGGTCAGCTCTTTGGCGTTGTGGTCGTCGCCAAGCTGTAGGCATGCAGATGCCATAAACCTCAATGTGATGCCCACTTCGAAGTGCTCTGACCCATAATGCTTCTCCTTGATCTTCAGACTGCACTCCAGCAGCTCTTTCCGTTTCTGATGATCAGGACGTCCGAATACATGGTTCAGGGTGCTCACTGTCTTTTTACTTCGAGATGCTCTGACCCATAGCGATTCTCCTCGATCTTCAGGCTGCGCTCCAGCAGCTCCTTCTGTTTCTGATGATCTCCAAGATGTCCGCGTGCAAAGCTCAGGGTGCTTACGTCTTCGCCACTTCGAGATGCTTTGGGCCGTAGTGTTTCTCGGGTATCTTCAGGCTGCGGTCCAGCAGCTCTTTCTCTTTCTGATGATCTCCAAGATCTCGCAATGCAAGGCCCAGGGTGCTCACTGTCGCGGTCACTTCGATATGCTCTGGGCCGTACTGCTTCTCGTTGATCTTCAGGTTGCGCTCCAACAGCTCTTTCTGTTTCTGATGCTGTCCGAGATCTCCGTATGCCCGACTCAAACTGTTCAACGTCTTGGCCACCTCGAGATGCTCCGGGCCAAGGCGCTTCTCCTGCATCTCCAGGCACCGCTCCAGCACCTTTCTCTGCTCCTTGTACTCCCCGAGCTTTCCGAATGCATGGCCTAGATTGCCTAGTGTCGTGGCCACTTGGGTGTGTTCTGGGCCATACTGCCGCTCAAAGACGGCTAAGCTGCTTTTCTGCAATTCTCTTCCGCTTAAAGTACTCTCCGCGATCTCCTAATTCATTGCCCAAGCTGTCTATCATCATCGCCGCTTCAAGGTACTCTGGCTGCATCAGTTTCCGCTCCAGCTGCTCATGTCTTTTCCGAAGGTCCGTGAACTCTCCGAATCTTTTGCCCAGGTCGTCCATCGCCGTGCTCATTAGCGGGGGCAGTGGGCCGCCATGCTGCTCTCGGATCTTCCGGCTTCGATCCATGAACTCGTTGGCATTCTCGTAGTCTCCGAGCTGTCCGCACGCAATTGTAACATACTGGCATGTGACGGCCACTACGATGTGCTCCGGCCCGTAGTGCTGCTCCTTGATCTGCAGACTGCGGTCCAACAGCTCCTTCTCTTTTTGATGATCGCTGAGATCTTGGAAAGAGCTTGCCAAGTCGTCCAGCGCGGCTGCTACTGCGGGGTGATCTGGACTATAGTACTTCTCCTGGATCTGCAGGCTGCGCGCCAACAGTTCCCTTGCCTTCTGGCAGTCTCTGGAACAATGTGAAGCTTACTGCAGGGTGCTCTGGACCGTAGTGCTGCTCGTTAATCCTCAGCTCCCAGCTTTCCAAAAGCACAGGCCAGATCACCTGACGCACAGGCCACTTCCGGGTGTTCTGCCCTGCGGTGCTTCTCCTTGATCTTCAAGCTGCGCTCCAGCAGCTGTTTCTGCTTCTGGTAATCTCCCAGCTTTCCAAAAGCACAGGCCAGATCAGCTAACGCACAGGCCACTCCCGGCGTTCTGCCCCGCGGTGCTTCTCCTTGATCTTCAAGCTGCGCTCCAGCAGCTCCTTCTGCTTCTCGTAATCTCCAAGCTGTCCGACAGCTTGGCCAACATCGCGCAGCATCTTGGCGACAAGGAGGGGTCTGTCCCCAAGTGCTGCTCCATGATCTTCAAGCTGCGCTCAAGCAGCTCTTTCTGCTTCTTGTGGTCTCCGAGCTTCCAGACATGGTTTCGACAGCTTAGAGTCGGTGCCGCTTCCACGTGCCGCTCCGCGATCTTCAGGCGCCGTTCCAGCATTTCTTGTTGCTTTTGGTCGTCTCCGAGATCCCCGAATGCAGTGCTCAATTCGCCCAACATCATGGCGACTGCGGGATGTCCGCTACCGTACTGCAGCTCCATGATCTTCAGGCTAGACTCTAGCAGTTCCTTCTGCTTCTGGAAATCTCCGAGCAGTCCGAAGACTCTGCCTAGATTGCCTAGCGTAGTGGCCACTTTAGGGTGCTCTGCCCCGTAGTGTGGCTCCATGATGATCATGGCTGCGCTCAAGCAATTTCTTTGCCTTCTCGTACTCTCCGAAAGCCCCAACGCCGAAGCTGCTCAGAATGAGGAAGTCGGCATCTTTGGCCTGCGACTCGCCGTTTGCCTCCGTCCGGGCCTTCTCCCACACAGTTCTCGCAGCTGTCCATGGACTGTGGGATCGTCTCGGGTCAACTTGTCTGCCATGTTGAAATCCTCAAGGGCGAGAATCCGTCGCACGATGCCACGTTGGTTATATGCTGCGGCGCATGTCGGATCCAGCTTGATGGCCAACTCTAGATCAGCGAGGGCCTCAAGAGGCCTTCCCTCCTCGAGCTTTCGCCAGCCCCGCACGTGCAG
This sequence comes from Symbiodinium sp. clade A Y106, assembly GCA_003297005.1. Taxonomy (NCBI): domain Eukaryota; class Dinophyceae; order Suessiales; family Symbiodiniaceae; genus Symbiodinium; species Symbiodinium sp. clade A. Next base: position 46,863 of record BGNK01000883.1, read on the forward strand.
TGTTGCCGCATCCTCGCAAGCTTCCGCCTGCAAACAAGCGAAAACTGCTCAGACATGCAGGGGTTGCGATGTCGATATCGATGTGTATATAGACGATATATCTACATATATATATATCGACATATGTATATACGTATGTATATGTGTATGTGCATATGTCTATGTTGTTGTTTTCTGTAATAATATTATATATATACATATGCATTTGTATGCAAATATATTCTAAGTATATGATACGATTTTAAGCTATACTGTATTCTGCTCTATCATATCAGATTATACTATTTTTGTGATATTCTTAGTATAATGATGTTTTTCATCACACTATATTATATCATGCACGTTTATATCATGTGACAGATTTACAAGGCTATGCTCTATCATGGTGTATTCTACTATATCGTATTATACGGTATATTATAGTCTACTCTGTTCTACTCCGTTCTACACTTCATATGTACACAACGTGCCCCGTTTGTGTGTTTGTACATATATACACATACCTACTGACGTAGATATGGATTTATTTGTTCATCAACACACATGTATGCACACATAAATATGAATGCGCTCTATGTGTTTTTGCTGTTCTGCCCTGCTCCTAAGCTTTTGCTACGCATGACTGCAATTTGATGCAATATAATGCAGTGTGAACTAGTAAAATGCAATGTAATGTAGCATGATGCTATGTAATGCAATGTAATGGAATGGAATTCAACCCACCGCAATATAAGGCAACGTAATGCAATGCAATGTACTGTGCATGTGTATATTGTACGAAAGTAGGCAAGTCTGTATATATGGCTGCATGCATGTATGTATATATGCAGCTGGATAGGTGGTCGGATGGCTGGATGGGTGGATGAAGGGATGGATGGATGGATGGATGGATGGAGAAATGGCTGGAGTATGGATGCACGAATGTACGTGCGTACGGAGTTTACAAACATGTATGTGCATAAGCGTCCGCACTCACACCATAGCACTGTAGCGGCTCCGAGGCAGCGGCCTGCTGTTGCCCTTCACAACTTCCACGACACCTTCTGATCTCTTGCTGTGGTCTGCCAAGATAGCCTCCGGGGCCATGCAGAAATCCAAGTACCAAAAGTATTTGAACAGTGTACAAGCCATAACTATGCACCCCACTGTCGCCTATTGGTGACCCTAAACCCTATATAACCTGAACATTGAATTTTAAAAAAGACACTTACACAAAAAATGCTGCGAAGGGCTTTGATCGAGGGCTTGTGAAACTTTGACGGAAGGATTGTTGAGCCGGGGACAGCAACCCCCCTTTAATTTTGAGAGATCTGTCCCGGCGCCTGCTGGAGGTATCCGGGAACCTAGTAAGCTCGGATACAAGGAAATCTAACCACAGATATCTCTACGTACTCTAAACCCAAGAAATGCAGTTATAACCCTGCTGTCGGGCATTGAAGCGAGAAGCCCTCCAGCCATCAAGATTGGGGGCTTGGGGTCGAAAGGTCAGAGTTTAGGGCCGAGGCAACTAAGCATTGAAGCACCTTCCTCCACCGAACTCCTTCGTCCCCCGAAAGGTCAACCTTTCAATAGCGGCAGGGCAACACGTCTATTATATGTATTTGTACATACTTGTTTTGTATGTATATGTGAACATAAAACATGCAAATGCACATGTGTTGTGTACACGGACACACATATACACATACATATACACATACATATACACATACATGTACATATATATGTACACATACACGTACACGTACATGTACATGTATACATGTACATGCATATATACATATATATACATATACATATATACATATACACATATACACACAAATACACAAATACACAAATACATATATACATATATACATATATACATATACATATATATACACATACATACGTATACACGGCCAACATGTCAACGGATACCAAGTTCCCCAGAAAGTGGTCACCACGACACCCTGCTAAGAGATTGGATCTAACCCCCGATGCCTCCTGAGCTCTCTCGGCTGGGGAAAGGGTCCGAAGCTTCCGACTTCCCCCGCTGTCAACTCGAGCCCAAGGCTGTGTCCGACGGTTTTTCAAGGCCCTGGGAGTTCGGGAGCTGCATTCCACGAGCCTCGTAGAAGCTCACCAGGTGCCTGCAAAGAGGGGCGTCGTGGAATGACATCTACATCGAAATCTACCGCAACAGAGTTTTGACTGCAGAGGCTCGCGGGATGTGTGAATTTCGAGGAGTGCCAGACCAGATCGCACTCCTGTGATCGTGGATGTGCTAACACAGTGACATTGGAAGCTCCGGTTTAGAAGGAAACGAAGACCACATGAGCCAAGCTTTGCATTCCAGTGCAACCCGCCCTTCAAGCACTCACTTGGCCTTGCCACCCGATCGCGGAGCCAGTGGCCATCTGCAAAGAGCCCGGCCATGTTCTTTTCAAGGCGCAGGGCTGTGTCCTCTGTACACTGCTGTCAGGATGCACGAAAAAGTCTTCGACTGCTTTCTTTGCAAACTGCGGCACGGTCCTTTGGGGGGTTGGCATCTACACAGGCGCTTAAGCCCGATGCAGCCCTATCATACATCTTATTCTAGAATTTTTCCATGACAGCTGAGTCCTGTGGCAAGTAGGTCGCTGCGTTATTCACCTTGCGGTCCCACTCCTGGACACACCTTGGACGCTTTTGAACTCACTTTCTGCACTCCGAGTGTGTTGAAGGGATTTTCCTTACTCAAACACCTAGGTCTTTGTTTGGCATGCTCTATCTCGTTTCGCGGGTCTATTGTTCGGGTATAGTGTAGGTGCCTGCTAATTAAGTCCATCAGCAAGGATGAGGCAGATTCTACTCTCGCTGTCCTTGTCCTGCGCGGATTCAATGCAGAAGTCGAGTGCCCGGCTCTTCTACGCGAGCCTGTGCCGTCGGCTGTTTAGGGGGTTTTGCGTTTCCGGGTGTGGGGGTGGTTCAGCGTTTAGGTTTGCAGGGCTTAGAGTTTAGGTTTAGGGTTTAGGGTCTGGGGGTTTAAAGTTACATGGTCTGGTAAGCTTTCTCGGGCTGTCCGAGATCAGAACTCCGAAAGAACAGACAAAGAGAAAAAAACGCCCAACAAAAGCTGAATGAAACCACGCGGCCAAAATATTGGAACCTCCTGGCCTCCTGGTCGATCATCTCTTTGGCTTGCGCCTCCGTTGGAAGGAAGCCGCAGACCCCACAAGCGCCCTGGGTACTCGGCCTCAGAAAGGGCTCAAAGTCTAGGGAAAACAGGGCTCAGGGACTTTCCGAAAACTATGGGTATACACGGTATGTAAAGCGATATGTATCGTTAGAGTGCGCGGGAGGCACACCCGCCAGTGTGCGTGGGGAACCATGGCGGTGATACCAGTACATGGGAAGAAGCATTCAGAATCCCGCCAGTACATGAGGGGAAGCATGTTGGCTTGTCCGGAAGCATGTTGACCGTGCTGTTCTGGTGGTCTCTTCGTGGTCCCGGGGTGATCTCCTGGTGTTCTCTTAGTCTCGTCCTGGTCTGCTGGCTGCCGTGGTGGTCCTGTTGCTCGTGGTCGTCTTGGTCGTCGGGGTGCTCTCTGTGGCATAATCGGGTGCTTATCGGGCTCGGTTTAGTGGCTGTACGGATTTAGTATGACCTTGCGGGAGGATCAATTGCCTGGTGCCTTTGGTGCGCTTGACCTTTGAGGGCTATGAGTCAGGACGGCTCAAGCATCAACAGTGACACTTCTGTGCTCAGGCCATAACGGACGTGAGACCGAACTCGAAATTTACAACCTGGTGCTTGTGAGAACGCGAACCCGAACCTACAGTAGAAGCCAGAAAGTTGGAACATCATTCTCCTCGTGCCCTTAAAGAAAAAAAGTATAGGGAATCCCTGCATGAATCATCCTAAACCAGCCGAAGAAATGCGCGCATGAGACTTAGACCAATCTCAGCCCAAGCAGCTGCAGGGATCCCATCACCATCTCGAGGAATAAGTCACCCTTGCGGCAGCCTGCACACTGAAACTGCCCGACTGCTTCCTAAAATCCCCACAAGCCCCGGTCCCTAAAGCGCCAAAGTCGTTGCTGGGCCAGGAGTTTGGTATGAGACAGTGAAGCTCGGATTTACGTGCGTTTTCGGCATCCTCCCCTGCAACTAGGGTAACCATCTTCCTCAGCTCTAACCGTGAGACAAGACAGACGGGTGACGTGTCGATTCGAAGTAAACCAAGGCCTAAGAACACGAGAAACCCTTGAAGCAGCTCGTAGTCCAGGCCTGGACAGCGGAAACCACGAACGGGATCCAATGCCTCGCGATGTGAAGGGCACACATGGCAGTTGAGGGTTGATGGTCGTTGCATGCCGGGTTTCAACTCTTTTGGGGGGTTATACGGGCGCCAGGGAGCAGTGTTGCTCTATATCGGGCCTATATAGGGTTAAGTAAGCGAGTGCAGGACCTCCAGAAAAGGCAAGCGAGGTCGAACTCGGGCTCTTAGATTGGATGGTTCGACATTCAGAGTCTTTGAATCAGTCTAGGAACCCGGGAATTGAAGGACTGTCGGGCTTGACTTTGAGAAGAAGTGATTTTCAGGCTTGGCTCAACGGCTGGCTGGCACCTGGCTGGTTGTCCTCTCAGCTGAACAACCAACCCCTAAAAGTTGGGGGGGTTGAAGCTGTGCTCGGTGCTCAAGGGGTTTGTGAAGGACAATGCATCAAATTGATGCACCTCTGGCCACGAGTGGTCAAAGGTTGGGGTGAAGGATCCGTCGTCTCTAATGTTTGTGGTGTCTTCGAGCTTCATCTTTGCCTTCGGACCCTTCCCTGGGGCTCCACAGACGGTGAAGATACCAACGACCAATGCGAGCAAATCAAGCCATAGACCGAAACAACTTCGCGTCCACACTGTCAGGCCGCACGAATTGGAGCAGGGACAGAATTCCACTGGCGAACATCTGTGATCGATTTCAAAACAGAGCTGGACGGGGTTTCCGCAGCATTCCATTGAACAGCTGCTACAGTCAGCTGTGCCTGCGAGCATGTGGCGCAGTTGCAGAGGAAGTGCTTCGTTGCCTCTCATGCGCTTTGGGTGATTTTGGCCGTGAGGTATCCGAGGTTTTCGGCCAGCTAGTTGTTGCCGTTAGCAATTATGTAACATTTAGCAGGTGAACCTACGAACCCACATATCTTGAGCCTCAAACCTCTGCCCTGCCATACCGACGCCGTAGCTCATATCCCAAACGTGTTGCGATGATGATCACTGTGACTTGAGATACATACTTTTGCTTCTGGGTCTTCATGCGTAGTGGCATGATAACCACTTTTCCTGACCCATTCAGCCTGGAGCCGGAATTCAACCCCCAAACTCAAAACCCTAAACCCGAGTACATTGACATGCCTTTAGACCTGTGTAATATAGCGGTCTGGATAGTTGCTGGTGCTAAGTCCCTGCAAAACAAACCCATGAAGCTCTGTTAGGTTGCAAAACCTAAACCGTAAAAACAAAAAAAACATTTATGAAGTTCGGGTCCCGGTGACTCCAAAAAGGGCCTGGATAATTGGAGTAGGGTTTTTTAGACTTTAACTAAAACGCACTTGGAAAGTATTTAAGCTCCCAGGGGTACACGAGACTGCAGATAATAAGGAATCCCCAATAAAGCATTGCTAATTCGTGGGGGGTCCCCCCCTTTTTGTACCTCGAGGCCAGAAGAGGCGCCCGCGTGCGCACCTCGAGCTGGGATCGGCGGCTGGCCGTGGATTCCAGGAGGCTCTCTTCGGCGAGGTAAGACCTTTAGGGGCTGTATTGCGGGCCGCTTAGGGGTGCTTTTCGGTTATGGGCAGGGGTTGTTCTCAGGCTTTTGGGTTTAGAGCGTTGTGTTGTGGAGTTATGCGGGGTTGAGGGCTCAGAGTTTGGAGTCAAATGCTGAGAGTGTTGGAGGAAGGCTAAGGCGGAAGCGATATCAGAACGGCTTACCACAGACACCCAGAGCCAACATGCAGAAATCCTCCTTGATCCATGTGTCCGAAAACGGGGAAAAAGGCCTTATTCTGGCAAGTATAATGGACTCTAGGGGGATATGATTATTACATATGCTTCAGAAACCTTTCTGCTTCAGGGGGGGCATCGGGTTCAACTCACCGAGCTGGCGACACTGTAATCTCCTCGCCCTGCGGAATGTCCCTCCTGATTCCGGTGGACGTTCAGGTTGAGGGTGCAAAGTGGACTTGCAGGCTATGTCAATGTAAGAATTCTATGAGGGTAACATAGGTGCTTGGTGCCGGTTGCTTAGAATGTTCTACCTGTGATTGCCTCCTTCAAGACTCAAGACTAGAATTTAGCAGTTCGGCTATCCCAGAGCCCGGCGCAACTACACCAAAGGCCTTTGACAGCAACTGGCAGACATTTCTTATTCAAAGACACCCAATTTGCAAGGTTCTTGATGCACCTACCAGGACCAGACCCCGCAACTCCAACAACAGAAACCCTCAATAGCTCTAGCATCCACATATAGCCCCCATGTAAAGAAGATTGCTACAGTGTACCCTAACATCCATTTCTCCGTACCAAATCAAGACCCCTACCGGTCAGGCTCTCAAGCTTCGACCCTCAACTGCGATCAGCAAGCGCAGGTGTTTCACGTGGGGCAAAGTTGACCTGATCGCCCGGACAGCTGTAAGCTGTTAGTATCACTTTCTTGTTCAGTGTGCAGGGACACTCCAGGATCCTGAATACAAGGACCCCTACACAAGGCATCCACCCATTCTCTTTGAACCCGAAGCCCTAAACCCAGTACACTAACTGTGCAACTGTGCCGTAAGTAAGCCCTACGCCTGATACCCCTATTCTCTGAACCTCTTTCTCCCCCCCTCTTTGGAGCTGCTTGCCTTGCACGCATCACGAAGGAGTCGCCCTCGTAGTGCCACATGCCTAAGACGGGTTTTCTGGGGTATACGTAAAGACTCCTGAACAAGAAAACTGCTTGCAAAAGCATCAAGAGAATGCCAGGAGCAATACCAAGACTGAGTGCAACTTAATTTCCCTACCTAGCGACCAGATATCTACGAATTGGATTTGAATTGCACCCTAGCTGGGGACATGAATGTACACCCTCACAATCAGAGAGAATCCGATGTCTTTTCACTTGAGCGGGAGTTCAATAGCTCATGGCTCCAGGTGACAACAGCACCTGGGCGTGACACGCTTAGGGAAACGGCTCGAATCCTAGAGCTTTCGCCTGTTGTACAGAAGCCAGAAAAAGTCAGTATATCATATCCCCCTTTAGAATCCTAAACTGTGCCGTAATGTATCGTAAAACCCTATACTCCAGGAACAGGCCCACACCGAAAAGCAGCAGAAGAAGCAGCCCTTAACCCGAAGCTCTCCACATAGCCTGAGCCATAGACCCGTACTCGAAAACCCAATCAGATCAACAAAGGGTTTTCTGCCAAGGATCCCACTTTTCCTGAACCCTCCCCCCTCCGAATCGAACACATCCCAAGACCATGCCAAGAAGGTGCAGTTGGGCCGACAGTCGTGGGACACAAAGGCCGGCAAGAAGAAGGTGGAGAAGCCCACCGGCTCCTTTCCCAAAGGGTCCAAGTAGTAGTATAGTCTAATGCCCTGTCTAGAACGAAGTCCTCTGCCATAATACGTCACAGAGAAGTGAACCTAGCAAACGCCAACCTCGAGAAACGTAAAGAAACCAAAAGACCCGAGGCGGCGTCAGTCAACAAACGAACCGGCAGCAATCACACACAGGTATAGGGTAACAGGCCGGTACAAACGAACTATACGTAGACGCCGCTGTACGTAAAGGCGTCGCTGTGCGAAACGACCGTCGCCGTCGCCTACTTGCAAGGGCAGCGCGCACAGTCTATACTCGTGGGGCCCAAATATCTACTAAGTAGCTAGGACTTGGACCTTTTGGGCTTTCTGGGATATGTGGCTATTCCGAAACAGTAAAAGCCTTGAAGAAAGGTGCAAGCTTTGTTCACCACCTTCCTTTGCTTAAGGGGCTTCGCTCTCGGTAGAAGTTCGTGGTTTAAGAAGGCCTCTCTTAGGTTGCTGTTGGTGATGAGAGTTCGGCATGAGCAACTCTTGCAGATGTTGGTCCGCAAGCAATCGGTTAGGGTTCGGATTTACTGGACAGGATTAAGGCTAAGGGCATCATGTGAAGGGCTTTGTGAAGCCAGCCAGCTCCTGCTTGGACTGAGGTCTTTGGGCTTTGTAGACAAGAGAAAATAAAGGACGTTTGCGGTAGACACTGAGGGAGCTAGACAAATGAAGGACTATAGCTAGGGTGGTAGATGGTAGATACACAACGAGCACATGAGCGCGATGAATCCGTTTACTTCGTACCCGGTTTCAACACGTAGGTGTCTCTGGATTAGATGCAGGCTCTCGGTCATGTGCGAGGCCCCTACATGCTCTCCCTGTACTGTAAAGTCTGTAAACGCCCTCAAACATACCGCAAACCAAACCTTGTAAAGTATGCCCGAAACGCAGAATTGCTCTAAACCACTTATAAAATGCAAAGCCCTGCTGACCCCTCCCAGATCCAGGTCCTCGCTGTGCTCGAAGCAATTGAGCAGCCACCTTGATACGGCTTGGCTTGGGATTTCGGGGTTGATGGTTTAGTAAGTTTAGTATTCGTACTGGTACTAGTGCGGGATCATTATTCTCATGTCCGTTAAGAAGCAGTATTGAAAATGCATGCTACAGTAAGCTTGTGGCAGGCAGGGATCCCTTCAACACTCGCCACTCTTGCACTCCTGAACCATGTCACATAGGAAAACAGAGCCACGAGGCAACAAAGAAGGATCCTTTTCACATGGCGCTGTCAACAAGGGATAATCGTATTGCCGGAGCGCCTCAAAAAATGGCAAGTCAAGTCTGCACATGACCACCCCCAATGCCAGACCTCAAAACACCCTACAAGAGCGCCAGACTTCAGCAAAGGTTCCCTTACACCTGCAATCCCTAAATCCGAAAACAGGTAACGCTAGACCCTAAACCTTTATGATATAAAGGAGCCTTACTGCTTTGAATATGGTGTCGTGGTACACTATGCTAGAGTGTAGGCGTAGGCGCTGTAGCCTTAAACCCTACCCCAAGACCTCAGGCCTGAGCAGTGGGGAGAATTCGAACCTCTACGAAAGAAAGCCTTGAGCCAAGGGTTGAGGCTCCAGAACTGCGAGCAGGATTGTAATTAGGTTCCACGAGCCCAAATTTACCAAAGCCCATTCTTTCAGAGCCTATGAGGGTTTTGCTTGAGAGCTAGGCCCGAGGAGCTTACCTAGATACACTCTGAGCCCCACTTAGCAAGTTGAGGGAATTAGTAGGTAGGGTTATTCGTCTCAAGTGGGTATAGCAATCACTACGCTAAGTCCAACCGTGCTTAGACTAAGTCCTCTGCACCTTGAATTACACCCCGGCCAAAAGCCTACAAAGTGCGCTGATTCCAGCGGCATCGACCAAAACAAATCCAAAGGCCTCAGGTCCAAGACTTCCTTTAGGGTTCTCACTTAAAGGTCCCTCCAAGGGCAAAAACTGCGAGCTCAGATGCCCAAAGCCCAAAAAGTGAAGATGCTTTGTTAAGCGGTTTGCAACCTGCCGCACCCAGCGAATAAAGTGAAAGTGGCCAGCAACAGCAAGGTAGTTATAGCTTCATCAACTTGCAGCCGAAGTGAAGGCACTTATTTCTTATCACCCCCTTAACCAAGTCCCATCTTCCGTGTGAGCTGCAGCCCTCATCCCTTCAAAGGCCGCCACACGGCCAGCAAGCTCTCGAGTTTGAGTCCCAGAGCCGCCTGAAAGCGTGAAAACTTGGATTTAGGGCTTACAGGTTTAGGGATGAAGATGATGCTGTCACAGCCATGGGCCCTGTAAAGCTCTAGGTTATTATGGTTTCGATTGCTTTTTCGGGAAGGTTTTGATGACCAGGATTCTGCATTACAGTCGTGAGGCAGCGCAGGCACAGCCTTTTTGTGTGACCCCATTGTCGGTTCGACTTCATACTCTGAGTGTTGAACTTGTAATGGGCACCAGTCTAACGTCATCCAGAGTATCAACACCGGCTGACACGTCTACGCGCGTTTCAGCGAGATATTGCGAAGCGAGCGTGACCGGTTCTACCCCCACACACGACTGTTCATTGAAACACCAAACCTATGTAGAAGAGACTCTGGATCGGCGAACAAAGAAGCCTGACCTACGATGACCGCACTACAGCATGTATGCAGAAATGTAAGCAAACGCGCACACACACATATAGATAGTATACCCACTGCACAAAGACACGCATTCCTTCTAAAGAACCCAAGAACCCAAAGATTACTGCCACAGCAAACGACGAGACGACACAATCTTAGGATGTTGGAGGGTCTGGCAAATGCTCAAGGATCATTGGGCTTAACACGTGGATACTTGAGACTAGAAGCCTGCTGCAATTCCGCACTCTTAACTTAAATGACCTCTCTTCTCCACGTCGCCGAAGCACCTTTGGGGAAAAGCTGATGCTCAAGCCGAAAGAACTTCCAAATATATCTACAGCCTATTGGAAGACACAGAGACAGCGCCCCCGCCCCCCCTCCCCTCTAAACAACTGTGAACTGCAAGGGAGTGTTGGGCCCCTTTTCAGGCTTGAGCCGTAGACATGAAGACATGCAGTGTTTTGGGTACCAGCAAGTACCTTCACGAATATCTCCAAGGAGACATGCATTCGCCTACAACAAACACAGTCCCAAACATAATTAAGAAGTCCTACCTCAACCCTAAACCCCAGTCCCTAAACCCCAAAAGCAAGCGCACGCCGCACGCCTTGGCAGCAGGTCCAAGCCCAGACCAAAACTCATTGACGATGGCTTTGCAATCCTGGCCGTTACTCCGAAAGAAAAGTACTGGTATCCATGAAGTAGCATTGATTAATTACGCACCTTTTTAGTGACATACTTTCTTACTGCTGTGATTATTATACTCGGTTTACGGTTACCCCAAACCCAAAACCATCGTCTTGGTTTAGGGCTTTGGAGTTGAAGGCTCTCTGTGTGCGAGTTCTCTTGTTCTACAGTTTGGGGCTAAGGACCTTTAGCCCGACTTCGCATGACCTCTACATGTAACTAGGCAGGGCCTTCGCGTAGACTATGGCGCAACTGGAAGGGGACTGTAAGACCCAGGACTCTTGACTAGTTCCATGTTCGCTCTTTCTGTGTCTGTAAAGCTACGCGTTCGCAAAGGGTTAGGATGTGGGATGCCGCAGGGTACTGCGTAACGCAATTATGGCAAACAATGACCTCGAGATTTCCCACCAAGTTTCGACCATGTTTTGAAGCGGGAGCTTTGCATCACGGCAGTTACATTAGGTCACTTCTTGAACATTAGAGCCTGTGTCCGAACCATGTTGCTAGGGTCCATGGTTTCTTGATGTTCGGCAAGAGGCTTCGAGGTTTTCGTAAGGGCATTCCGAATTGAAACCCAACCTTGTACCGAGTATGCAGCATTATGCAACATTGTATACATATATATATATACAATATATATACACATTATACCTCCATAGTGTATGATTCCTCGGGGACATGACGTTAACCATGTGCACTGACTATGGGAACAATAGCCACGCCAGCCCGGAACCTCGCCCATGACATGGGTAATGCTCTGTGCGTCAACTCCCCAAACAGCGTCGTACATTCATTCTATGGTCTTCTTACATTCAGGCGTAGTGACTCCCAAACCCAAACCCCTAAACCCCGAGCCCCAGTCAATGGTCTGACTTGGACGATTTTCGGTTTCTCCGACCACTAAATGCCAAACTCGAAAAGCATTCCGAGGGCCTCTGAGGGTGCCTGAGGTTCCGGGTGGAAGAGCATCAACAAGCCTCAGCTCACTTCGGGGCCTTACGACGCCAACCAAATTATTGGCAAAGTTTTGGGGCACAGCAGAAGGACGGATGCATCTAACACGGATAAGAGCATCCCACATGTGCCGAATCTGGTGCTTTACGGCAGTAGGTGTAGATATGAAACGACATCTAAACGCATAGTTCCGCCTTAATTACAGCTATTTGTTCAATGGTTTACAGCCTCAAAGAGGACAGGGCCTCTCCAGACCTTTTTCAAGAATGCAAAAATGGTCTGATGGCGCAGCCTAGCCGTGCACACATCGCTTCACGCGCGTCGTGGTCCCAAAGGCTTAGGGGGGCCGACAACCTTCAATCCCGGAACCCTGGAATCCTTCACAGCCGAACTTTATCATATTGGGAACTTATTGGTTCGTGTTTACGTCTTTGCGCCCTAGATCGTCTAACCCATAGCATAGAGGGCTGCATATGTAGAATTTGGTTAAGGGGTAGATCATCGTACGAGTGTAGAGGGGCTACAAGGGGATATACAAGGATATAAGGTGTTTTTTACGTTTGTTTGTAGGTATGTATGTATGTCTCTGTGTATGTATGACGAATCGCCTCTGCTCAACTTTCAATCCTCGAGTCCTATTTTCTGTAAGGGCCTTGCATCAAGAACCCTTTTCCCCACTTATGGTTCTACGAGGTATCCGAAAAATCTGGCCCTCAAACAACAAGGGGGTTTGTCGCCCAGTGGCTTTCGAGGGAACGGGTCGGTCTGGGGTCTTCACGGACACAACAGACCACATAACAAATTGAGGTTCCGCAGATACGCCCTTACTGTAGCGTGGCAGCAACGAAAAGTTTGTTAGTGAGATCCTTTTGTTTGCATGCAATCTACGGCCCCCCAAGTTAGAGTTTCAAAACGGTCTCATGAGGCTTGGGATTCAGGGCTTGGGATCGATGAAGTTCTGACCTGGAACTTGTTCCACGTGATGCTATGTTTGTCTTCGTTCTTGCGATTCGCGGTATTGGCGGCGTTCACTAGTTCTTCGCGAATGTACATTCCCAGCATCAATGTTCACATTAGGAACTAGAACAAGGTTCCGAATCTCTACTAATTGCATTGCAGGAACCCGAAGCGACCCTAGAGAAACTGCAAAATGACCTCCCCGTCCAGCTCATGGGGCCAACGCGAACTAACAGTCAGCACCACTGTGACTCCAGACTTAGACAGTCTGCGAGGCTACACCTCCTTCTCCAACTGCTTCGTATTACGGATGTCAGACACACTGATGCAGCAGCAGTCCGCGTGCGACCTCTGCCCACCCTGCGGTAGCTGCCGCTGAGATTACGCGGAAGGCTTAAACTTAATCAATGGCTTTCCACTAAAACCCCATGATGCTTAATAGCAAACATTGCAGGTTAGTAAAAAAAGGATTCCCCAATATCGGGACGGAGGATCGCAGACTCCTTTTCAGGATGTTCAATTTTCGTTGGACGGTATGACTTGTCTGTAAACCGACTGGCAACAGGGGGAATCTTCCCTTGAGGTCACCTTCGGTTAGCCTAAGAGTTGTCTTCAAAGCTTGCGAGACACACGCAAAAGAAGGTTGCAGATTATCCACTTCCTTCAACAACCTAAGGAACTCGCTTCCATGAGACCTCCAGTTTCAGTCCGGGTCAAAATTCTTCTGAATGAAGCACTGGGTCCAAGCCGAAATGCCTGGCGAGACAAAATGTTACCAAAACCTTAAGCCCTGAATGCTATACCCTAAACCTGCAATGTCACTACTATCACCAACCGTCTCTTGAGCTCCAGAATATGATGTGATTCGGGTTGTAGTTTGGAGGCATAGTCTCGCGGTCAGACTTGCAAAGCAGCTTGGCTGGATCAGGAACCTCGTCCTGGCTAACATAGGGGCCTTTGGAATTTGACTGGTTTTTATTTTTTGGGAGCGGGGGGCGGCGGGTCTGGAGGGATAGTGGTACTGATGATGAAGGCCCCTACATTACACGTCGGCCTTCAGAGAGGTCTCGAGCTGCTCCAGATTCAATTGCCTGACTATGGAAAATGATTACCACAATTATTCCTCTGGGTTCCTTGTTATAGATATACTCTATAGAGTACACGAAACCCTATTCTAGCTATTATCAAAAACGGCAGGAGAAGGTCTTGGCGTCTATCATAGCAGTATCATTGTTTGGGAACTGTCAGTGGCAAATATTCGCATACAAACTCCTGCATTAAATCTTTAATTTACGGTTGAAGATTTACACCCAGGTGGTCTTGGGCGTTGAGGCTTGCGGAATTCATTAGTGTAGGGATACAGGCCTCTTGAGGCTTTCGGGTGTTGGCGGTTTCCGTGGGCTTAGGGTTTAAGGGCGTGGCTTGCTCTTGTGCAAACTCTCCCTCCAGGGCCGATCGCCTGGACTTGAGGCTGCGATCTGTGTTTCGGAAAACTCTCAGGTGGGCTGTTTCTAGACAAGTGTGATCTCGAAGCCCCGTTGCATGATACACCTACGGTGCCTGCGAAACCAAATAATCAAGCAAGCTAAAGCCTCTGCTTGATCAAGTGGCAAAGTGCTGCCAACATTTCCGACGTGTCTTCGTCAACCGTGAATGAAGGACTCCAGTTTATTTAGACATCGTGCTGTTTAAACAGTGATAACATGCACGTACCCCGTAATGCTACTCACGATAGACGCCCGAGACTTTGTATTCTAACAGTTCAGGTCCTGATGCTGGATTAGGCTCGGGGCTCGGAGTCTGGGTATTAGCTGGTTTACGGACTTTGGAGTTTTGGGGTCTCAGGGCTTGAGGTCTAAGTCAACAGAAGGGACTGTCCTGGGGCCTGCGTTTTTGCAGTCTAGCTATTTTACATAGAGTATGATAATCTTTGTGGGACGAGCAGGCTCTCTCTAAGTCAAGGAGTCTAGGCTTAAGTCTTTTGATGTGGCTTTAGGGTTCATGAGTCCGGGTGTGAGTGTCCTGCTCTTCAATGATTCCCACCTGAGAGTTCGATTCTGGTACCCTTTCATGTCATATCTTGACTCTGCTCCCCGATGTTCATGGCACCACATCCGACAGAAGATCATAAGTTCAGGGCATAAGCGCAAGCGTGGGCAAGCTCTAGAACCACGTCCGGGCTCTTAATGAAGACTCTTGTCTTTCCTGCCCAATTTAACGTAAACCCGGAAAGCTCCGCATTGTTAGTCGCTGCTACTATCTTTGAACAGAAAAGCCTGAGCTGCCGAATCGCCTGCAAAGTGTGGGGATCGGGTACTCTGCCTGCCTGTGGAGGTTTCTTTTTTCGAACCTGGGAACCTAGGCACGAAGCTGCAGAAGGCAAGGCCTTTTCCAAGGGGAAAGCCTAAGGATGAGGAGATGGGAGTTTCAGGAATTAGGTAGCCCAGAAGAACCGACACAAGAGCCAAAGCACTACACTGCAGGGCTCCGGTTTGGTGAGTTATTACTTGTCACCTACTCCGTCAAGTCTAGTGGCCTAAACCCCAAATGTCAGCTCTAAGCCAAACTCTAAACCCTAAGTAGATGATGCTCTTGCTCTGAGATCGGAGTTCGCTTGTGCTACACACAGTCAGAGCTCTCTCTCTCTCTCTCCCTCTCTCCCCCTCTCTCTCTCTCTCTGTCTCTCTCTCTCTCTCTCTCTCTGTCTCTCTCTCTCTCTATATATATATATATTGCGCATGCAGCCGGCACCCTCAACCCGAGGGTTGCCTCCGCAATGGTCATCGGGCGAGATCGCAGGGGCAGGCTTCCGTCAACTGACGCCCCCCCAATGATTTGGAGAACTTCGTCAATCCGAAAGCCCGCAGGAGCTGAAGATTAATGCGCCGCAGTCGGGCGATACTGAAGGGCTCCGTACATGTCGCCGGCATCCTTAAATCCTAAATTCTGCAACGCGATGGGTGCAAATGCTTCAAGCATGGTGATGTTGGAGTGGCAGCAATGGCGACGAAGTGATGGCCACTGTCAGAAATGCCACCATCGTCGTCGTCGTCATCATCATCACAACCCTCATCATCATCATCATCATCATCATCATCATCACCAACCATCATTACGGCAGCATCAGCATCACCATCATCATAACCATGAGCATCATTATTACCATCCTCGTGATAGCCGTCATCACCAATAGAATCATAAAATCATTCTTCGATTTCGTCTTCTACAACATCATCGTCATCACCATCACAAAAACGAACGGTCATCAGCGCCTGACCATGACCACGGCGCTGGCCCACCATCGACATTGCTTTTCCTCCTCGTTGTCATCGTCTTCAATAGTCTCACAGACCATAACTATCATCACTGCCTTCATCCTTATCCTCTTCGTCCTGCATCCCGCTTCTCGTCAGCATCACCGGCATGGTCACCAGACAATTGTAATCCTCGGCATTGGCATGCGAACCCTCGTCCTTCCACCGGCGTCACGATGCTGATCCGCACTACTGCCATGATCGTCATCATCACGTGGTCACCACCTTCATCATCTTCATCATCATCATCACCATCATCATAATCTTCTTCATCTTTGTATTTGTTCTTCATCAACATTGGCATCCCCGTATAAGTCGGCAATTCCGTCATTTTGCATCACCAGCAGCATCGTCACCGTGGTCTTGAGAGGTAGTTGATCACTGCCGTCATCGATGCACTCAGCATCCACAGCATCACCCAGGTTCTCGCCGTCATTATCGTCGTCAAGAGTACTCTCGAAAAGGGTGACTCAAGAACAAAGACTGATATGATAAAGGCGAAGAAGGAGCCGAGGGGTAGTGACCAATGCTTACCGGTGGGATAAATATTGGTAGTGGTAGTAGTAGCAGTAGTCGTGGCGATGGTAGTAGTAGCAGTAGTTGTTGTTGTTGCTGTTGTTGTTGCCATTGTTATTGTTGTGGTTGTCGTTGTAATTGTGGTTGTCGTTATTTTTGTGGTTATTGTTCTTGTTATTGTTGCTGTGGTTGTGTTGTCGTTGTTGCTGCTGCTGCTGCTGCGGCTGCTGCTGCTCCTGCTGGTGTTGTTGGTGGTGTTGTTGTCGTGGCGGTCACTGTGGCAGCAACAGGACACACGTTTGGCAGGAACGTGCTTGCTGCGTAGGGTCCCTAAAACTTATCGCCAGCATCACAAGTTTGGAGCCAGTACGGGTTTGCGGTACAACGCATTCGGATGGTACTCGCCAGGCCCGAAAGATGTGGAACTTTGCTAGTTCAGAGTCGGGAAACGATAGCTCGGGATTGACCCAGCCATCTAAACCTCGACGGTCTGCCTCAAGCTGCTTCCTGTGCTGTTAACCCAGATCCGAGAGCCAAGTAATCATTAAACCCTCTTGTAAGCCACCAAATCAGTTACAGATCAAACACAGCGGACTCAAAGCAGCTGGAGGACAAAAGGGCTGCTGCGCCCTGAATAGAGTTCAGGTCCCCCCCCGACTTTTCGACCCTGATCACTTCTGCCCTGGACCCTAGAGGCTAAACCTTGGATTCCCAGGAGGGGCCCGTCGCAAGTCTGTTTCAAAAGGCCTGCTACAGCCGGAGCGCTGTACCGACATACAGCCTCAGGCTTTCAACAGAAACACGTCGTCAGACCCACGTAAGGCCAATAGTTCCTTTTGCGGTTCCACGGCTTGAATGCTTGAAGTCTTCTCAATCTTCAGCATCATCATTGGTCACCATTGATCCTGAGATGAAAACGGCTCGGGACATATGGACTCAATCTTTACGCTACCCATGAATCATTGACGGATTTTGCGGCTCGAGCTGTTCCAGGTTTAGGATAACTCAAAGTTCAGAGTGTGGGGTGTTGCGGGTTTAGGGTAGATCGTCTCTGCAATGTCTTCTGACAGGAGAACGAACAGTGAGAACACGCACGGTTTCGCAAACTTTGTGCACCCACTGAACACTCTTAAGCCCTGCGAACTGTTCTGGCACCGCTTTCGGAGCAACGGACCCCTTGTGAATGTGTTCAGCCTCCCGGTCTATGCCCTGGAAACCCTTCACCCTGGAGAAACCCTCAAGAAAGAAGCCTTAAATCCGAATAGCGACGAGGGGTTTGGGAGTAAGTTCCACCATCAGCATATAAGGACTGCAAGCGAAGTACAACTACCACTTGCTCAAGCGGCTCTATTTCCAAGAGCAGGAGTACATAAGGCAAGTATAGAGACAGCGTTGCGTTGAAGAAATTAATCCCCTCGGGCAGCCGTGCGACAATGGCAAACGAAAAACGCAAATTGAAAAGAAGAACTGCAGGGTACTGACATCGGCGTGCAAATTTCCTTTTTTGCTGTTCTTGATGTTTTTTGCCTGTTTTCTTCGCACCAACGGCAAACGAATCAACAAGCTGATGGGTTGGATTTGGTAATAGAGCCTCTAGAGCCCTCCGAAGTTGTATTCGGGCCTAGGGGCTTATTCTGGCCGTATTATGCACTTTAGCAGGCAAGCCCAGAACACCAAAATAAGAAATTGAGGGGCCCCAATTTCTCAAGTTTAAGAAATTGAAGGGCTCAATTTCTTAACTTGGGGGGCTGTGGTAAGGGCCGAATAAACGCTCTATAAACAATTGAATGAGAGTATGGCTTGCAAGGAGGTTCAATGCTGGCATGCCTGAATGGATAAGCGCATGACTTACAACAGCAACTGCCGCGGGCTCGGATCCCCGGTTGCTCTTGCGTGCGGCTGCTTGTTCGGATTTCGATTGGCTAATCTTGGCTTGGAGCCCATTCAAATTAACAAGTATGGATTAAGAAATCCAGGGTACCATCAAATCCGGAAACTATTTTTCCCATGAAACATGCGCCGCAAAATCAAGAAATCAGGGGCACCCTCGCGAAAAACTAACTCTTTCTTAAGCGGGCTGGCGCTGTACTCATTCTTAAAAGCTTTGTAGTAATACGCCTAAGCTTCCTACACCCAGAAGCTTAAATCTGATCAACCCTGAACCCTGCAAAATTCTAAACCCAGTAAACCCTACCGAGAGCCCTAAACCCTAACATAGTATGATGTAGAATCATACAGCAGTCTACAACCTGTATAATTATATACATATGTATATGTAAATATACTTATGTATTTATACATTTGTATATTTCTGTACGTATATATTTATATAACTATATACCTTATATATGTATATATTCATGTATGTATGTGGTAAAGCTGAAAGCCCAGCGTCAAGCTCAAGAGTCCCCAGGTCCCGAAGTGCTCGATAGTGACGGCGAGCCACGCGATAAAGCAGCAAGCCCTGTTAAGTTCCCCTCTTATTTGGCACTATAGGTTCAGGGTCTAGTCACGTTCAGTCCCATTGAAGTCGATCTCAACCAAAAAACTGCAGAAAAAACAACACACATTCTGCTAACCAAACCAGGGGCATGCCGAAGACGTAGTAGGACCAATCCACCCGAATGACGGTGCCCATGAACTCCCACCTCGGTTGAGTTTCAGGCTGAGGATCTCAGGGTTCTTCAATTTCAGGGTTAGCATTGTGGAGTTGGGTTTAGGGTTGGAGGTCGAGGGCCTGGTCCCGAAGTGTCAGTTCGCATGTCCAAGCCCCTGACCCACTCAAGACAACGCAGAAGCAAACACATGTGCACTGCCCTAAGTCCAAACCTCTTCCTCAAAGAAGCAAACACACATGGCACACAGGGAGTGTGATGCAGTACCTTTGGGCAATATGTTCTAAGTGCCTCACAAGAAGGATTCTAAAAAGTGCCTCTAACATGAGCTCCACATTATTTTTTGGGGTGGTCGGGGTAATCCAAAAGGTACCCTCTTGCAGGGGCCGTGGCCCAGACGGCTGTTCAATTGAAACCCTATGCCCTTAACCTGGTGCTTGCAGAGTACATAAGGTTAATTAGAAGGCTTGCAAGATTTCGGGTATATATATATATATATATAGAGGGCGTGGGGTGCATAGGAGCCCGCTGCGCAGAACATGTAGATCCCTGCTTCACATGTAGATCCCTGCTTCATAACCCCACCTCTTCCAAGGTTTCTAGAGTATCCCACGGCCTTAGAGTACTCTTCAGTCAACCCTATAAACCCTAGGACCCCTACTGCCATCCTAATAAGGAGCCTTACGGAACGGATTTTCTACTGGTTCAGAGGCGAGTCTACAAAGAAGTTTAGAATAACAACCCTGGAGAGCCCCTTGGCTTCCTAAACCGCTTCTAAATGACTCCGTAAGCGGAGGGGCAAACTGAAGCCGAACAGTCGCAAGAGCAAGAGCTGCAAGCCCACGAGAACCTCTGTCAGCCAGCATAATCTAGGGTTTGAGGTGTTTGGGGTTAGGTCTGCAGGGCTTTATGCCTTTAGGGTTCGAGGGTTCAGGGTTTATAGGGTTTAGGGCTGAAAGAGCTTTGGAAGGGGTTGTTGTCTCAGGAAAAGCTCCGAAATTATGTCCCAATTCACAAAACTGAATAGGAGTGAAAAGAGGATCCTCGGGTCGAGGGCCTGAGGGCCGCGGGCCCGGAGTGAATGTCAAGGAGCGGTCCCTTCAATCGCTACTGCGATGGAGTTGCCCACCATGCCATCATAATACTCGCTGCGCGACTCTAATCGGAAGTGCAGGAAGAAGTCGCGGTTTCCAGTGAATGCTCCGGAATGTAAGAGGCTCGCCAGCATCATATAAAGCAGCGGAATGCAAACTTCACAGAGCTCCATGGCAGCCAAGCAGGCCAGTGAATGTGTCCTTAGCGGGCTTAGGGTTTAAGGGTTGAAGGGTTTAAACCTTCAAAGGGAACACCACACCTCCAAACCTTTAATCAGGAAGGCGTCAACTTCCTCAAGAGGCCAGCATCCGCGACACTGATCTCCGTTTTTCTCATCGCGGCAAAGCTTTGCGTCTCTGCCTGTCCTAGGATTGCTTTCAACCTCTGCCCAACCTGTCAGGCGGCAAAAAATCAAAAAGGAGGAAATTTTACTACCGTAACATACCGTAACACCAGCAGCAAGAGTAATGATAACCAGTGCACTATTGGTTATGACAATAGGCTTGATAGAAAACAGTGTGTTACATATTCAAGCTCAGTGCGTGCAGAGGAAGCTTAGAATAACGATATGAGTATGGGATATACACATACACACACCCCTCAAGACAACCTACACTTCAAGACAGCGTAACCAATCACTTCATAATCAGTTGAGACAGTATCTTGTTCAAGTTTACTTTTCATGGCCTTTTTGAATTAAAGTCAGGAATAAGAGAAAGCGTGGGGGGGTGTGTAGCATTATCGAATGATATTCTGGCACCCTCAGAATAGCATTGGTGATCATATTCAGCTTATTTATATTGCCCTAGTGGGTTGTTTTTGCAGTAGGGATCCTAGTGAGAACCCTACGGTCCTATACTGTTTAAGCCACTACTGTTGCTCCCATTTCCTCGATGTCTACATTGCCCAGAGGAGTATCTGGCCAAGACAAGGCAATTACAATGAACAAGAGCAGACGAGATGAGAGGATGCCGAAGAGTTCAACCCAAAGAGTCAAGCCCGTGTTGATCGAATCTCTCATCCAAGGCTTCGTTCTAGATTCGAGCTCTCTTCACAGTGAAGGTGGATGAGAGTCTGGACCCGGCCTAACCCTAAACCCCAAACCCCTGGTGACCAAGCCTGTCTCGTGGTCTGGACTTTCCGTGTAAGGACCTCCTTTGCAGCGGCGATCATCCAGCAGCGCTTTGGCACCTCGGGACAACTGCAAGCAGAGGACCCAGCGAAAAGAGAAAGAAGTACCTTCTTTGGAGCCGAGCTGTTCCGTCCGTTCTGGGAACCATGTGGGAGGGGCATACGACTTGGGCCACGAACATGGCTCCCTCTAAACCCTGGGATGTGCATTGGGGCATTAAGCAAGCCCTAAACCCTATATAAACCCCATAAAGCCTAGACACCGTCGGCATCTAGCTGCCTTACTTACAACCCTAGATACTCTGTCCCAAGATCCTTCAAGCGAGCTTGGGCTTCGGGGTTCCGGGGCTTAGTGGTGACGGCTTCGGGACGGGCTGAAGGGTTTAGGGCTTAGGGTGAGGGTTCATGGTCGGGAATCCATACGGTAACGAACGACTGAACATGTCCAACATTCGGAAAATACACCTGCGACCCGACACCTCTGCGATGATGACATGGAGCGCATGACAACAACCTACTGCAGGGGCCCGAACCGCTGGATGAATAAATAGTGTTTGGGGTACAACAGCAGGTGATACTACTTGGGACGAGCCCCCAGAATGTGCTCTTATCCTCAGTGATCCGCATGATGCTGGAGTCCTTGCTGAGGCCAAGTTCAGCCAGGGGTCAAGGAGAGCCTCCAGTACCCCCCTGCTTCAAGAAGGAATATGCCTTAAATTATGGGGCCCTGACTCTTATGGTTTACAGTCTATGATTATGGAATGCACCATAAACCACATAAGAACAAGCCACGCATATTCGTTACTTAAGCCTCCATCCTAACCCCCGATCTGGAGCCTCTTCCTTCGTTGTCTCGGAAATGCCGATATCCTCGGGATCCAGCTCGCCTCCATGGCCATAGAGACCATCTTCTTCTTCCAGTGCCTCTTACGGTTTAAGGCTTGGGGATTTTAGGGCACAGAGCGTTTGGGCGGCTTAAGGCTGCGCATCAGAATACCCATGACTGTGGGGCTTTACAAGCAGGCCTTACCCACAAACGCACCTTATTTGCATAGCACCCTCAATACGAATTCAAATCAGTCGCTGAGTTTGGAGATGCAAGATGTAGAGCATTGTCAGCAAGCGGAAAAATCTAAGGCCCCTGCAGAATCCAAGGCCCGTGCTACGGGCAGGTACCATTATTAGGGATTCGCGACACCCTCAAACCACAGGGCTTTAAACCTCAGGGCTTACAGCCATATTGAAAACAAGTCAGAAGACAAGTGAAGACAAGCTGGGGCAAACAAAGATGTGTCAAGACTGGACCAAAAACGACAAGTGATGACACAACCTCTGCAGCATATGCCAAATCAAACCGAAAACAACACACACATTCTCAACCGCATGAAAAGGAACTTGTAAATGATTTGAACGAGGATGTACAAACTGCAAATGGTAAGGCCATTCTTGAAAAGGCTCTAGAGATACTCGGGGCGGAGGGCCTGATGGGGATGTCTCCCCCTGCTTACCCTGAATACTGATAATTCTAAATCCTAACTCTAACTCGAAAATTGTACAAACTTGTTACGGGTGTTGTGGGCTCGAAAGACTCCCGGGTGTCCACCATGTCGGCGGTGTGAAATCGCCGGGTTCGAAATCCTTTAAAGGTTCTATAGGGCACTAAAACGAGGTTCTAGCGGTTTCGCGGCAACTTTAGCCTGTTTCCTTTCGTGTTTTTGGTGGTCTGCGAATTTTCTGCCATGGGGCGGATGTTGCAAAGTGTGTTCTGCATGAATCATGCATATCCCGGCTTCGTGCTTCTCCCAGCCCGCCTTTCTAAGCGGACGAGGAACACGAGGCCACGGGGAGAAACGCTCGTTTGTTGTTCGAATCGTTGATCCCTGCCGAAGTTTTCCAAGCCCGTGCTTCCAAAGCTGAAGAACTGCCGACATGCCGTAGACCGTTCTTTGCATGCTGTTCCTGGAAATCCTGTCTTGAAAGAGGCACGAAGCATTTGTGGCTTTGTCCAGCCACATGATACAAACGGAGTCGCATCGTTTCAAGGTCAGGTCCAAAGAGGATCCGCTTTGACTCCTGACCAGAAGGAGACTCATGCGGCGTTTCAAGTCCTTCCTGGGCGGAAGCAAGATTCAATGAGTTTTGACCTGTGTCCTGGCATAGTTCTAAACATGTCTTCGATCTTGCCAGAAAATTTGCCCATGTCTTCGGAAGATTTAATCAGTTCAACAAGAATTCTCGGGAGAGGTGCAAGCGATTTTGTATGATTCAACAAGATTTCGAAGGTCGAGTAAGACTCAATAAGAATTTGCAGGGTGAAGGTTGTTTGGTTTTCGCGTTTGAACTTATGGAGTTTCGGGCTGTGAGGCGCAGCCTGGCCGCTCAATCACCTTTTTGTTGTTTTTTGTCCGCAGCCTTGAATTTCTGTCTCGTTGTCTCCATTTGGCAGTGTGTTTTGATTGTCATTGTCTTCATGAACAGAACCGCTGACCCCTGCGGGAACGCAAACGGCACTGAACGAGCTGCTAAATGCGCTAGGTCTACATCTATGGTTTCTGCGCAGTGCCACGGACCTTGGATTAGCTTCTTGACTTGATCCCAGAGTGATGATCCGCATCGCTGTTGCTGCCAAGCTTTTTGGGGCGCAAAGAACCGTTGCACGACATTTCGAAAGTCTTTCAAAACGGGACGAAGTGCTGCTCTTGCAATCCGCATGACTCTGGTGGGTGCGTGCGATCTCAGCAGACCGACTACAAAAAGATTCTCGGCGTTTCTGGGGTTTTGGGACTATATGCTCCAAACCCGAAAACCTCAACCGCACGCACTAAACCTCAAACTGCTGGGAATCCGGGAATCCAGACATTGCTGTGGGTTCCGGGTCTGGTCGCCGACGGACTGGGTAGAAGTGGTAATTCACAAGGCTGCGTTACGCTATGGCAAATAATCTGTTCACAACCCTTGAGTTTGAAATGTGGTGCGTGAATGCGCCCATGAACGCGAGTTTGGGGACGGCTTTCGGGGCGTTGAGAAACCGGAGGCCCAAATGGAAACCGCTGACTAGTCGGCCGACTACATACGACAGCTGCCACACTCCAACCGTTGTCTTCGATATGCGGCTTTGAATGTACACGTACGTGGCATGTGGTCTACACTAGTTGAAAGCACGCCCTTCTCCTCCTGAACCCTGAGCCTTAGACTCTGAACCCCACAGCCTTGACCAGCTCCCAAATCAGCTTGGCAGTGACGGCCAAAGCCTTCCCTGCAGACAGCACTGGGTGAACTAAAGGCTTAGGAAGGGCAGGGCAACAAGCAAAGAACTCATCAATCTGGTGGCGTCTGCTTGGGCAATTAAATCTGGCAGTACGGTGCCGAAGGCTTTCGACTTGGAGTTGTCTCCCTCACACTTCTTCTCCAAAGCTCCTTAAGACTGTCTGGAGTCTGGATCTCAATGCCTGCATCCAGCACGGCAATGACCAGCACCACACTGATACTCTTTGCCGCCGACATGAGGCTCGCGGAGGTCAAGAGGCTCAAAAAGAAAGCCGCAAGCTTCACGTCATTGGTCAGGTACCTCCGGGGCATGGCTCCATGACAAGAAGCGTCTGATACGGGTTTAGGCCCTTTACGCTGTAGTACTGTAGGCTGTCGGGTCTAGCACACGCTTCGGTCTTTATGTGCGGTTTCCAGCAGGTTCACAGCTACAACTGCATGCCAAAAACCCTAAACCCTAAACGTCAGGGTGAAAGGGAACCCCCTGCCGGTCCCAGCCTTCGGCAAAATCCATTACCTTGCCTTTCAACTCTCCTTAAAGCTTCAATCCGGCGAAAGGGGGCGAGGATGAGGATGGAGGGTCAGGATGATGACGCTGAGAATGAAATACAGGACAAGGACGGCTACGCCACTAAGCACTATACTGTATACTCCCTAATTCCTGAACTCTACATATATCTACATAGATTACCCTGAACCTAGTCTGAACCCTTGACCCCTGCATCCCTGCATTCCCGGCGTAAGGTGGTAAGCAATTTGCGTGTGCCGGGGTGGGGGGTGCCGTCTTGAGGGAGGGTTGGCTGCCGGCCACTGTTCGGGTTCCTAGAAGGGTCACTTTAAGGATTCTTTCAAGTGCTTTCTTTTTCGTCATTGTGTTGCCATGACTAACATTCATCACGTCACTACGCATGCTTATTGTGGATTTACTGTCGTACAGTGTCAACACACACGCACACACACAAAAGAACCACTCACACACACACATACACACATACAAACACACACCAAACCAAGCAACCCCCAAATTTGCACCAAATGGAAGAAATGCACCTGAATTTTACCGACGACTCAATTACATAAAGGCGTGAGATTCTGTCCAAACCGTCTGATTTTTCACCGACAAGTTGTGCCTTGGACAGCCCATGCGATCTGCCAACCTCTGTGTCAGCGATCCAGTCAAAGCGACGAGGATGGATATTCCACCTGCTGAGTTCTGGTTGAGGTTGTAGGCATCTCGAGTACGGGTGTATGGCTCCAGTGGACATGGAATACCTTAACCTTCCCCAACCTACTTCTCTGTAGCGTCCCTATGACATCCGGTATTCGGGTGTATAAGAAGAACCTAAAAAAACGTAGGTTATGGTAGTTTGAGGTAAAGAAGAAGGATCCATGGCCAAAATCCCCCTAAACCCTAAAACCCAATGCCCTGAACCCTGAATCCCTAAACCCCAAACCCTGACCCTAAAGCCCTAAGCGCTGAAGCCTAAAGCCCTAAACCCCAATTGCATCCCTGCCTGTGCTCATTGCCTGCCAATGCCTGGGCTCTGCAAAACAGCCACGGAGAAACGGCTTAGGGCCTAGAGTTTTGGTGTTTTCGGGTTTGAGGTTAGGGTTTTAGGGTTTGAGGGCTTGGGGTTAGGGTTTTAGGGTTTAGCGCTTTAGGGTTTAGGGTTCAGGGATTTAGGGCTTCAGGGTCTTAGTGTTTTGGGCTTTAGGGTTTAGGTCTCGAGGTTTGTTTCTGGAAATGGGGTAAGGAAGCCTGGTCCAGACAAAAGAAGAAAGTAGTACTCCTGAACCCAGATGCTCAGGCATGCTAGGAAACTTCGCTACCCAAAGGATCAGGGCGACAAACTCCCCCATCCAGAATATCCAATTCAGGCAGAGAAACTTGACGAACCTGAGTTGTTGTCGGAGGCCTGTTGGGGAGTTCCAACAAGGGTTGACACTACATCGAGAATAAGAGTCGCAGCAGCCCAAACGGCCTTCTTCTATGTTGAACCGAGAAGACTTGAAACTTTTACAGAAGTTTTCAGCAACGGCCTAGAAACAGCAGGGTCTCTGGCGTCACCAGTTCCTTTGGCAGCATCCGCAGGAAAATGGCCGTGGTGGCCAAGCATGCCGGGATGCAAGAGAATACCGGGGCCACTGGAATGGGATACACCTGTAACCACGGTTTGTTGCAACATCTTGTAGTGACTGTTTAGGGCCTCCGGGTTTAGGCACCTGTAGCTTCAAGAAATACCTGGGCGGCGCTCGGGCTATTAAGGCGCTTTAGTCGATGAAGCACTGGGTTGCAGGGTGCAGGCTAGGACTAAAGTTCGGAGGCGATAACCTCACCATGGCGAACAAAGGCCTACAGGTTTCCTTCTGCAAACAGAGACACGCCCGCAAAGGACAGGATCAAGTGAGCCAGCAAGCACAGAGGTGGGTCCTTACTTACTTCCCCGTTACACAAGAAAAAGACCGGCTAAACTTCGAGAAGACTTCTCTAGATGCCACTACACCCGAAACCTTACGCTTCCAGAAGACTACTAGATTATCCGAAACACAAAATCTCAGGCTTTTCACAAAAGTACTAAATAACAGGAACCCCTAAGCCCTAAACCGTTTGCATTGGAGAAGAAAGGGTCGGCCAAAGGTACGAGGCGGACGATCCACCGGATCCTGGTCCTCTCCTGTGTGCAGGTATGAGCTCTGAAGAAGCCAAGAGTCAATCCGAATCCATGTGCGCAAACAGAACTACACGCATACCGACGCACATACATACATACACACATACATACATGCATACATGCACGCACATGTATGTGTGCATATATACATGCATACATGGATACATGGATACATACACACACACACAACTATAGTACGTACATACCTCCAAACATATATCGAAATCAACCTACATGCATAAAAAAACATATTATGATATAGAGATAAAATACATACACACATGCATGCATGCATGCATCTACCCATGCATGCATGCATGCGTGCACATATGTATATGTGTATGTGTATATGTGTATATGTGTGTATCTGTATGTGCATGTGTATATGTACATGTATATGTATGCGTATATGTTCATGTATATGTATGCGTATACATATACGTAAAGGTATTTGTATAGGTATATGTATAGGTATATGTATATGTATATGTTCATGGACAAACACACACCTAATATGCTAATGCCTGGCAAATAAACACATGTGTGCAGATACTCGCATGCTATGCGTGTGTGCATGTGTCCTCATACATACATACGTACGTGAATGCGTATAAACGCATACATACATACATACATTACATACCTATATAATCTGCGAGTGCATAGGTACATGTATGCATGCCATGCATTCATGGATGGATGTATGAATGCATGCATGTATGGATGTATGTACACGCATGCAAGCTACGGTAATACAATTGCATAGCAGCGTGCATACACTACTAGATTCGTAACATAATCATCAATACTCAATGTCCGGACCAATACCCCAACGATAAGTAAATGCATAAATAGCAACAAATAAACAAACCGACAAGCACACGTATGTGTGGGTGTGGGGGTGCAAGTATGTCATATAGATGTACATCTATAGAACCCCCCTCCACACAACCTGCCTGCTTGATCCCCCCCTCCCCCAACCTCTGGATGAGCCCCAGTTTCGCTTCCACCGGATTTGGGCTCTGCCCTCCCGAAACCCCTCCCCGCCCCNCCACTTCCGCCCCTTCCACCCCCCGTTCCTCGCCCTGCCAATACTGTCAACTTTTCGCTTGGTGAACCTGCTCCTCTCGGCGGGCTTCACGCTTGCATCAGGGGCTGCGCTTTCTCCCTATACACTGATACACTGCGGGTTTAGGGTTCAGGGTTTCGGGTTGAAGGTTTAAGCTTTAAGGTTTGGGGTTTAGAGTTTCGGGTTTCAGGCCTATGGGCCTTGGTAGGCTTTCGGTTTCTGCTTTCCGAAACAATGCACCGCAGCCGGGCCGAGGCGGACGACGCGAAGCGTTTAAAATCATATATATATATATATATATGTACATATGCATACATACGTACATCTATACACATATACGCACGTACATGATGGGACAGGGGTCAGCTTAGTGCCATGTGCGCCTCTCCAGTGATCCAACCCTGGTTGAAGAATGCCATGGCTGCTTAGGCAGGTAGGCAGGTAGATAGCTGGCTAGCGCAGCCAGCTGGCTCGCTCACTCGTGCGTTTAGTTCCACAGAAGAGATAGGGACAGCGAGACAGGGAGAGAGAGTGTGCAGCAACAGGACCTGCATATGCATATACGTGTTAGATAAAGACATATGGATGTAAACACAGATATAGAAATACAGGTATAGATATGTCTCTATGTTCAGGTGATCAAGTCCGCAACCGCAGTTGCGCCCAAGTTAGGACATCCTCTCCGAAGAACGAGAACGTCTGGAGTAGATGTGGGCAGTGGGGGCCTTCTAACATGGAACCTGACTCAGAAACCTTGGGTCTTTGTTAGAGTTCTGTATTATATGGATCCGAATATTTTGGGGTTGCTGGAACATACTAAACTGGAACAATCCGAGGGCAGCAGTGAACCACACACCGTGCCGGTCTCAAAACTATATGTACACAGACGTACATACATGAATAAATCTATGTGCGTGCTAATCTGTTTCCTGTGTGACCAGTCTTGTGCTGCAGAGCCCCGTCCTGACTGCTGAAGGCGCGTGCGATCATCTCAATCTGCCCTCTTGCAATGACATAGTTGAGAAGTGGATGAGCCAAGAAATTGAAGGTCCAGTTGCTCCAAAACCCCTCTTTTGGCGATGCCATTGGAAGCACAGTGCAGATCAGGAATGTAGACAAAGGGACGAGCACCAGGAAAGCAGTAATGATGGCCAGTGTCTCAGACAGCCGACGCAGCGTCGACTTGCCGTCGAGGCATCGGTCCTGTGTACGGTTTAGGGCTGATAGGGCTTTGGGTTTCGGGTTTAGGGGTGTTGGGTTCAGGGTTTAGGGTTCAGGGCTGATGGGGGGTTTAGGCCTTTAGAGGTTGAGGATAGTTCATGCGTTAATCAGAAATGGGGGGTTACAAGTTACAGGGGCTCTAACAAATTAAACTTTAGCTTCTAGACTCGCCAGACCCCAAGTCAACTTATTAATATTAATCTCCACATGCAGCAACCTCAACTCCGGCGTAGGAGTGGCCATGGTCCTGTAGGTACCGAGACAGCTGAACTTCGATATCAGACATCTGGCTCTTCAGCTGCTTTAGTGGCGTCACTGCGTTTGGCGCTATAGACAAGAGCTGCAACTCGTTGATCGACTTCCCAAATTGCCGAGCTCCTCCAGAGAGAGATGGAAGCGTAGAAATAGATCTGCTCCACTTCAGCTTGAACCTTACGTGCCCAGTTTCTTGGGTGACATTGAAAGCTTACGGCTTGCGATAAGAATTAAACTGCCCGTGAAATGAAAACTTTCTCACTCGTATACACAGAAGCTGGCGTAACCCAAAGCTTCTGTCTCGAGCCAGTGGTGCTGCTTTTGCAGCCTCAACATCACCCACGCCGACTCCGCCTGCACCGCCTGAGCAAAATCGATTTCAGGTTAAGCCTGCGGGCCTCAAGCCCTAAACAACCCTAAACTCCTAAACCCTGAAACCATGCACCCCTGAAAAATACATCCCGAAACCCCTAAGCCAAAAACCCAAACTCTAGCAGGGTCTGAACAAAAGGCTTGGCCAGGAACATCCGACTCTACAGAGCGTGCCCGTCAATAGAATCCCCAACCGCTAAGGAAACATTCAAACTCTGAACCTCAAGCAGCTCAGTTCCCGGTTTAGGATTTAGGGTTTAAGCTTTAGGGTTTAGGGTTTTGGGGGGTTTAGGGTATAAGCTTGAGGTTTTAAGCTTTAGGGTTTAGGGTTACAGACCCCTGAGTCCCAAAGCTTAAAGCCCAAATCCCTGAAACCTAAACCCCAAACCTAAATTGCCCAGTGGGCCTTGGCTCTTGGCCACTGGGGCATCATCGGGGCATGCTCCGGGCAATTGAACGTCCTCTCGGGAGACTAACTCATCTTCCGATGCGGCTGCGTAGTAGTTAGCATCTTGGCCGTGCGGGATATGGCCACGATAATCAGGACATCGACATTTGTACCAAACGGCACGCAACGACCAAGGACAGGGCTAGGGATCGAAACATCCAAGCAAAACAATATCTGACCAACAGAAGTAACACTCCTCCCTAAGATCCTTCTTGTGAGGACCGCTGAGCAAGGTACGCCGAGTTCGTAGGCGTCACCGACGGAGGGACCGCCAAACTCAGCCTCCCTAGGCCTCGACCTCGCTAACCGCCTAAAGAACCCAAAAGAAAAGAAGACGCGAAGACGCGAAGACGCGCGCGACCCGTCGCACGACCCGTGTCCACCCACCCGTGTGAAAGGAGTCGCCGGAGGCTGTTCCTGTTCTGCCCGCTGTTCCGGCCTCGAGCTTCAAGCCGGGCGTCGGCTGTGTGGAGTCACTCCGAAAGTCCTCCGCCGCGGGCTCCGCCACCGCCACCGGCCCCACCATGGCATTTCTCTACGCCCTACGCCGCTACGCAGTTAGTGCTGGCCGGGCCGCTAGGACTTCAAAGTAAGAGAAGATGATAACAGGCTCTTGAGCTACGATCACCGGTGACTCCTGGCATCTCGAAAACTTGGACCCCAATACACAAGCTGCTGAGTATCACTATCAAGATTCGTCATATCAGGCTACAGGGACCCCGGAAGAGTTACTTACACATCTTCTGCCTGCAGAACATGGCAGCACAAGCAGGCTGGGTGCAAAGAAGGAGCCTGCACCCAGGCGCCATTCTAGAGAGCCTAAACCCAGGCCTCTAAACTCTTTTCCTGCAGCCCCAACCCTAAACCCTAAAATCTAAATCCTAAACCTACTTGAAGGATCAGCGGCTTTACTGGGAGTGGAGTAGGCAAGCTTAACAGTCGGGCAACAACAAGTACATCTATGTTCAACCCCGATTAAGGATGCTGACTCCCGATCCTTCAAAACCACCACAACTACAAATCCGAAATCGAACACCCGTAAACATACTTAATCCGACACGGCAAACTCCTAAATCTTAAACCCTAAACCTGTGCCTGAGCACCTTGATAGCAATACTGCTACGATGGAAGTTCTAGGAGTTGAATGCTTATAATAAGCCTGAACAACCAGATTCTGTTGGGTAGAGGTGGCGCGTTTGATACTCTGGCTAATGTGCGGAGCCCTCACATACAGCATTCCTGCCTGTGGAGGCTGCAATATTATCGGGCTGGGGACTTCCATCGGCCGACTACAGCCCGAAAACCCTACTCCCGTAAACCCTGGAGCCCCCCCACCCTAAACCGCGAAACCCCAAACCCCAAAGCGTAAACCCTGGAGATAAAAGAAACCCCAGGCATGCGCCCTGGAGACTGCCACCTGAGCCATCAACCTCCAACCCCAAACCCTTTGGCCGGAACTATAAGCACTCAAAGACACTTAATGACTTAATTTTGGACCCTAAACGTTCCGGATCGTAAACCCCAAGCCCCTCAGCTTTTCGGCGCTGCCGTGCAAAGGTTTGCTGAGCGGTCCTCGACATCTCCAACGGTTATTATAGGCCTTTGGTATGAAGCTTTAATTTCAGGGGTTCAGACACCTCAAGGAAACTTCATGGAAACCCCAGTGCAAGCAGCCCCAAGACATGTCTCTGCTGAGCCTAGAGTCCTTCAAACATGCTTTAACCTCAACCCCAAACCCATGGCCCTGAGCCCGAAATCCCTAAACCCAAAGCTGTGAAAAGTCTGGGGAATACCGAAATAATTCCGCTGCCCCGCCCATACCGATTCAGCCACGCAGCGCTGTTGTTTCTCGGCATCCACCGGCGTCAGCTTGACGCTGCAACCCGTGCAGTCTGCCCCTGTCCACCATTGAGGTTCGGTAGCTCGGTGGGGGTTTTGTGGATTCGACCTTCTGTTGCGCTACTATACGAACATCTTAGTATTAAATGGTCGTTCCATCCGGCATAATGAGCCGAGCAATGGAACAGCTGTTTATCAGCAAATCTTGTCTCAATCTCGTTGGCTTTCTCCGCGCTTCAGCACAGGCCGGAGATTGACGAATGCCTAATATTTAGGGTCTGCAACAATTGATTGGAGCAAGGCCTACGGCTTTTGTGCCCTGATCTTCAGGAAACGGGAATGCTTCACGCAATTCACCCGGCCTCCGAATGTTTGACCAAAAACACCCTAAGGCACCCCACAACCTAGACTCTCAAATCACACGAAAGGCCTGCAAATCCAACAAACGAATCAACAGGAACCAAGTCCCTTAACACCCTGTGTGGTTGTGTCCTTGCCTGACAATGAGTTCAGCGCGGCCCAATACCTGAATCCGAAAATGAAGCCGCCAATTGGACTCTCACAAATTCCGGCCGGCAATGTAAATATCGACTCCGGCCAATATCGAACTCCTCGCATGTAATGTAGGGGCCTCAAAACAAGTGCGCCGGGGGTAGATTCTGATATAAGTGCAGAAATATGGACTACAACAAGTCATCAGTACCAAGTATTTCAGGTCAAGGACATTTTTCTGGTTGCAGCAGAAAGACACTACGCCAGAGGTGCTCTTCACAGTCGAAGCCCCAAACGGACATCTCACATTCGCAATGGAGTTTCCCCAAAAGAGCTGCATATCCCAAAGACTCGAGCGAATCATGGGATTCTGACCATGAAGACCCCACAACAAGGCAGCGTAACTTCAGAACACGCCCTCTGCCAGGTAACTACGCGAAACTAAACTCATTCAGGGTCTAGCATTCATATGGATAAACAACCGGCATGCCAGCACACTTTGTTGCTAGAATTTTCAACACCTACCAAACCCTTAGACTCAAAGCTTCAACCGGAAGCCAGTACTTCTGAATTCCCAAGAGCGCAAAGCTAAACCCTCTCAGCCACAAGTCATCAAAACCTTAAGCCCGAACCCAAAACGCTACACAAACCTCAAAGCCCTAAACCGTCCATTTGTGTTTTCGAGGTGCCAGAGTGGCGCGTGGACGAAACCCCTCAACTTGGACAGTCGCTTGAGCTGGACGAAGGCGGGGTCCTTTTCTTCTGCGCTGGAGGGGGTTTGGGTTTGGGGTTTGTTCTTGGCTTCTGGAGGAATTATGGGACTTTGTCGGGTTTGGGGTCAGAGATTTTGGTCGAGGTTTAGGGTTTGTTATGATCGCTTGGGAGTCGAAGTTGGGAGTTCAGGATCTGTAAAGCTGTTGTGGGCCGCTTGGTGAGGAGGAGTGGGCAGCTCGGGACTCTCTATCTCAAGGTTCAGTAAACAAATATGTCGCAGCTGGGAAACAACGGTTCAACCTTCCGACTTCGGTAGTTTACATGCCAACTCGAAGACAGTCTACCTACTTAGCTGCTCCCGCACAACGCTCGGTCAAAACGGGCTCCGTGATGTCCGGTGCCTTCAAACCTCTGAGTCGTAGGGACTCTGTGAGACCTTTAGGGTTTAGGGTTTAGGGATTCAGGATTAGTGTGTCCCTGTAGCCGAAAGACCTCCTTTTTGGGGTTCCTTAGCAAGGTTTCTAGAATGTAGAGAGAGAGAGAGATTCTTACAAAGGCAGGCCCTTTCGGCCACAGGTCGGGTTTAGGGGTTAAATTGGGTGTTAGGGTACTGCGGGCCGCCCTATCAGCAAGAGCTCCTTGGGAGACTCAGCCACGAGGTGTAAAGGCAACTCCTCGAAAAGCCTTCTCTGGGGTTTGGTAGGAAGGATTCTGTCAGGGTTGCTTTTGGGTTCCTTTAAGGGCTACTGTACAATTACTACAATTACGGGCGATCATGAGCTTCAGCGTGTTGGAAGACTCTGTCATGGGACAAAGTCCCGCGAGGTTTTACTATGGGCTTTTCTATGTCCCTAGAGGGCTTTACAGGGTCTGAGGTCTCGAGTCAAAGGCTTCGGAATTTGGATGATGAGCATTGCCTATCTTCGGAGTTATTAGCAGCGCTTGTTTTCTTGGCCTCATCTAGCCAGGTGATGCTGAAGAAGATGCTGATGGTAAAGATGGTGATGTTTGGTGGTGGTGGTGGTGGTGGCCATCCTAGAGCATCGAGATCATGCCCATTGCATCATCATCATCGTAATTATCTCGCTCGCTTCATCTTACACTCGCCGTCCTCGCCTTAATCACCATGCGTTATTGCAGCGTCACCATCACCATTATGGCTTCAGATTCGTGGGCAGGAGCATACTGATGACTTGCTGCTGCAGTTGGGGGTGGTGGCGATTACGGATGAATGAATAAGCGTGGCAAGGAACAGTGCCACCACAAGAACGTGATTAAACAACCGTTTGCACCAAGAACATAGCATCCACATCAAGAGGTCAATATGAACCAGTGGCTTCCGAACAAGGTTTCTGCATGGTGGCCGTTCCTAAATCTAGATTCCTCCATAGTAGGCTACTTGCTGTAACGGGGATTCTTCAGCAGAACCTGACTTCGGGGTCTTTACGAGAAGGAGCTATAGTATAGGTACTATCTGATACCTATCTGCCTGTCTAGGGAATATATGAGGAACACCATGATAAAGACCCCTGGCCATGTAGTCTACTCGGCTACAGGTACATTCGACCTGAAATCCGCGTGGCTCAAGCCACGTACTCATTATCGGTGAAACTGAGCACAAAGATCCTTCACAAAAGGACACCACCCGAAAAGGACTTGCAACACCTCCTGAATTCTGCGAGAATAGAACTAATTGTAGATCTTTGACGGAACCCACCAAAGCCTCGCATATAACCCTTAACGGAACCCTCAAACAAAGGGGAATCCTTAAGAGAACCCTGCAAACAACAGGTCTAAGAAGGATCCGCCTGTCACCGCAACGGAATGCCCGCTCGGCTACCAAGATCCTCGGAGATCATAGTGGGCTTTAACGAAGGGGCCCTGATGATTTAAGTAAGGGGCCGTAATTCTCATATTTTCAATGAAGGGGCCTCATTGATCTAAATAGGGTTTCTGTAAGGGCTCCACAGAGGGCTGGAGCAGGGTTACAATCGGGGTGACCACAAGGGTTTAGAAGTACAAGTACAGCTATAAACATATTAAGCAACCCTACGTAATAGCGTATGTATCCAAGCACCTAGATTAGCCGAACTTCAAGGTCTGTACTTCAAGGCGCAAACCTCAGGAACATAAGCATCTTCAACCACGCCCAAACACTGCAAGGAAACGAGCCCAATCCACCTCCCCTTCGAGGAGTCTTTGTCGCATCGGAGGCTGCGCGCCAGAGTGTCCCGACCTGGGTCTCGGTGTCATTGGTGGCTTGCGGGGATTTGGGAACTTAGGGCTCAGGGGCTCAGGGCTCAAAAGGGCGTAGATGTTGGGGCTTACGGGAGAGGGTTTCAGGCTCAGTTGCAAGGAGATCGGGGTTGATGCTGGACCTGAAAAGGATAACATCTGAACTCGATTAGAAATATCGTTAGCCTTTGTAATTGTACTCGACTTCAACCAGAATGCAAAGATGCATCCGGACTCGCAACCGCTCTGGGCAAAAAGAACAGTTATAGGTGTCAGACTTGTTGCAAAGATGTGGATTCCCTGACCAGGAGTACCGGGTCGCAGGAGCCTGATAAAGAACCCTGGATAATCTCCCAAGCAAATAGGCAGTGTACGAAGGACTCAAACAAGACAAAATTAACGGAGCTTAGCATCACAGGCCAAGGAGCAGTAGGTGTTGATGTAGTCGATGCTCTTATCGTCGAAATCCATGGCCGTCTCAGGTGAAAGCGACGGGCACTGATATTTTGTAAATGCAGGTGCCTGAACGGGGTGTTGGATCAGACTACACTACAGTTATGCAGACGGACTATACGGTGATATATCATTGCAAAGTGCTCAGACCTTTTGTATCAGGGCTTGGGGTTGGGGCGTGGGATGCTGGGTCAGAGGTGTTGGTTGCTCTGTGGAGTCTTGCAGCACGACTGCCGCAAACTTCTGGTGCGTTGACGGGCACCGAATTCAACTCGTTAGCTTCCTGTAAGCCCTACTGAGAAGCGTGCTCACAAATCAAAACCATACTCCTGTCATGTGGTAACACAGGGGCCTAAATGACGATTGGATTGGAACTGCGGTGGCTTCCTGCGACGAATACATAGACAAAGGACACCATGACTATTTGTGCAGTCGGGAACTGCCGATACTTTGGGCCATGAGCAGCGGCTTCAAATTCACACACACACACACAGAGAGCTCCGGAATCCCAAGGCCCCCCAAAGGACTGCATAAATCTGGGGATCCTACAGCCTGGTTTGCAAAACCTTTCTGATTCTGCATAGGGCCGTCCACCACCGCTGCTAGGAGCCCTTCTTTCGGGGGGTCGTCGGGGGTTTGGGATTCGTTTTCAGTTCTCGGGTTTTTTTGACTGGAGACCTCATGAAGCCGAAAGCGCTCCGACCCTATCGTCCAAACATCCTGCCTACAACTTCAGTCTTCCGGCGTCTAGTGGAAGATCGTCGTGCGAAATCCACCAAAAAGCCCTGAAGCATCAACTCGAGGAGCTCAGCCCCAAGCTTATGAGGCCTAAACCCTGCACCGAAAAGTCTAGAGACAACACCTTTAACACCAAAAAGCAACAGCCAGGGGCTCATCAGAGTGTCCTGCAAAACCTCTTACAAATCCTTTTAAAGCCTGGTAAAAACCCCTTGCAGCGCCTTGTGAAACACTTGCGACACCCTGTGAACCCTGAAGCCAAAAGGACTTGTAAGCACAGGCTTCTTAAAACCTGAAACCCCAAACGGTTTAGGGCTTTGGGTTAGGGCAAGCCCTCTAGCCTAAGCTACGAAACGAGGTGCCTCGACACTTTTAGGGTTCAGGGCCTTTCACTGCGAGATCCTGCGACCTGCTTAATGATATGAGGGGTGCTTAGGGTTTAGGGTTAGGGGTCTTACTAAGAAAACCGTGTCTTGGTGCTCTGCGCAGTAAAAGTACGCACAAAATCTCCAGGGACTATAAGGGAATAGTCTTGCTAAGTATTTCAGAGCCGTGTGTCGCACTGCTGGGTTTGGCCGAACCTTTGGTACTTCCGGGAAGAGTT
Organism: Symbiodinium sp. clade A Y106; assembly: GCA_003297005.1. Taxonomy (NCBI): domain Eukaryota; class Dinophyceae; order Suessiales; family Symbiodiniaceae; genus Symbiodinium; species Symbiodinium sp. clade A. Next base: position 84,698 of record BGNK01000883.1, read on the forward strand.
TTGTGCTGAGTTACTGTAGGGTAGCTCTACTACAGCATTCTGAATATCGGATCGAGCCCTCCAAATCACCGAGAAGCACCAAAAATGTTCATCGACCTCTACAGCAACCTTGCACGAGCGTGAGACCCACAAAGCAACACCCTCACACGCAAAACCCAACACCAAAAACCCCAAACCCTAAAACCTCGAACCATTGCAGAAGCCTCAGCCGCCTTGCGCAGTGAAACTTCTTTGCTTTTTCCCGCGGTGAAAGGTTCAGAGGCTCAACCCTCGAAATCTCGATTCTGCGGTGATGATACAGGGGCTTGGGCATAGGGCTTCAGGGGTTTAGGGGTTTAGGGTTCAGGGGTGAGGTTTAGGGTTTATTCAGGCTTCAGGGGTTTAGGTTTTTAAGATCCTAACAGACTGTTGCAGTCGCCCTCGGCCTACTGGGATCATGAGAAGATATTGGGCTTTAGGGAGAGGTTCTGCATCTAGCGAACCTAACTTAATCCGGCTCTTCTGCTCCGGCAGTGAAATGTCGACGTCGCTTACAGGATCAGGGACTTAGTAAGTATGCTCGTGAGTACGTTACTGAGATTCCTTTCTTATAACCGACGATATGAGGAGACATTACTACTGTTACCTTACCCTTGCTGCAGATATATGCGTTGTAATGACCTTGGTGATACACCTACTTAAATTCAAGTCCCTTGATCCTTCACGCGGGGTTGGCTCCGGGACCCGAGTTTCGAGAACGATTCCGGGTGGGTCGGCGTCGAAGAGACCACCGAAAGCCAGGGTTGGGAGGTCTTCGAGGTTTTGAAAAATTCGGGCTCCTCGGGTTTTGGGTGTTGGAAGTTCAGGTTTTTGAGCTTTGGGCCTGTAGGGCATGGGGCCTGGGGCCCTGATAGTTTTCGAGTCTCAGATTTAAGGGCTTCTGCATTTCTCTTTGAAATCCTTTCATTGTACCTGTACGACACTTTGCCCCGAACTCCGCGTCTAGTTCTCGAGGTCCTACCCTAAGTGCTTTTCTTCCGACCTCGGACAAGAGTGGAGGCTTGTCAACGCTTCTTTTTCCTTGCCTAACCATGGATGAATAGTAGTACCAGTATCAAAAAATGTTTCCATTGTAGTTATAGTAATTACCCACTGTAGCGATAACTACTAGTGAGCGCAGCAGCGACACTGATTCCATCAAAAGGCTCACAAAACGATGTGGTGGGTATCGATTACGGAAAAGATTGCCTAGCCGCATATGACGCTAAAAGCTTAGGCACAAATGCTGCAGCAATGAACCGTGACAACAGATGATGTAGATTGATTGATCGTACCCTAAACCCAAAACCCCTTTGGGGTCCTATCGCTTTCGCAGGTTTGGGCCAACTCCGGCATTACTACCTACGCTCACGGACCCCCAGTATAAGCCCTATAAGCCCTAAGCCGCAAATAGCCCTGAAACCTAAACGACCTAAACGCTCTCACGGTAAGGAAAGATCAATCGGAGGTTTGTTGAAGTAGCCGACACGGAAATCTGGTGACGCGAGTTCCACATCAAGACATAATGGTTTAAAGCTTAGGTTTTCGGATATTCAACACCATCGGAATTTCCAGGAAGCTAGCCTAAGGCTTAACATCCTGTGGTGCAGGCTTCGGTGCAGTCTGGAGTCCTGGGCTTTTTTGCCTCCAGGCTGGTTCTCTTCGCCTCAACCGAGATACTGTCGGAATCCCGACCGGAATCCACCCAAGAGGGAAATCAGAGAGCCAAAGCCCCGTTGGTTAACCCAAAGTCGTGCACACATCGTTGAGAGTTTAGGCGTTTATATACATGAGAACAAGAAGGCCCAACATGATCATGGTCATGCAAGATCACTACACTGCAGAGCATGCACCATCCAAAAACTATTGCAACCGTACACAACAATCATCGTCGAGGGTACTACTGGCAACAGCAAGAACAGCAACCATCGTTCGAATAGAGGACAACAGCAAACACAGGAAGTTGCACACAACTACAGGCTACAATGCCAACGATTGCTGCAGCACACGAGGCAGCGCTCATTGACGACAGCTGTTTTGAGAAGATGCCGTGGCGCCTCTGACGGCTTGCGTAAAGAGCAGCGGGCTCCCTGACGAGAAAACCGAACTGTGGCTTCTAGGCGATGCGGTGGTGGAACCGGCAGCAGGAGGACCTGTCACCCCAAACCCATTGAAACCCATAATCCGATGCTTCACCCTAACCGGAAACCCTCTGAGCCTCTGACTCTACAACCCTATACCCCTAAAGTGCCCCATACGCGAGAACTCTATGGCCACCCTACACTCCAATCCCGTAAACGCTTTGAGATTCGAGCCTGGCATCAACGGCTTACTTACGCAGGGCTTGGTACTAAGAGGGGTCCGCGAGATGGTCGCAACAGCCGTGGCATAACTGTTAAAGTGCCTAAAGGATACATAAGTCAACGAGAACAGAATACCCCAATACCCTACCTCCATCGCCAAGCTTCCTATAGTAGCCTGAATCCTTGTCACTGGGTTCCACCGCTCCGCGAAAATTTTTGATGGTATTTCGCTTGGCCAACGGCGCCTCGGAAATTGCAGGAGGCAGCGTAGAGTGCATTGGGAACAGGCTATAAAGCTTTGGTTTTTTTTGAACGTTTAGGGTTTGTTAGGAGTATATTGGCTGGGCACTGAAGGTTTGGTGGTGTGATGTCTAGCCGTAAAGAGTGAACCCGGGCTGTGCATACTGTTATGGGTGGAGGTTCCATTGAACAGAGACTTCGGGTTTCGGGCTCAGGTAGGATTGAAGGTAGGCACACACTGTCGCTGCACAGTGTCAATTGCTGCGAAAGATCGGAACATAACGCGAAGAAGATGAAGTCTGCTATCTGTGCTAATCCGAGCAGTGATACTACACCTGTTGGGGAAACATATTCTGTTCACCAATATGTGTAATATTCTGTCTCATCTAAGCTTCAAACTCGCGGCACAGGCAATGTCAAGCACACGTTCTTCCAGCATTCAGCCGTACCCTGCTGTGTGCCGTCGTCGCTGCGCAGAGTAGTACCATTAACAGTTGTACGGCGGGTAGGAGCAACAGTGGACTCAGAACAGAGATGATACACAAAAACCTTGCATCAAATTGCTGATAGTTGCTGTGGTCATGATCTTCACGGCTATTCGTGCAGCTAGAATTTAAAGGAAACGGCGAGGACTGTCGCCATGTCTCACAGTAATTGTCAGTGCTGACGACAGTTGATAGTAGCAGCATGGCCACAGATATGCTTACGTACTCCCCTTTGATTGCATGCGTTTTTGCTCGGCTTTCTAACTTGCTATGCTTTTGCCATGTGCTGCCGGTTCTTCTCCTCGTTCGACATGCCTACGACATTGCATGAATTGCCCTAACCTCCACCCCTCTCGTCACCCAGGCCTTGGGCGTCTGCACTGGCCGTCAAACAAGGGCACTTCTTTGCTGCCGCTTGCTGGCACCTGTAGGATGGATAGATTACAAGGGTGGAGCACCGCACGCAATGAGAAAAGGATCGCAAAGCAAGTCGACACGCAGTGACAGTGAGAGCGTCGTGTGCTACTCATTGTGATGATTGTTTTGATGCTGCTAACGAGGATGATGGGGACTGTGATGACCAACGTCACCAACACCATCCTCGCCAGAGAGGGAGGGTGTCTGCGATTCCACATATCTACTTATTTCCTATCGACACTTACATACATACATACGTATATAGACAGATATATGTATGGTATCTCACTTGCGTAATGAATCTCCACTCAAAAGCCTACATAATCACAGTGTCAGGCCATAAGGTTCAGAAGCCTCGTATTCAGGGGCGCCACGCGCAACGGGGTTGCGTTCGAAAGTAGCCGCATGCATGCGTACATACATATACATGCATGCATACATATAAGCATAAGAGCATATACGTACATAGTTAAAAACAGATATATAGCTCTGCATGTACGAACTGGATTACTTACGCACATGAATACACGAGCAGCAGTGCCATGTACATGTATAGGCAAACAACTGCTGTATGCTGGTATTTACGGCTGCAGACAGAGAGAGACAAAGAGACAGCGAAAGATAGTTGCAAATCCAACAAGTCTGCACAAGCAGAAACAGTCTCAGTCTCCTTCATCGTTTTTCTGCTTCATCATCATCATCATCAAGATCGTGAACATCACCCTGCAATGCTAGCCCTGAATGTGGTTGACCCTGAGCCGTAATTTTTACACCCCAGCACCCTGAACACTAACAACCAAAAACACCGAAACCCAGCACACCAAACAACAACCCTAAACTCTGCATCTTCAACTTGACATCTTGAGCCCGGTTCCACTGGAGGAGTCGCCTTTGATCAGTCGTGGCATCATCGAAAACCTGAGTCCGGCAGGGTTTAGGGTTCCGGGGCTTTTCAGGGCTATGGGGTCAGGCCCTCAGCGCCCGGTAGGGGATAAGGCTGAGGTTTAGGATCAGGGGTCCAGTTACATGTGTGTATAAACAAATAAATAAGTAAACAAATAATATATATATATATATATATATATATATACATATAAGTATATATATATACATATATATATATACACATATATATATATATATGGAAGGGGACTAGAAGAAGGGAGCATTGATGGTACCAAGAATGCAGACCCCTCATCAATCCACCATGAACCCTAAACACGTGAGTAAACCGTTGAGGGTCGAAGTCCAAACTCCACGCTCTCAGACGTAACAAAAATCGCAGCTCCTATGGTTGCTTAGAGTCAAAAGAAGAAGAACGAGATACTAACCAAGTACGGTTGCTGCTACGAGTTTAACGTAGGTATTACGGTATGATTGTGCCGATGATTGTAGTTACCATGAGCTTTCAAACCTCAGCTCAGATCAACGGACTCTACGTGCACAGAGGGCCCGGGGCCCGGGCTGCTCCTCGCAAAACATCATAAAATCCACCTCTCCAGGCGGCCCAGGGCCGCTCTTTGCGTTTTTGGAGAGTTCAGGGCTTTTTGGGCTCTGAGGCTTCAAGAGTTCAGGGGTTTCTGGAGCTTAGTGTCTTAGGATAGCTAGGAGTTTCTAGGCTCTTGTAAGTTTAGAGCTTCCCGTTGCAAGTTCCTTGTCGGTCTTCGGTTGCGTGGCATCCTCCCTCCTGTTCGTAGCAGGTTTGGCTGCTCTCAGCCGTGCGGTGCAGCCCTGCGTCGGGGGCCGCAGAACTTCGCAGTTGAACTATGCTAAGTTGGACTAGGGTTTAGGGTTTGGAGAGTTGGGGGAGTGGAAGCGGAGGGCTTCAAGGGGATGGGTTGAGCATTCATTTTCTTGGTCTGGGGAAGTGCAACACGCGGCGTCGAAACTTGTCGTTGGGGCCAGAAGCCACTGGATTCTCCCTTCTCCCCCTCCTCACACACGTGCTTTTGATGGCAGTCCTGAGCTTTCGGCCGTTTTAGCCACCAGAGCTTCTAATTCCCCAGCATACAACGTTACAAGGCAGCCCACTCCACAAACTCGGATGCTGACCCAAAGACCCCGCCGCTCTTGCAAACCCAAGGCCCTGGACCCAGAAGCCCTAAGCACTGCAAGCGCCCGAATGTAATCCCAAGACCCGTTAGGGGACGGGACCAGGCCTGCTTTTTGACCATCCTAGGCGCGGGGCAACAGTTGTTCATGCAGGTTTCTTAGGGGCTTCAAGCTTTTGGTTTGCGGTTTTGGGTGTTTGGTTGTTGGTGTATTTGTTCCAGGGTTTGGCTGTTTGGGGCATTTGGGGGATTTGTTTGGGCCATTTGGGCCTCGGGGTTTCGGGTCTACTTGGAGGAGAAAGCTTGACTATGTATGAGTCCTGCCAAAGGTGACTGCTCGAAGTTTCCTTACGTTTAACCTTCGGCCCAACTTGTCAAGTTAGCGTTAGCTTGGCGTAAATCCCCCTTCCTGCCTTCCTTCCGGGTCTGGGGATGGGGCAGTTAAGAACATGCATTTCACTACTAACCGGTGAATACGCACGAGGCATCTCCATCTTGTCAGGCCGCCAAGCGTTCAGCACATCAGCTTGTTTGCTTTAGGGCATGGCCAGCCAGCCCCTGGCCCTAGCGCTCACACCCATGCCAAAGGCAGCCTCCAAAGCCGTTGGCAAAAGCCGGCAAAGCCTTGGAACAGAAAGCCCGCCACTCATCAAAACCGAAGAGAAATCCAGCCTCAATGGCACGCTTGCAGTGAGTGTGTTTGTCTGTGTGTGTGTGGAAAGTGTTGGAAAAAAGGAAAGCACGAGAAATGCGCGTTGTGCTAGAACACACTTCCAGTATACAGCTATACATGGACAATGGGGAATACCATCACATGTTATCACGAGCTTTCAGACCTTCATATTGTGTTAGAAGGCCTGCAGCAGCTCATGCATCCTGGTCACAATAACCGGTCCTCTCGAAAGTCCTCCGAACCGCTCAGCCCTAAGTGCTGTCAAAGAGGCCAAGCGTGCGATTGCCTGGCAGTGCAGAACCAAGGGTCAGCTGGCCTTAACGTCAAACCTCGCAATACTAGATTGTAAACTCCTAAACCCCTAAACTGTCCTCAACATGTAAGCCCTTCCGCAAGAATCTTAAGCCCTGTGCTTGAAAGAGATCCTCACGCCACTTGGAACGGCTCCTGGCGATGATGCTACTACCGCTACACGAACAGCTACTGCTGCCACTGCTTGCGTCGACTACATACTTCTGTTACAGTCTCTCTCTCCCCTGCAAGGCTAGCTGGACCGGGGTGTGCGGATGTCAGTTGATCTCACATAAACTCCGAACAGCGGTCCCCAGCAACGAGTAGAATTGTGAAGATGTGTGAGTCAGAGTGCTGTCCATCATGACCCTGGCCTTCGGCAAGGAGACGAGCAAGAATGAGTTGCAAACTGTTTCACCATTGAAGATATTGCGGCTACTCCTATATACTATATACCCTTAACTCTAAACCCGATGCCTGAAAGCCAACCCAGAGCATCCTACAACGTTTAAACTGTAACCGTATAGAAGTACCCGTGTGGGCAACCCGATATATGCCCACTAAACTCACGAAACCCCGATCCAAAATCCCAAATTCCAAAACCAAAACTCAAAATCCTACACCCTAAATCTTGAAGCCGTGAACCCTAAACCCTTAAATCCTTAAGCCCTAAACCCTTAAACCTATAAACCCTTAAACCCTAAACGTCCTAAGCCCTAAAAGCCAAGCCGCATCAGCTTTGCGAGGTCCAGGGCTTTCGCATTACCGCGGAGACGCATGCATCCGAAGAGGAACTCCTCCATGTCCTTTTAAATGGGATTAGGAGTTTAGGGTTGAGGGTTTCGGAACTCCTCCATGTCCTCAAGGATGAGGAGTTTAGGCATTGCGGCTTAGGGCTATAGGGATTAGAGCCATTAAGGTTCAGGCTGTGAGCACAACTTCTCGAACTCGAACCGTGCAGTAAGCATGAGAGGACGTCATAGCTTGGTGGATCCCCATGAATTAACCAATAGAGCCCCAAGCTGAGCTCATGTCAAAAAGCCCTGAAAATCCGATGTTTTTGGCAAGAGGACGGGGAGTTGCACTACGAAATCCTTGTTTTCAGACGTTTCTCTTGGACCCCCAGTGCAGCACTGAAGCCTCAGGGTCAGGGGAAGCAAGCCTAAGCCCGACAAAAACTCAACTGCAAAAACCTGGACCTTAAACCCTCAGCCCCAAACCTTGGACGCTTAGACCTCATGTGGTCCTTGGGGCCATTACTCACATCAGGGGACTTAAGAAGTAGTTAGAGCGATACATGTAAGCAAGGGAAGTGTTGTTGCATTTACCAAAAAAAGTGTAATGTGCAGGGATATAGGGCGATGCAATACGCTGGTCATCATATATAGGGGGGCCTTCAGCGAATACTCTTCGCAGACATCTGTAAGAGGGGGCAGCTTGAGAAACCTGTTCTAAACGCATGCTGCAACACGCAATTACACCTAACATATCTTACCACCCTATAAAACGTCCCTGCAGTCAAAACAAGTTGCGATCTCTTGGCCACTGTCGCCATCCAGGAGCATAAAGAAAGTCCACACCTTGCTGAGGGAACCGTTTCGGGTTTAGGGCTTAGGATTTAGAACCAACTCCACTTAAAGAAGCGCTCAGGGTTCTGTATAAGGGTCCTTTAGCGGTCCGTGAAGGTTCTACGAGGACCCTTCGATTAGGGCTCAGCCTCAACCTTCAACCCTACAAGCTGTGTCACCCGAAACCAGATCATGCCACCCCGAGCCCCCCGAACTGCCCCAGGAGCCCTGAACCCACAATATCCGGAAACCTCGATCCCCTAGAGTCTACAGGGCCAGCCCTCCTCCCGAGCGCCAGGCATCATCGATGCTGAGCTCAAGAGCTTCGAAGAAGAGTCTCACCTGAGGGTCCTCCAAGCGTCAAGGCACTGCGGAGGTTTATACGGGCATTCAGTATTGGAATTCCTCCGTCGATGCTTCCTTGCTTTCTCTTCTTGCTCTTTTGCTCTGCTTGCATGTGGCGTGTGTGCGTGCATGGGGACCATGATCAATGAAGGGCTTCTGTTCTTCGAAGGCTGGAGAATGCTTTCCTGGCATCATAGACTGCACGGAAATGAACACCCGCCCTGCCCTGCCATTTCGAAATCCTTCCGCTTGGCGAAGAGGACGAGCTGAGTCTGAAGTCACCCTGGAGCCTGGAACCCCTGCTTTCAACCCCCACATGAAGATGTGGGCCACATCCTCCCCGAACGCGAGATGTGTCTCCATGGAGCCGCAGCCACAAATTCCAAACAGCAGCCCGAATTGGAGCCTACAGCACCTCAACCAGCTTGTGCTGTGGAGGCTGAGACAAAGTCCAGGATGTGCGGTCTTTGTCCGGCCCTGTCGATCTTGATCCACAATCCCTAGAAAGCCTGGACAGGAAGCCTACATATCATACAGAAGGACCCGGAAACGACTGCAAAAGAAAGCCTGAAATTGTGGGTTATCTACAACCCTGAACCAGAAGCCTTAAATCCTAAGCCCTGAACCGTAAGAGCTCTGGATCTGGATGGCCCCAAGTTCCGTCTGCATCGGTCCTCCAGTCGCTCCTCAAGCTCTGTGATGGTGATGGATCCTGAGAGTCTGCTTCGTCGGTTCGGTGAGATCTTAAAGTTTGAGGATCAAGGCCTATAGGGCTTAGGGCTCGGGACCTCAGCCCTGAACCTTGGACGGTTGAATGGTCCGAGTCTAGGGCTTTGGGTTTAGGGATTCTGTGGCTGCTGCCACCGGAGACCGCAAGATTCAGATCGGTTGGGCGAGATGTAGGGGCCTTCCTAATTAGAATTTGGTTTGGGGGGATATTATACCATAGTTATAATAAGGAAACCCCCAAACACATTCTATATATTAAGGCGTACATTCATGAGGTTTTGGATTTCGAGTCTTGACTAGCAGTCATCTGTTCAACTTTTAAGAGAAGCTGCTTCACAAGGATACAATCTCGCTGCAAAGCATGCTGGATACTGTCAAGCCTAAGCTGTGAAACCTAAATCCTACAAGCAGTAAAAGGTCTGAGAAGAACATTGAGAAGAGTTGTATAAGCTCACGTACACATTCAAGACCTCAAGAAGAAGCCTGGACGAATGTGTGTAAAGCCCGAAGCACAGACCCACAAGCCCTGTGTTCAGCACCTTCGCAAATTAATAGGCACATGAGTTCGAGTTCGCTTTAATGTCTGCCAGGAGTCCTGTATCGTCGAGGTCAAGCATGCCGAAGAGTTGACCTGTCGCGTTGGCAACGAAGGATGGGCCAACCGGTGTCGATAACAATCCCTGTGCCCAAGGCCCAAAGGGTTCCGGAATCTTCGATAAAGAGAGCTTCGAGGCGATGAGCACCTTTTGGAAAAACATGTCAGGCTGACGACACTTTCCTCAGTTGCTGGAGCAGCCGAAACACCGCAAACGCATGTGTAAACAACCAAGGCTGCTGGAAGTTTGAGCTGCGCAACATCTCGTGTGCCACCGAGCTGCTCATGTGGCCTTCTTTCTCTTGGACCACGTTCTGCATAACCTTTGCAATCATGTAATGCTATTTAAATGCCTAAACCCCAAACGACCAAGCGACAACAAGGCTGTGCCAAGGATCCTGCCATGTCATGATCTCTTTGTGCACCTGAGCTTTCGGCAATGCTTTGCAACCTTGCAGACCCTGCCAAGTACATGCTGCAAGCCCTAAATGACTTGCGCAAGTCATAGTGCAGCCACGGAGCTTTCTATAGCTGACTGACAAAAGACGCCAGTCATGACCTTTTTGGCGGCTTCTGTATTTTTGGGGCATTTTCAATTCAAGGAGAACTGTTGGCAGTGGAGATTGGAGCAACCTGTTAAGGCCGCTTCGGGCGCGAGAGCCTGGTCCAATAGGAATCACATGCGTGCGCCATATCCAAGCCTAGCTCGTTGTCTACGAAAGCCGCTTTCTTGCAAGATCAATCGGCTATGCAAGGTAATTATGCTGCAAGGATGTACGGCATCGCATGAAGGCTTTTTTGTTGTAGCATGGGTCGTTGCCTCCAAAGTCATCAGCAGCGGAACCCAGGGCCGAACTGATATGCACCGCCAACATGTTACGTACGAGACTGTATACTGTCATCAAGACCAGGTCCACACGATAACGTGTTGGATGACGACGGTTCACATGGAATGGGGAAACTATGACACGGCCGAATTGGAAGCCGAATGGCAACAAAATCACGCAGCGAATGCTGAGGCGCGGGCATTTAGAACTGCAAAAATCGTGAACGCAATATACATGAAGTAGACCCCCTGCATGATCGAGCCAAGATTATTTTGTAAGGTTTCGAAGAATTTGGTTTGTCTTGCTCGCATGCATGTCACGCGTGCTGGGAAAAGTGGTGGCGAGAAACAAAGCTTCTGAACAATATACCAATACCATTCGCAATGAGAGCAATAAAAATAAAATGAATGCAAGGGGCTCCAACCGAATTAGCAACAGAAAACAATGTTAACCGCCAAGCTGAACACAAGACAACGCACCCCAATCTGCAACTTTGCTCTGAATGTCCAATCGAAATAAGCTACATCAACTCGGAAATCCTGCCCTTTCCTAAAACTCTCAACCTCCCGGAAGCCATGAAATCGAAATGCAATGTGGGCATGGGATGCTTTTTGGATTTAGGGTTGGGTTCAGGGCATAGCGGAGGTCTGCGATACAGTTACGGACGGGTTCGAAAACGTAACCTATAGGATGAGTGCAAGTAGGCCAAATGCATGCTTCTTGCATGTTTCAAGACCTGCGGGACCGGCGGGGAAGCGCTTAGGGTGCTGGGCCGGAGCATGCATTCGTTTTTCCTACCTGCTAGAGTCTAAAGCAAAGCCGTTATGTTGTACAGAATTCCTCATCAGAACTTTGCGTGCGCGTCCGCACGCACGCCACGCATGCATCCAGATGTGACGCATGCATCCAGATGTGCATACACAATGTGTCCCATCTCACAGACATGGTCATGGGTGCGGCAAGTCCTCCGAAGTTTGGTTCACTGGTTTCGTGGATGGACGTGGACATAGCGAACTTCCGCCGCTTGAATGCCTTCATTGCGGTGAAGGCATTGCGCGATGCGCTTGAACCCTAGCTCACGGTTACAAGCAAACTCAAAACGTAGTGTGCCGCAGTCGGTACACACAATCCATGTTACGGGCTTCAGCTGCAAGACATCAACGTTTCCGCGGCGTTGCAACTCAACACGGCCATAGGGCTCGCTCGATGACGGAAAGCTTTGATGTAACCCGCTTCCTAAGGAATCTAGGGCGAAAATCAACCATGTAGTGCTCCGGTGCATCCAAACACCTTCCCCATCAATTCTGTCACGGGCACAAGAGTCTTGCCTCACATGGCCGCCACATTCGATCCCAGAAAGCCCCCCGACAGACAGATCCAACGTCAAAAAGAACATCTTGCTCTGAGTTGCCTGCTCAGGCAGCTTTCCTAGACAAGCAGAGCCGTTGTCTCCGACTGCATGCTTGTGCAGATCTCCACGCCATATGTGCTGTCGTTGTGGACATGTAACAGGCACAGCTTCAGAACTGGCTTGCGTAGCTGCAGAAACCACTTGGGGCCTCAGTTGAAGCGAGTCGGCCATGGTTTCAATCTGGCCCGGTTCCTTTCCAAAGAAGCCAGGTCGTAGTCCCCTGTTGTTTGAGAGCATGTGTCGCAGAATAATATGTAAAGTGCAGCCTTCCTGTCACAGCGCAGCCAGGTGCTCTACAATATTTTTCAACCTTGTAGTCATGACTTGGGTCATATCAGGCCTTCGACAAGGCATATCCTCTTCAAGCTCAAAACGACATACACAAGGCCAGGAAGTTACAACGAATCACTCAAACGCCGAAGTCGGAAACACTCAGCGGCAGGTTCCGATAGGAGTTGCTGCAATGCTACCTCCCCATAGTCAAGCCTCGTTGCCTCGCCCGTTCACAGCACGGACAAACGTTGCGTCACATGCTTATACGGTTCGAGCTGTACAAAGTCTCTCACGACACTTCGTGCGAATCGGCCAACCCCAGCCAAACGTCCAGCTTGGGGTCTCCGCTGTGAGTCGTTGAACACAAGTGGCGGCACGATCTCTGATCCGGAGCAAAAGCGCCACTAGTCGCGTGCAGTGCACAGCGACATCTTTCACGGCGAAACAATGCCTCTTGGTCAAGGATCCGGCCGCTGGCACGACATGTGCAACGCCCCGTAAGCACCGCTCGTTGGGAGGGAAAAACTCCATCATCCATGGGGTGTGCCTACTATCCGCCTGCCGAGCAAGCCTTGCAGTCGCCCCGCTTGCGCCCTTTAGCAGCCGGCGGTCTCACAGCAACGCTTCCTCACGAATAAGTTTTACTTGCAAATTTGCCATCACCTGTTTCATCGTTTGCCCGGAATCGCCGCAGCCGCTGCCCGTTGTGCAATGCATGTCCTGACTTTACGAAAAAATACGTATACTCTTCACAACTTTGAGGGACTTGCACGAAAGACGGATCTTCACGGCTTGTGTGTTCGGCTCCTCAAGCGGATCCCCTGTTTGTTTCTTGTACAGACTCCAAAACTGCTGCCGAACATGAAATGCTCAACAGTCCTAAGGCTGAGCTCAAACATGGTGAACCTTCAATGAAACCCTCCTCCACCGCCCCCACCCGCTCCAAAACGACAACTCCAGGGATCGGGGGGCCAGCACTACTTCAAGGATCAGGTGACTTAGTGGGAAGGGTCATAAGTAAGGTAGCTGTACTGTTGACCCCATCAGAGGTATTTAGTATATCCACCTACCGAGCCGCCTGATTCTTCAGCTATGGCCTCTGACCCCCAAGCTCTGGACCCTTGCTTAATAATTTCGATCCAACACAAACAGACCCTGCATGTACTATGATGATATGAAGAAATGCCTGAGAAAGCCGTCAAGCGCTGCCATATTCCCGATCTCACCCTGCTAGGTGCGCACCCCCAAGCCCGGACCCGTCCCGCGCGGCCTTCCACACCTCAGTGCCAAGGATCACTGGAGCTTCAAGGGCAGGCTTCTGATGAGGGTGTTTCTGTGTTTATATTGGGCTTCATAAAGGGGTTTTTAGAAGGCACTTCATAAAGGGGCTATGAGGGTTGTATTACAGTCTTGCAACCCCTCTTTCTTCAAGAGCCTTGATCGTAGGATCCCACGAATAACGAATCCCGATTCAAGGGGATTCTTAATCGGGACCTAGTGGGGTTGGGGCTAGAGGACTTGCATCGGCTTTCATGATACGGCCTGCTTTGGGACAGCACTGGCACGATGCAGCTACGCCGCTACGCACAGCACTTATGAGACTTTCCATTGCAAGCCAAGAAAAAGGCGCCTGTCTGAAGGCTTCTGCAGGGGGATAAAACGCAAGCTGAATGTCTTTCGCAGAAGGATGCTTTCAATGTCCGTAACGCAAAGCGACAAAGCACGAAGCTAGACTCCCCAGACTCCGAGTGCAGTCACATGAGATGCAAACTTGGACTCGGACTCATGCGTATCGACCTGACAACCTGAACCCTAAATCTCCTAAAAGCCCAGAGCCCAGAGCCCTGGAGGACCTTGAACCTTGAAACTGCGACAACAACCGCCTTCGTTTCGGCCCAAAACTGTCTGGGGCCGATGCTTCTAAGTGCGGTTGGGCTGTCCGGGTTTAGGCCTTTAGGCCTGATAGGTTTGAGGCTCCATGTTTCGCCTTGGCGCTCCCAGTCCGTGTCCCGATCCATACTTCTGCATGCTACAGGTCCCTAGGATTGAGTAGGGTTTAGGGCTTAGGGCGTTCAAGCCTAAGCACCTGAATACTTGCGATAGATAGATATAGCTTGTGCCTATGCTTACTTTGCATATTGCCAAGCTTACTGAGTCCGATACCCCTTCATGCATGGAAACACCAAGCCAAAGCAACCGCACCGCAACTCAAACTCATTGGGCGTTTCAAAGATCGACTCCGGGTCTTCTCCATTGTAGTTCCTTTTTGCTTTAACCAATTTTACAGTCAGTATCCTCGAGGGTAACTCCACAAAGCGGTCACTACAATGGAGACTGCAGCCTCCATATCCAACATAAGGTAGCCCTGAAAACGTGAAAGGCACCATCCACTATCCTATACAGCCGAAGATCCGAACCTAGGCTACGTGTGGTAGCAAGAGCTCTGACTATGTCCCGAAGCCCAGACCTTCGCAATTCTTACACATTTTGCTGTTTATGAATTATAGTGCCAGGTTAGCCGGTTGTCGTACCTTGTAGACCGATGGTCTGCTCGAAGCTCTTCTTTCGGTTTTTGTCACAAAGAGGATGTAAGCTCGCGGCCATCGAAATCCGGCACAAGGGGTCCTGCGGCGCTGGCATGCGCGTTGGAGCTCTTGAAGGTCTTTGGGGCTTATCGGGCTTTAGGTGCTTTTGGGGCCTTCATAACTCGATTTGGGCTTTGGGGTATTTGTAGTATGCTTATCTATGGACTATAGTAAGGTATGGTGGGGTTTTGGCTTCGGAATCTTCAGGCCTTCAGGGTTCCAGAACACCCGAGAAAGAAAGCCAGCCTAAGGCATTCCCAGCGCGGATCAACGGAGCAAAACCCAATCCAAACCCGACGGGAAGATTCAATCAAAATGCGCATACCTGTGGGTTATGACAGACAGATAGGCAGCTCCATAGCTGAACAGATAGATAGATGCATAAAAACATAGACATTTCAGGTGATACAGAGAACAGAACCGGAAGAGAAAGAGAGGGCGATGGAGAGAGGGACAAAGCCATGCATTCCTCGGCCCCGGAACGCTGAACTGGCAACACCCAAACCTGACCGAATAACCAAGTCCTAGAAACACCAACATCTTTTCAACGGCTGCCTCGGCAACTTGCCAGGAAAGACCTCCTGTGATGGACATGAAGAGGGTGGACCTCTGTCGCTGTAGGGTGCAGGGCTTGAGGGTTGAGGTTTCCAGGTGGAGCTTTGTTGCGTGCTTTGATGCTTAGGGCTCTGAGGGTTTGGGGCGCTTCGGGATTTAGGGTGGGGCAAAACAACCTGCACATGACAGGAACCCGACAGCCTTGAAATTCTTATGTTCAGGGGATCCTACTACTTACTTTAAAGTTGTAATGGTGCAGATCCCAGTTTCGGGCTAGAGGCTACACACGTCGGCACAAACCAAAACACTGCCGTTTGCCCAAAGCTATCCATCTGCCCTTCCCTGCTTGGCCGGGAAAGTCATGCACCCTCTGTCGTTCTGTGCAGGCCACCCCCCTTCTCCCTCCACCCGCCCCTAAACGGCTCCTGTCGTCTGTAAACCGAGACGACTCTCAAGAGGCTGCAAATGCGGGATGAAGGAAGTTCGTCGTAGCCTAGTTACATTGAGGAACCCTGCGGAATTTTGCAGCTAATTCGTAAGATGGGCGGAAAACTACTGTGAAAGCCTGAATCTTTACCGTTGCGGTTCTTTATACGAATTATAAGATATTCTACCTCCAATACCCCTAATCTGATTTTTCTCAGGCCCCTGTATACATTACCAGGTAAAAGAGCTCTTTATCGGAGGGATCCTTCACAACCCTGCTGAGGCTCAGAGTCTCCCTTAGGCCGCCACACGGCGTCACCGAGAGAGCCTCGATCTGCTTTAAAGTGCAGGCTTTAGAACGTTTAGGGTTTAGGGTTGCAGGTTTAAGGTTTAGGGGTTGTATATGGCCTAGAAGGCTTCAGGGTTGCAGGGCTTTTTGGCCTCAGAGTTGAGGGTTTTCGTGCTTTTGGTTCAGACTTTAGGCAGAATCTGCACCGTCGCGGGTAGTGTGACACACTCATCTAAGCCCCTAAACCCTAAACCCTTAAAACCAAAGCCCTAAATCCTAAACCCCTTTTGTCAAACCTGGCAGTTGCGAGGAGGGCCCTGGAACTTCGAGGATTGGGCATTTGAAGCTTCGGGCTCGGGTTGTGGGGTCTCGAAGTTCGGGATGGACAAACTAAGAATCGTCCTATTCTTAATGGCGATAAATACCACGACTGAGAAGATGATAGCAACAACCATAACACTAAGCAGGAGCCTGAGCAAAACGGCTCGTGCATCCCAGCGCTAAACATTGCAAACGAAGTGTGAAGCTTTGGTAAAGGCTCTCGAGTTGATGCTTGCGGTCCGAACAGAAATTCGAAATACTTATAGTGATTCGGAAAATGCCCTGCTGAAGGCTGAACCCTAAACCTGAAACCCGAAACGCATACCCCCCCAAACTACTCGAAATTACTTTTGAAAAAGACTTGGGCTTCTCTTGGGCTGCTAACTATGGTTGAAGGAATAGTCTCAATGAGTCGTAATTTGCCTCTCAATACTGCCTCCTCTAAAGCTAATAGATTGGTAAGATACCTTCCAGGGGCTCTGGTCTCTGTAAGCCCGTGACTACCCCCTAAACACTCAAACCCTGCAGTCCTCAGCTGAACTTGGCAGTTGAAGGGGCCTGGTTCAAGAGCAAGGGGTTTACGTTGTCCGATAAGCCCAATCAGCCCGATGAACCTCAACTCTTTTCAATCCTTGGTTCAAGGTTCCGTTCTTCAGATCCATTGAAAGGTCTGGGACATAGGGTCGGGGGGGTGGGGGGGTTCTACGAATTTTTAAGAAGGAAGTCCTATTTATCGGCAACTGCTCCGAGCTACTATACGTTTCTGAATTATAATTACCGACTAGATACGGACTATGACGAGTAGAGCATGATACACCTCCCAAACCCTAGTCTAATCATGGGGGCCGTTATATTCTGCACACTCCTTAAGCTTAACGGAACATGTATACATGCATTCGATTCCAAAGACCAAAGCCCCCATATCGGACCCTTCAAGTACTCCTGAAACTAACCCTTACTATAGGAAACCTTGAACTTGAAGAACCCGTATCGAAATCCTATTCCAATTCTCAGGGCCTCTTGAGTATGCCAGGTGGCCCCAGAAATCTTTGAGAGCGACATCGCTGTCTGTCCATTCGAAATCAGGGGCCGCCTTCTTTTATTGTTTGAGGGTCTGTGGGTTTATAAGGTACGGGGCTCGCTACCCTAAACCCTAAACCCTGTTTAAGGATCTGTGGTTTTATAAGGGAGAGAGGGCTCTCTGGTTTTTTTGATGGTTCCATGGGGCATGTGTGGCATGGCCGGCTCCAAGGCGCCCTCAGTTTGTGTTCACGGTCTTACTTGGGCTGGTTTCGCAAGGACTTTGCAAGGGCCGTGTTATCAAGCATTTGTTTGGGTAGAGGGTTGAAGGATTCGTGCTTCAGGAGTTTTTGATTTCATAGACAGTGGGGTTTCGGATTCAAGGACAATAGTGTTGAGGATTTTTGGGCTTTCGCAGCTCAGGAAGGCTTACTTATGGCACCTTCGTAGTTCCTTCCCATAGCAGTGGCAGCGAGCTTACTCCCTTTACAGCTTAGCGCTGGGTGTTCTGTGCTTCCGGCTTGTTTGGCTTCAGGGTTTCGGACTGGTTTTGTGGTTCAGGATTCAGGTTCTTTCAAGGGTTTGGAACTTTGTTCAACAGATTACGGTGTGAGCTGTGGCACCGAGGTGCCTGGATGCTTTGACCAGGGTGCCAGGGAGTTATGTACTCTAAGAATTTCTTGGTGCTCCTCAAGGGATACTGTTGCTGATCCTTCAAGCCCCTCTGCAAACCTTATGCAACCCTTTCAGGCTCTGTGTTTCAGGGTGAGGGGTTCCAGGTGGTACGTTGGAATAAGGAATCGTTTTTTCTGGCAACCTGCCCCGAATCCCTAGATGTAGAACCTTGAAACCAAGGGTTGCAACATACGAAATATCAGAGTTAGAATCAGGCAGAAGGGTTTAGGGAGTGAGGCTTCACGGCGGAAAGAGACTCAGAAGCATGCAGACATTTGGAAAATAACCAAATCACCCCCTGGTACACAACCGTAGTAATGATCTACCCCAAAGCCCTATTCTGCTTCTTGAGGCCCCGATTTTCTCCATCCGATCAACTTGCACAACTCCCCCAAGACGCCGCTAAAATCCAACAGCCCAAACCGAAGAGCCCAAAATCCAAGAAGCCCTAAACACCAAGATGGAAGAAGAGCATTTCCGGAAGGACCTGCATCTCACGGATCCGATCCGTAGCCGCTTGAGTCAGGAGTATGGCGAAGACCTCGGCGGGGTCAAATGCAATATGGACCCCTGAAGAAATACAATAGGGTTGCGGGATATGCTCGACTATCTCGTCATATAAGATATATAGCAGTGTAGCGTTGCTAATTATTCAGACTCCTAGATGAGGCGGTGGGGGACATGACTCGCGGCCACAAGCATGTTAATTATAATACACAAAAAGTCCTGGTCATTATGACCCCTTAAGAAGCCCAAAGAAGAGTTTCCGCGGCTTCCGCGGGGCTTTAAGGCCATCTTCGGGGTCTTCATATGCTCAGAACTGAGGCCCTCGCATACATGATGAGCACCAAGAGCACCAGTGCCCAGACCAAGGATTTCAGGGTGACCTGGGAGTTTCATGTAACAGCAGTCTGATGACCCCTTCTGCAGAGAAGGGGCCCCTGCTGATACCCCAAACGGTGAACGCCTGGACACAATCTTGTGCCCATTGTCCCGAAACACCCGAAACCAGAAACAACCCCAACATCAGCCATGGCTCGAACACCGAGTAAAGAAGCGTCCGGAGTGCCTTCCAAGGGTTTCGGGTTCAGAGGCGGAGGAGTTACGGATTGCTATTTGTCATATTCTGTTGTTGTTGTTGTTGTTGTTGTTGTTACCAGTAGCATGTTCCGATCAGGTGTAGGATTTCCCAGACTTTGTGCCGGGTTGATGTAGACACCCTTCAGGAAGTAGAGTATGGTAGCTTCAGCAGGGCTGATTAGGGGTATTGTCGCGGTGGCGGCGTCGTTGAGGCTCTCTGAGATGACCAGAGCTCGGAACCCAAAACACTCTTTTGCTATTTGTGTAGCGCTCATAGTATATCCACCCTGCAACTGCTGGGGGTGGGGTTGACGGAAACAGGAAGACCTAGTTGGATTTAGGACCGCGGGTTCCAGGATTCGGGCTTGGAGGCTTCGGAGCTTTCATACAGCTCGGTGAGCCTTCAGCCAAAGCATGAGCTTCGCCAAACGTGTGACGCGGATCAGCCGCGTGATTCGCAGCCTTTGCACAAGGTCATCGCGCATACGGCATAGGAGCCTCATTAAGACACCCTCGGTGTTTATTGAATTTTTATGTGAAACCTAATTTTGGGGGGTTATAGGGCCAGGGTTTCTCAATCAGGTTCCTACATTAGTGCTCACCTGCAACCAAACAGACCGACTCTGTTCGAGGGACACGTTCGGGTTTCAACGTACAAATGATGCACAACTGATCGGGGGTCTCTTGAAAAGAGAAACTCTGGACCAGCGCTGTCCCAGTCTTTCCTCCCACTCAAGAGTCTACCCACCTTATGCAACAAGTGTTTGATTGGAAGACCCTAGAGAATCAACCATAACATGCATAACCCAAACAACAACAAAACAAAGACAAGGACAAGGACGTTCCCAAGAGTCGTTGAGCTACGTCTTCGTGTGTTTGCTCTCGGCACACATGTGGCAGGTCTTTGAGTTTGAGGCTTCATAACACCAGCAGTTTGATGAGAGCAAGAAGCTCAGTCGCGTTACAGGAAACAGAGGTGTGATTGTCCTCAGCATATCGAGCAGTTGCAGGACTAATTCAGATTACCATTTGGGGGAGTATACATGACTGTATTGGCAGGTAACCAGGTAAGTACTTGCCAAGTGCTTCTTGGACCAGTATGGTTAAGAAATACGATTGTGGGGCATAGTGAGTATAGTGTAAGCTTTATAGAAATACACCTTCACGCAAGTTGTCTGCTACACTGTTCGTTCCAACTACTTCAGACCTCAGAAGGAAGAACTGGTTTACTCTGCAAATTGCTGCCCCTTAAACCCAAGGCCATCTGTAGGCCGTACCTACGGCGCGACCTACGAAAGACAGAACGTGACACAGCTTTCGTGCTTTTGCTGCTGAAGAAGGTAGATAATGTGCTAAACACTACACTTTGCAGTTTCTACCTTTAAACTGCTCCAACCCGAAATCTTTCTGCTGTGCCGAGCTACACTCGAGCCACACGCACTGGAGCAAGCCCCGTCATGGCGGATTCCTGTCAGTCTCTGGTGTTTCTTGGGGTCCTCGTGAAGTGTATAGTAGT
Source organism: Symbiodinium sp. clade A Y106 (assembly GCA_003297005.1). Classification (NCBI taxonomy): domain Eukaryota; class Dinophyceae; order Suessiales; family Symbiodiniaceae; genus Symbiodinium; species Symbiodinium sp. clade A. The sequence continues at coordinate 105,391 of BGNK01000883.1, forward strand.
ATCATCTTGATGTATGGGAACACCCACTAGGATTTGAGCTTAGATTTTCAGTTTGGGAGGGGTCCAGCCCAAACACGAAGAGTATGAAACCCCTGAGGCCTTTGGGAGCCTTCTTGTGGCTTCAAGAAGAGCACTTGGGACTCCGGAAGCCTCTTGCGCCTCCAGCGGCATCTTGCTTTCTTCTGCGTTTGGAAATGCACGAGGCATCTGGCTCATTTTGTGAGGTGTGCTGATGGTGCCTTACATGATATCTTAATTGCACGGAGTCTTCAAACCGAACAGTGTGGACCTGAACTGACTTCGAACGAACTCGAACTGAACATGAACACGAGACACCATGCACTTGTGCTGATAGTCCTACTTCTCACATCGCTGGCACTTTGCTGTCGTTCCTGTCGTGCTCTTGTGGAAGAGTGTCGCGAAAAATCTTCAGAACCCACAAGCCACAACTGGGCCTCTACATATATGTATGTACATGTGTGCATGTGTATACAACTGTATATCTACATATGCCTGTTATAGATGGGTTGCGTTTTGTGCGTTACTGTTTATCAGTTTATCAGACTATATGTAGCATGAGACTTCTGAAGACGCCTGCGTCGCCGACCACTGGGCGATCAAGTCCACCCACGAGGACACCTGTTCGGCTCTTCGGTGATGGCTTTAGAGAGCTTTAAGGGTTTGAAAGTTTCAGTTTTCAGGGTAGTTGGAGATGGAGTAAGGCTCGTTTGTTTCAGGTCTGCGAAGCCTTGGTAGGGTAGGGGGATTGCTCTGCATTCTTGGACCGTGACCGTCGAAACCGCCAGCAACCCCTCCTGAATCTCAACCGTACGTAAGACAAAAATCCTGCAATGACGTTGGTATCCTAAACCATCGCAGTTACCGCCGCACTCTAAGACTCACCCTAAACCCCCTAAACCCTAAAGCCTAAGACTCCCTTTTACAAAAGGCAGCTGAGCTTCGACGATGACAAAGTCTAAGGCCGCCCAGCGAAACCTCCAAGGCAAAAGCGCTGAGGCAAACAACGCTTTTTCGGGCTTTTGAATGGGCTTTAGAAAAGAGCTTGGGGTTTAGGGGTTTAGGGTTCTGCAGTAGGGTGTTTAAGGGCTGGGAGTTTAGGGTCTATTAGGGTGTATTAGGATTTTAGGGTTTTTACAGTAAGGGGGTGTAAGGGCGTGACATTTAGGATCTCAGGGATTTTTGAGGTTTCAGGGCGTGGGGTTACTGGGCTCTGATCTAGTTCATTGTCGACGAGCGATGGTCGATGGAGTTCCATACAGGGCAGGGTCTGCCTAGTTTGGTCTCGCGCCTAAACCCTAACCCCTGAACCCGAACTGAGCCCTAAACCCCCACCTAGTCTAGCTCTTGCTAGAGTTCTGGGTACCGATCAATACCTCCGGGCCGAAAGTGCAACAGTTACAAGCCCGATCACCGTCAGAATCCAAAGAGCCATTGCCCTAAACCCTACAAATCCTAGTCTCACATCGTACAAGGCACCACTGAAACTAACTAATTAAGACGTCTGCATGTAGCCAGGGTGCAGCTCCACATCACTGTAGATATGCACGCCATAGGCCCCAATGCGAAGGAGCAGCTCAACTGTGAAGACCACAGCATACCTTGGGTTCAAGGTGTTTAGATTTGTCTTGGCGTTCATAGGTCTACAGTTTTGGCTTATAGAGTTTGGGATTTCCGTTGCAATTCACCTGCTCCTGACGGACGACCGGAAGTCGTCTTTCTTCTACCCTACATATGAGATTTCAACCTTCAGCCCTAAGCCCGAAGCCTCCCACCTTTCACTGTGAACTTGAACCTTGAGCCCTGCACCGGGAAACTCTTTTCGAGTTCTGAAACACTCCATAATTCTGGAACCCTGTATGACACTCTAAACATTCTAGTCCAAATCTGAAGACAAAGTTCCGGAAGGCTCAATGATGTGGGAGCGTCCAAACATCATCAAGAATCTGAAGCTGCAGGTCTGTTGAGGTTCCAGGAGGTGGCATCGGGGACATGCTCGGAGTCCCAGCAATGCTCGGAGTTCGGCTTCCAACACATCAGAAAAGCACTTTGCTTACCATGGGGATATAACGGCACGGGGTATGTAAATGCGACAATTCTCCAGGGAAGCCTTGCGAACCCCGAATTAAACGTTGTCTTCGCTTCACATGAAAGTTTGCTCGCTCATAACCGGACCTGCTCCGTCGCTCGAACCCTGGGTCCCCGGGTACTGTGATGTTGTTGTTTACGAACATGCTTATGGTTATAACTGCCATCAGCCTTGGGGTTTTGGGTTAGCGCAGGGGTAGAGGATTCGTGGAGTGCGCACTTGGAGATGCAGGCGCAGAACCTGGGGCAGAGTAACGATCTTCGCGGAGGCATCTCAATGCAACTGAGCCGCATCATGTGCACCCACTGGTACCATTCCTTGGGAAGTCTTCAGACGTGATGGTCAGACGCCTCCGAAACTGCCTGGAAAGGGCTTGGGACATGCTACAGAGGCACGCGAAAGACGATGCACAAGGCGTTTAGCCACCTTTGCGGCGAAAGTATGGAACTCTAACATTCTTGTCAGAAACGGCGATGCCTTATACGACTTCCTGCCGTTCGCAGGCTTTCTACAGACCCCGTCTTAAATTCACGCACAAGCCTCGCAGAATGCATAACATGAGCAAGGACGAGCTCAGATTCAGAACAGCCTTAAACCCTGAACCCCAAAACCCCACCCTGAAAAGCCCTCCTAAACCCTAGAACCCCAAGGCCCCACGGCTCCCTTTCCCTCATTGGCCCTCAGTAAATCTCAAAGGCCCCTGAGCTTCTTTCCTTGCATCTTGAGTGGCTGGTGAGAGGTCCGTGAGGTGTTGGGCCAGATGCTCCACCTGTGTTTTGGGGGCGGTATTGATATTAATACTAATACTAATTAGCAATAGTAATGGTAACAGAAATAATTTGTATTAATATTAATAGTATGAATATTAAGGCAGAATTGTAACTCGACATGTGGCTGGTGTGCATACGGTGCTTAGTATGTTAGCGGTGCATAAAGGAATGGTTTTTGTGAGAATTCATTTGAGTTATTTATAAGGTAGCTGTACAGTATCAGCTTACTGTATAGATTCCTTCGTTGCCTTCGGAGAACCACCAAGTTCGGCGCTTCTCACCCGATTCAGAAGGGTCTTTAGGGGTCTGGGGTTTTGGGGCATGATGCAGCACTGCTAGGCATGTGCTGGGTACTGCTCTTCATGCAACTGAAAGCCTCCATGCCGATTATGACCGCATTGGAGGCAACGAGACAGCCGACGAAGACCTCCCGACACAGGGGACTCATGGGCTTGAAAAAGTTTCAGGAATGGAGAACTTAGGGATCGGGGGCTTTAGGCTTGGGTTGGGATGACTGAAGGGATTCAGGGTTGAGTGGTATTGTGGCGTAGGGTTTGGGGTATACAGGAGGGTTCTTCCCATAACAGGTGCTGCCGACCACCCAAAAATAACCTGAACGGAGAACCCAAGTCCTTCTTGATAAAGGTGACTCCGTCGCAAGCTGGGCTCACAGAAACTCCGACCCGGGAAAACGCGCACACCACGCTTGGGATTTTAAAGCAACGGTGGGTCACAACATACAGAACTGCATGCCCCAGGCATAATCCAAAACAGCACCTACAGCCCGCAACCCCAAACACAGACACACGGACAGAGAGGCTTGCGGACAGGCAGGCAGGCAGACAGACCGACAGACAGACAGGCACAAACACACACACACACACACAAACAAACAAACACACACACACACATACACACACATACACACATACACACATACACACACACAGAGACAGAGACACACACACACACACAAACAAACACACACACACATACACACATACACACACAGACAGAGACACACACACACACAGACACACAAACACACACACACTCACATACACACACACACACACAGACACACACACACAGACACAAACACACACACACAGAGACAGAGACACACAGACACACACGCAGACAGAGACAAACACACACACACACAGACATACACACACGTAGACACATACACATTCACACACACACACACCCACCCACACACACACACACACGCAAACAGACAACAAAACACAAGTGTTGCCGAACACCCCCCCTTTGCCATCTAATTAAAGGAAGGCTTGTTGCGACGATACATGTAAAACCTGGGCGATTTGACCCTGAACCACCTCAAGACCGAACCCAAAGACATGGAACCCTCAACTCTTCCGAACCCCCACGCTCAAACAAGAAGACTCCTCGAATGCGAACTCCTGCCCAACACATCAGTCCTATACCCCCTAAGCCCCTATACACCCTTATAAACCCTTACCTTCCCTTGTAAACCAAAGACCCCCAAACAGCCCCTGAAAACCCCAACAAAAACACCCCCTCGTCCTCGAAGGGCGGGCTTCCTAAGAAGCGGTGCATCCGGTAGCGAAGCGCCTCGAATCTGGTGATCGGAGAACCTGAAAGGTGGGCGCTTCTTGGCTCTACGGGGGCGCTTGAGGGCTAATTTAGGGTTTGGGGGGCTTTAGGGTTTTGACGGCTTTACGGTTTTGAGGCCTTTAGAGTTTATGGAGTTTTGGGGAGGCTTCTTACAACGACAGGCGGCAATTATCTTGTTACCTCAATATAGGCAATATACAGGGTTCTTAATGTAGTCTTACGTAGATAGAAATAATTTTAGGGCACATTCTTTGCAACTATCCCCTCTGAGTGCAAGGCCCCTAAAGCTCTGCTCCCTAAAGTCCTTACTGTAAGGAATACATCCCGAACCTTGGCCCTGAGCCTGAACCACAAAACTCCAGATCCCTTTGCAGCCGTACTTTCTGCTCCATGGCTCCGAGCCTCAAGTGTCTTTTACTGTACAGCCCTCATGCCCTAAGCCATCATGTCCTCAAACTCCAGCAACTTCAAGACCCCGTTTACCAACTAGCACACAACGCCACGTATCGACAACACTAGCTTGACGGTGCCCTGCACTAAAGGTCAGTGCATAATCTTTTTACCGCTACAGCCGCTACAGGGGCCCTACCTCTAGCCGAAAAGACCTACCTTTTTAGGGCTCCGTAGTATGGTTTCTAGATATAGTTCCTTAGTAAAAAAAAGTCTTTCGGGTGACAGGGGCCCTAAAATCCTAAACCCCTAATTTCCGGAAGGCTCGGGCCTAGTTGGGCACTGAAGGAGCCCTCCGCCGCGGATTTTTCCCGTGCCGCAGCAAGAGTGCGTGCACGTTCCTGGCAACGGGTGCAGAGTGCATTACAAAGCAGTGCAGGGCCTCCGTTTGGCGATACTATAGCAACTGATATAGTATACTTATGCAACACAGAAGCCTAATAAAGAGCGTCATTAAATCTTCAGGCTTCCAAATGACCCTACTCTTCGCAAGTAGAAGTCTCCTGATGGGCTTTGTCCGGGTGCTTTAGTCGAGGCATGGGCAGGTTTTGAGATAGGAGGTTTTCCACACACGTGAAGACCTGGGTTTAGGGTTTAAGCTTGATCAGATTGCCACTAGTGCCTTCTTTTAGCAAGATTAGGTTTGTGGTTCAAAAGTACTGTAAGACAGCCTCTTCTTGAACTCTCAGGTCACAGCCGCAAATGAAGACTTCGACAAGTACACCTCCTTCGTGCCATCTGCTGTGCTGCAGTTCGTTTTCAGGACACCTTGCAATTTGGTGCCGAGAAAGCTTGGGCTCCTAAACGGAATCTTCCTATAGTCTCCATGGCAGTTCTTTTCTGGGTTTAACCAAGTTTATAATTAGGATCCTGGAAGGTAGAAGTACAATGAAGACTATAGGTTTGCTCCTACTCAACCCCAAGCCCACCGGTGCTGGCCTTCATCGCCTGATTCTCGTCCCCCTCATGAGCGAAGAGCCTTGGCTTGAACGGAAGACTTCGATCGCCTTGCAGCCTAGCATGCTCAGACTATACCTCTTCATCTATGCAGTTATGCATCAGTCTAAGAAGAACAACATGGGCAAAACGGTGTGCACGCATGTCAAGACTAGCCTAGGCCCAACGCGCGAGTGCGAGGCTCCTTTCAGCAGCGGCCGGGTTAGGATTGTATAAGGACACAGCACAGATCTTGAAGGAGTTAAACTTTTTTCGACTCGCTCTTGTGCTGCCGGTGGAATGTGCGATCATGTCCTGCGCGTGCGATGGTCCCAAGTGCTTTGAGGAAAACATACTTGGCCAATAGTCGAGAAGTTAGCAGTTTTTGAAAGCTCCAGTCTTGCGCACCAGTTGATGCGTCGCAAGCGTTTCCTGAATCAACTGAGGTACTGCACTGGCCGTCGCATTGCCGCCACCCAACAGACTCTGCGAGGAACCTTTGAGAAAGCGTAAAGAACCCGCGCGAAACTGTGGGAGGGTGAGAACCCCGTGAATGTGATCTGCGCAAACACACAACCGTGACGTGCGCGCGCGCTCGTGGGTGTGTGTGTGTGTGTGTGAAGCTTGTGAAAAGAAATGAAACACCTGCGACATGGCTATGACGAGCCGTCGCGTGCCGCGTGATCAGGAAGCAGTGGACATCGCCAACCCCGCTCTTCCGGCTGCACCGCAGCCCTCCCACCGACGAAGCAAGTCCAATGCAATGGTGGCATCGTACGGATTGAGAAAGGCGAGATACCGCCACTGAAGGAGAAGACCAGCAATCCGCATGACAACAGATCAAGCCTGGCAACAAGCCCAAAAAAGCAGTCAACTCCAACCTCCAGACTCTAGGCCTAAAATGAGAATAAGCAAAAGCCTTCACCCTGATGTTGACGGGAGGTCGGCCGCGGTTCTCGTCCAGGCGCAAAGTGGGAAGAGGGTTGTTAGCTTCAGGGCTTCAGGGCATGGGAGGCTCCTGGCTCTTGGGGACGATTCGGGCTCCCAAAAGCACTTCCGGCCCGGAACTTCAGGCTACGGGTCGTGGGGTGAAGAGCCGTTTGAGGGGTTTGAGGGATGCAAGAAAACCGTCCGGGAGCTTGATAGCGTATAGAACTGACGTAAGACACGTGCATGCAGTAGCCTATGCAAGAACCTACTCCCCAAAGCCTGAATAAGAACCGGCGCTCTAATGCAGCCTTGGGGCGTTGTCTTCTTCTCTTTCCTGCGCTTTTGCCGCTCCTGTTAAGACGTCCTTATATTCAGGATCCAGGTATCATCTATCAGGGGTTCCTCATCGTCTCTACAGCACTCATACTTGCTTGTGCGGAAGCCCTGTGCGATGGAAGGCAATGGAAGGCATGAGCTGCGCTCAGTGCAGATTCAAGACCCTGAAGCAACTCTTACGATCCTATGATAACAAGACTTCATCATCATCATCATCATCATTATCATCATTATCATAATCCCATTAGTGACTGTTAATTTTGTTAATGACAGCAGTCAAAGCAGTCGAAACTATGATGATGCTCATCATGTTAAATACATTACTATTAAGATATCAATAAACCATAACAATCAAAATATTTTATTTTTTAGTCATCGTCATCATCATAGTCATCATCATCATCGTCATCATTAGTAATAATGATACAACCTATCACAAAATTTCACTAAACACGAATGTAATTGCCATCGACTTCCTAAAGGCACCAGTGAGAATCGACTAGCGACCAAAAGAAGTCAAAGATGGCCTCGGTTGGGGAGCCGGAATGGCTGGCGGATTTGCTTCCCATGCTCACGCCCCGCACCCAATCCTGGCGAGGAGTGCTAGGGGGCCTCACGCGTGCCCTTCACGAGGGCACCTGAGTGGGGCTTGGGATTCAGGGGTTCAAGGGGTACTCAAGCGGCACCAAAACAACTGTCTCGAAATGGGGGTTTTTGGGCGGGGTACTTAGGGGGCACCTTAATCGAGGTACTACCATGACCTGAACTTTCTGTAGGGCCTCATGCAGGCTCTTGCCGGCTTTTTGCCAAGGCCAGGTGTGGGGGTTAGGGGGTTGTCTAACTGTAGGGGTTTAAAGCTGTTGAGAGTCTGGGGCTTTCGCGGTTTCGGGCTTTAGGGGTTTGAGGGTATTGAAGATTCTGGAGTTTGGAGTTTAGGGTGGCGGGATGTCGATTTCCAAGTTTGGGTTTGTTTTCGTGGCCAAAGTTAGCCTTTGTTGGAATGCAAATTATCTGCACCGCTCTTGTTATTGCCGCTGCTATTAACAAAACCTGTACGTGTCTAGAACGATGCTCGTGTCACCCCTGTCTTCACCTTGAGCCCTTGTTATGACTGTTTATAAATGTCACTTCTTCCCCATCACAACGATAATTAGGAGACTGATGCCATCATATCCTTGTGACATCTAGGAGATGACGATGATGATAATGATGCTATACTGAACTTGGAACCCTGGCAAAATGATAATTTTAGCTGTTCCTTAGGGATTGTAACAACCACACATTAGGATGTTTTCTAAGTGCCCCTAGGGATGATGATGAGTTCTCGTTGAGGGCTGATGTGGAGGAGCCGCCAGGAAGCGCAAATGACTGGCGTCACCAGGAACTCCATTCTGGTGTTGCCCCATGTTCCAATGTGGCTGAAGTTAGGAATACTTACAAACCATGACAACCGGAATGCGTATGCCATTGCGATGTAGTGGCCATTCCCTGACACTGATTCAGGTCTTCCCAGATCTGCGTCGCCAAAAACCCCCGAAGCCAAACTCATAAAAAACCGTATCATCCTAGCGATTCAGGCCCCCGTTTTTGTTGTTTGGTCCTTTGGGGCCTTACTACAAGCCGACCTTGGAAGGACGGTCTGTGCGCACCCAGTCCTGCATTGTGGGATGCTTTCAGGAGGCTGCTCTGGTTTAGGGTTTAGCTTAGGGCTTAGTTTACGGCTCACAGGGTTCATGGGCGTGGGGCTTTTGTGTGGTTGAATTCATTGGGTCTTAGGGGGTTTTGGAGTGTCTCGCGGCGGTTGAAGGACTAACAGATACTTGAAGATAACGCCGCAGAACTATTCAGCCTATTAGAATGAAACGAAAGGGGTCTTGAGTCTTGAGCTTATCCCTTGCGGCAGAGAAACATCCTCTGTCGTCAGCGCTGAAAAGAAATTGGACATCGGTGCTAATGATGCTAATGACAAGAGGAAACGAAAGGGAGCTCTTAGATTTCTTTAACCAGAAAACAATAGCTCCTGCTTTCTCCAACTGCAATGGCTCTGTTTGTCTCTTTCGAGCAGTGTTTTCAAATCTTGCTTGCGTGCCACAACCATAACAACGCTCTTCTACTGCCCATACTCGAAGTAATCAAGAAAGTTCCGGACATTGTAACAAGAACACAAAAACCACCGACATACGGCAGCTCCTCTACTTCTGTAATAAGACATCTCTCATAAACGCAATGAGAAATCAGTAGCTCCGCAACCTCTTGACCAAGTCAACAATGCACTGAGTGATCAAACTCCGTGAAAGTAAGCCCGACCCATGCTTCAGCACGTAATTATGATAAGGTTAGCCAAAAGCTGGCAAGCCAGTCTACGGCCTGCAATGCGAAAACCTTGGCAGTGATCACCACCACCACCACGACCACCACCACCACTAGCACCCAGCACCAGCACCGAAGCAGAGTACAGCCTTGAAGGATTTGGAAAATGGGTCGTGAGAAAATCCGTGCGGGATCCTCGGTCGGCAGCAAAACACTGCCTGTGCTGACGCCGCGCTTCCAGTTGTCCTGGGAAACTTCCAAGTTCTGACAACTTAGCTACCCACGGAACCACCCCTCGCGTCAACTGACACGGAACCTGAAGCAGACTGCTCTCCGTTTAAGAAAGGAGCTGATTCAGCTATTGGGGGTTCCGTGCTAGCTTTAGGGGGGAGGGTTTGAGATCTCACATACTCGTGCTGCTACTATTGCTTCTGCTGGTTAGGTCTTACGATAGTTGCACTTACACCTTATGAGTATGCAATTGCGTCGATGTCTTGTTCAAGTGTAGGGTTTGCCGCTTTCCGGAGATGACAGTATTGGAGATGACTGTAGTATGGGAGTTCCAGAAGATAACGGACGTGCACAGCCTGAACCCATAATGGCTTAAGAGCACAAAGTAGAACACACAAAAGCGATGTCCTGCCAGCATAAGCATGTGTACATAGAAAGGGGTTTTGTCAATGGCTCGTCAATGCTTCGGCTTCTGTCAGAGTTCTGGAGGAAAGGACATAGAAGCATACATGCTAGCCCAAGTTAGGCATCGTTACTGGATCCTGGCCAGTTCATAAGCTGGGTTGAACTCTACCCCCAGAATTAGATATGAATAGGTACCTCCAGAGGATCAGGAGGAAACTGACAGGCTTCGGGGAAAGCAACGCGTAGTTGGGACCTGCCCATGCCTTTGGTGTCCAGCACTTCGGTCATTGAAGGCTAATGGCGCAGGGCTTGCAATTTTCAGGGGCTTGGGAATGGAGGGATTACGGCTTAGGGCCCGGGCTCTTGAGGCTAGAGGCTTGTGACTTGGGGATTCTTGGCCCCGGAGGTCCGTCCCTAGGTAAGAGTATGTGGAACCCTTGGACTTTGCTCATGACGACGTCCTTTGATGTGTCGTTTAGATTCATGTGTGAGTGAAGCTCACGTCGAAATGACATGTAGCCTGTAATCACACGGTTGCATACGATGATTGCAGATGGCAGTGCATTTCGTTGTCTTGATCGCGGAAAACAAGCCTTGCTGCGCTATGGCTATGGCCCCTGTTCGTTTGAACCTCCCTGGCACGATCGTAAAGACGAACCAGCATGATGCATACTCCTGCAAAATACAATAAATAGAGCCCGAAACATCCGAAACCCCACGCATATTCAAACTACCAATGCAGGCTGCTCTATTCAACCCTAAGAAACCCCAACACCGAGACGGAATACCTTGAACCCGCAACCCTAAACCCCGATTACAAACATTACCCTCAACAATGCCAAACGAAGCAACGCATCCTTTTGCAGAGCCCTCTACGGAACCCTTGAAGGGCGCCAGGACCCCATGCACCTCGTCCAGGTTCAGATCCAACTGATTTATGACGGCGCTCACCCGCAAGGATTTGCGACGAATTGAGGCCATCTGAAGCTGGTCCTGCAGAGGCCACGCATTCAGGGTTTGGCGGGGGCGATGCTGGAGCAAGCTGGAGCAGGATCCCAGGACATCCCCTGCCTTATCTGTGGAAGCCTCTGGACCATCCACTGGCAAAGGGACTCAAACAAGCCTTGCAAACCCAACGACAACACCGGCAACAGCAGCAGCCACCTACTCCTACTGCTCCTTACCCCTGCGTCTACGGCTACGGCTACTGCTACAGCAACGACGACGACGACTGCATTGCTAGCACTGCTACCGTCTCGACGACGACTGCTGATACATTTGCCACTGTCACTGCATCTCCTACTAATCCTACTATCAGAAGCAAAGTACAGCGCGACAATGCCCACATAGCTAACAGTGTCCATACAACTTTCATATCAGGAGTCATAATCATCATGATAGCAATGCGAATTTCAACTTTGGTGTCACTGCAAGTACGCAGATACATGCACTCAACTTCGTGGTACTATAGCGTCCTGCATCTCGTTCACTTCCCGAGTACTTGTGGCGAGGGCTCGGCTCCGATCGATCTGCGGCAGATTGACAGCTATAGTCTCCATTGTAGTTCCGGTTTGGCTTAACCATAAGGTAACACCAAAGAGGAACTACAATGGAGACTATAGGTAATTGAAAGATTTTTGGGTTTTGTGTTTGTAGCCTTGAGCTTGGGGTCTGATACTTCGTCCTGGGTTCAGGGTGCAGTTCATGCAGCGGATTATCGCATTGCACTGCCACCACCACCACCACCACCGCCACCACCACCACAGATACTACCACCACTACTACTGCTACTACTGCTGCTACTACTGTACTACTACTGCTCCTACTACTGCCCCTACAACGACAACTACTACTACTACTACTACTCCTGCTGCTGCTGCTGCTTCTGCTGCTACTACTACTACTGCTACTGCTGCTGCTAGTACTAGTACTAGTACTAGTACTAGTACTAGTACTGGTACTGGTACTGGTACTGGTACTGGTACTGGTACTGGTACTGGTACTGGTACTGGTACTGGTACTGGGGCTGGCGCTGGCGCTGGCGCTGGCACTGGCACTGGCACTGGCACTGGCACTAGCACTAGGACTAGGACTAGTACTAGTACTAGTACTAGCAGAAGTACTGGTACTACTACTACTACTACTACTAGTGCTGTGCTAGTAGTAGTTTTCGTGCTAGTGCAATGTGCTGGGAAACTAGAACTTTTATTTGACCAAGATTGTCGAACAGTCTTGCAATCTTGCTCGGGGGCAAGTTTACCAAGATTGCAGCCCCTCCCCTCCCAAGTTTGCAAGCTTGCCTGCAATCTTGCCCCCGGCCCAAGGGGGTGAGCAAGATTGCGAGCAAGCTTGCACAATCTTGGTCCAAATGGTGAACTAGTCGGCAAAGCAACAAGATTGCAAGATTGTCAAGATTGCAAGACCGTCAAGATTTTGGAAATATATAAGTTCTAGTTTCCCGGCACAGTGGACTAGTACTACTGACTACTGGCACTTCTCCTGCTGCTGCTGCTGCAGCTACTACGACTACGACTAGTGTTAATGATGAAAAATACAAAGAAGATACTCCTAGTGACTGATGGAATGCGCCTGGCCAGGCGAATTGGAACTCGGCCGTGGAAATGTCGTGTCGTGGGCCTCCAAAGGTCTAGGTTTTAGAGGGCTCGCCACTGAGTGGTGTTTTCAGGTTGTTGTGTACCTTGATGAGGTTTCGGGGAGTTCTCTCAAAGAGCTGCATGGGGGGCTTTGGGTAAACGATTCGGGATATCGCAAGTCGATAGGGCGGTTGTGCTACACAAATGCCGTAGCTCTGCAAAGTAACGTCGATAGAAAGGACAAGACACGACGGAATGGACAAATCACAATTATGCAATGGTGGAGCAAAACGCCTCTTCTACCATCACAGGAACCGTCCCGAAGGGCACCCTCCTGCCCAACTCGTTAGGACGCACCAGATTGGAGCCTCATAGTGCTGCTAGCGACTTGAAACAAGGGCCTGGGAACAACGTCAGTTAAATCGCAGAACGGGTGCCTCGCGGGAACATTGACTCAATTACCTAGTGGACCTAGTACTCCAATCTTCAATCGCAAGAACCCGAATTAGGTGTGTATATATATATATAACTATATATACATACAGCTATAAACATGTTGCTGCACCACTGTGGAAATAGAACACTCCATGTCTGAATCACGGTGCTGCGGCTGCGACCACTGCAACTGCTACCACCGCCGCTGCTGCTGCTGCTGCGGCTTTCCCTTCTACTACGTCACTGGCACTGGGGTCTCAGAACACACACGAGGTTCAATGAATACTCTTCCCAGGACCAAACGACTCAAAACGGCACCCGAATCGGACCCTTCATTTCAGAAACCCCGCTACCAGGCGCTTCGAGACATGATCCTACTTGTCCGCGCCTGGTTGCAGCCCACGGAGGAGGTTTTCTCGACCTCCACATGGGTGGTTGTCAAAAATAATGGTCCCTTTTGGGGTCCCTGGTATAATGCGGCCCCTCTTATTTAGGGTGCCCAAAAAGTGGAATGTAGAACTTCTGAGGGTTTGCTCATCGTTGTTTTAAGGCCAATAGATGGACGACCATATTGTTCTGCAAGCCGCTTGAAGGAGAGTCAGAGTTCTTAGGCAGCCTTCGCGGACATCTGCGCGGCTGGCGGTTTCGGATTGAAGCATTTCGAAGTTCAGGGCTTCGTAATTTGGCTCTTGGGTTGGCTTTTGTCGAAAACCTCAGAGGATGCTCATAGACCCCTCATAAATTTCCTTTTGGAAGAAACCCTGAAAGAAAGTCTCCTCCGAGGATGCCTGCCACTCCTCCGCTTCCTGGAAGTCCATGCTGGCGGTGGCTGGGCTGCAGGGCTGCTCGGGGCTTTGCACCTCAGAGCTATCCGGTGTTTCTTCGCCAGGGTCGGGAATGTTGGGTCTTATGTGCAGTTTTCGGGTCTAGTTCAAGGGCATAGAGTTTAAGGTGTGTGTTAGGGTGCTCGCGCTTCGGGTTTGCAGTTTTCGGGTTGAGTGCTGGCGCGCTAGGCCTGCTTGTAGATATTGAGGAAATCCCAGTACGATACCCAACAGTGAGGCCTTGGACGATGTGGCCCATCAGTCTGTGGCGACAATTCTTCTTTGGGTATCCCGTATCCCCATTCGTAGAACAGAAAATTCTGCGGCTGCTGTCGAGACTACAGTGCACCTTCACTCTTGTTACCTTCGAGCGTTCCTGAAAGGGTCACGGCGAGCCATATTCGCGCTGTCGCTCTACGGGTAAGCCCCAAAAAGCAGCAAAGGCAGAACCTTTACCTGCACCTTCAAACTCTGAAGAATCTGCTGTACCCTCCAAGCCAATCCAAATCTCCCACCTTATAGGCTGCCGAAGCCCTGAACAGTGAAGCCAAATAAACTCAGGCATACCTAAACGCCCCAAACAAGGTAAAATAATAGCCATGGTATACCCATAAAAGGCTATTATTCTACATACTTTGTAAGTCCAGGTATGTGCCATCGACCCGAAGAAACACGTCTAAACCACTCAAAGCACTATGAACAAATTCTGTTTACGCAATCCCAGAAAGCCGTAAAGTAGCCCAAACAGCCACACCAAACAAGCCTGAACAAAACCTCAAGCCTTTGCGCGCCTCGACCTCTTCTGCAAAACCAATCGTTTTCTTCGACTGGCGCCAGGGGGAGGGGTTCTTGGAACCTGTTCATAAGGTTTGGGGGGTCTTATTGTCATCAAAGTGCAGGCTTTGCAGGGTTTGGGGCTCCTGGAACTACAAGTCCTTTGTTGCTTATCCTACGTAGGGCGATTTCTGAGATGGACAGGAATTGGCGGAAAGAGTGTTTGCGGCTTAAGGTCTGGCGAAGCCCGCTTACTTGCGGCTTAGGGTTAAATACAGAATTACAGAGGTGTTTAGAGTCGTTCGCAATACACGAGCATGACAAGTTAAGGGCTGCAGCTAGTTTCCGCTCTCCACAACAAGGTCCCGTTGTGAGTCCCCCTAATATGCAATATCATTATCAGTACGACCCTACAAAGGAGCCATAGCGTAGAGAAGCTCTCCGCATGAGGCCCATGACAAACAAGAAATGCACGGAAACCATCTAAGGCACAACACCCCATAGCCCAAAAGACGCCCAGCAAAACCCGAACAACCCTTTCAAATCTTATACAGCCCCGACTTGTCGGAAGAACCCCCTAGGAAATCCGCTGCCTCACCGCTGCTGCGCCCGTTCATGCTCGGTAGGCTCAACTCGCTCGCTTCAGAAGACCCCTGATCAAGAAGCCTTGGCTCTGATCGTGTTGTGTCGTTGTGGAGGCTGGGGCTGTTGGGAGGCAGATGTTGGGGTTTAGGATGATTTAGGGTGGCGGGTATACTTTGGGGTGTATAGGAGGAGTTGTTATTATTTGTGCTCCGTCCAAACGTCCAACATTGAAATCTAAGGCCAGCCACTTCAAAACAGTCTTCGTAAGGTACCTGTCTCAATCCCGGAGGCTTTACGGCTTTAGCCAACAGCGCCAAGGGCTTTTGAGGTTTATAGGGATTAGGAATTCGGGTCTGCCCGCTACGGTTTAGGGCTTAGGAGGGGCTTAGGTTTGAGGGTCTTCACGTCTAAACACGAGAACAACCCTGCAAGCCCTGTACTCAAAAAGGTTCAGATAGCTGTACCCTACCAAAACTCGACACGCGCCTACGTGCGTCCGACAAGGGCGTGACAGTGCTGGCATAGGTAATGCAGACGGCTGACTAATAAAAACCGGCTTCTTTACGGTACTTGGTATTAAGACCCCGCAGTTTAATTCTGATTAGCGGGGAAAGTGAATTAACTATCAGGGGTATACATTAGGGGTGCTTCTATTTTTAGGTGTCTAGGGATCCGAGAATCCTGGCAAGGCTTCGTGCAGCTGGGTTGCTTCTGGTCTAGACGCACCAGCTTTTCTACGACTTTGGCTTTTGTGCCGCTTCTTTTTAACCTGCACCGGAAACCTGGCGAATTTCGGTGCTTCCATGCTCCACAAGCCCGGGAGAAAGCATTCAGGGTGCAGGCGTTATTGCTTTTATGGGATGCGTGGGATCAGGATGGAGGATCCAAATCCTATAGGCTATGACTGCCTTCATCTTCATGTCTAGCCCGTTAAGTAAAAGGTAGTCTGTGCCTCTAAACCCACAAGCCTAAACCGGCCAGACTAAACCCCAAACCCTAAACTTCAAACCCTCATCCCCTGAACCCAAACCTCTCTGCTGAAAAGTGTCGCATTCTGCAACTTCGAGAGGATGCTCGGAGTTCCTGAAGCCTTCGGAAAAGTTGGACTTTAAGATGCTTGGCTCACAAAGATTACTTGTACTATATGAAGGTGTACTATCAGACAGATAAATATGAGACGATATGATATCAACTACACTTTTAGCAACAATGCCGGGTGTGGGGTGCAAGACTAAAGCCCACAACATAAAGACTCTGAAACCCCAAAGCGTGCTAAAACACTGGACGTCCCAAACCCCAAAGCCTTAAAATCCCTAAAGCTCTAAGACTTACAACCCGAAGCCCCAAAACCGAATATGGGTTTTTTGCAGGTTTTGAGGTGCAAGGCCGACATCGAATTACATGAAACTGATAGATCGCAACTGACTTCAAAGCCCAGAGAAGCATAGCGGTTTAGGGCGTATGGCTTGTTTACGGGCTTTGGGGTTTATATGGTTTAGGGTTTAGGGTTCACAGCCTTGGGATGTGATGTCTGCGCTCTAGTCTAAGGTGTTACGCTGTTCCGTCTCCTAGAGAAACCGCGCTTGCCTTGGATGTGGTACCAATGTTGGTGTTGCGAATAAGGCCCAAAGACGGGTAAGACCAGCGGTTTCCGAAGAGCTGGAGTATGGATTCCGAATTATAAAGCTTCAATCACGTCTCAGCCTCCCCTATTCTATGTTTTTCATTTGCATTACACTTGATCCGGGATCGGATCTAATGCCTACTACGCTACGAAGACAAGCTTTATGCAGGGTTTGGGGTTCAGGGGAGCTCTCCGGCCGTACTGTTACGACACTGTCTATACTTCAGTAGGGCCAGACGGGATCGGAAGGCAGCTTCTCCAGAGTGCCACCCAGATAATGTGATAAGACCCGGAAGTCCCAGAAAGACCGACGAGTGCGAGAAAACCCTCCTTTCCGAGGGAGCGGCCATAGATGATTTGTCCCTGCATGGGTTTAGGGCTCACGGTTTGGGGGGTTTAGGTGCTCATGCTTGCCTTACTCCCCCAATAAGCCACGGAAATAAAAGGCTAAACTTTCTGATTCCAAGTAAACTATAAGAACCCAACAAGTTTAAAGGTTGGGTATTGGGCATCTAAGCTGCTTTTGGGTGTTTTGCTAGCAGTTGGGGGCGGTGAGTGGAATTGCGGTTCCTGTCTACATTACGTGCACTTTCCCTTTCCTGTGCAGCCACACCATGCAGAGCCAATTCAGGGGCCGGAGTAACTGGAACAGGGTGTAGTCGAGACTCTAAGGGGAGACGACTGCCACATATTCAGACATCTACATCAGACTTCGGGATGTTTCGACTGAGGAGTTCGGGATGGTGTTGGACCCTGCCGTCGACACTTGGAAGGGTCGGGAGCCTGTTTAGAATGTAGGAGGCATAGTGGGGTTCTGAGCATGGATCTAAACCCTTCAGCGCGACATGCCAACTCCATCCGGTGGCAGTTTGCACTTCTAAGACATCGGGCTAAGGTCCGGGCGGCTGACAAGAAAGGATCACTCGCAAGTCTGTTGCCATATGGGATCGTTGGGCTACGACATTCTTCAAGAAAAGCTTGTGAACGTAGCAAGCCAGAAGAGGACCAGAGATTAACATACTCACACACACACACGTTAAACTAAAACGAACTGCTTAAACCCACGAGCCCTGTAAAGATACAGACACACACAAGTTCAACTATGGCCCCAGAATCCCATGGAAGACTTAGTAACGGGTACAGCACCCTGAAAACCACTTCTACAATCCCTGACAAAGCACTCAAAGCACTCAAAGCCCTAAGCCCCAAAACCCGGACCAGAGGTCCAAGCAACACAAAATTACTGGCAAAGACGTCAAGCGCTGAACCTCGTTAGCCCCTGTTAGTCCCTAAACCCCCAGCCCCAGCCCCGTCGGCCTCAGCATCTCATTGGGTGATGGGCCTCTCCGAGTTGACTTCAGAGCGGGGCTCAAGGCTTAAAGTTTCGGGTTTAGGGTGTATGCAGGTCTATTAAGGCTTCAAGGTCTAAGGTTGTGGTTGGGGAGACTGTCGGGAAACTGGATTCGTGAGGGGGTTTTGGGGAGAAACTTCAGCTTGGTTCCTTCTTCGAATAACAAGTCGGAGATAGTCGAAAAAGCTAAGGTCCAAACAGCCAACCCGAAAAGACCCAAGGCGTGGTAGATGGCGACGGATAGATAAGGATTTCGGAAAAAAGCTCAACCTGAGGGCCTCAGGGGAAACTGCACATAGTAGATTCATAGACCATCCTATACACCGTCAAGAAAGACGAGCCCGTAAAGGCGGTATTCTGCCACTATACACGGGCGTGAGCATCTCTCTTGATCCTTTAATAGGTCCAAAACTGTGTGGACACTCAGAAGCTTTCGGTAACCCTTTCCCGCACTGCATGCATGGTAGTTTGTACTGCTCTGCATACTGCATACCTCTATATAACCAGGGTTCAATATTTTGCTGTAGGATTCAGCAAAGCGTTCAGCATGCTGCACGTAGCCTCCGCTAAGCGGACAAAGCATGGAATGGATATCAACGTAGGCTCTTTTTGCGTTGCAGTCTCTCTGGCCTTAGCCTTTCCTGACATCGCCTGCTCGGGAGACTCTTGAAATCACATTCTAATTGTGGAGCCCGAAAGATTCGATTAAGGCTTTGGTGTAGAGTATACTGGGACTGTAACACGTGGATAGAATTGCTGACTATCTTCAACCTCTCCATACACCCTCAGGAACCACTCGGTGCAAAGACCCTGGGCCACCCCACCGTTGCTCACATCAGCCTGAAAGACATCCCGGATCCTGGCAGGGGCGTCTCTTGGAATCGGGGCGTTCTTGAGGTTTCCTGACATTCTCTTGAAATGGTACATGTAGCTATACAGTATATGAGATATGTACTGTATATATCTTGATCCTAACACGTCTGCATAGCAACTCCTTTCAGGCAAAAACACTTCGGCCGGCTGCCCTAAGCCCTGCAAGTGTCCAACTCGCCTGGCCATCAAGTCCTGCTTTGAGTCAAAGCTACCCGCGGTATTAACCCGTGCTAGAGTCCTATACGTTGGTGCTTTCATGCTTCTGGGGGCCTTCAAGAAAGCATACGAAGAAGCCCTCAACAACAAGGCATCTTAAACTCCTAAGCCAGGCTTTTAATCCCTCGAAGCCAGAAGTTTTAGCCTCTCCAATTATTCCCGAAGCCCTGAATCATAAATAACCCTATGCTGCCAGGTACATCCTTATTGGGTCCTTCAGGGGTCTAGGGCCCTAACAATAAGGTCCTTGGAAGCCCGAAAACTCAAGAATCCTTGCTGTCACAACTGCCATGGACTCGTGTAGGTGTTTTTAGTGCGCCGTAACTTCCGACTACGAGCTACAGGGAACCTCATACATTGAAACTTAAACTTAAACCCCTACCAGCCTACATCCCAACCCCTCGAAGCCCAATGACTCTTAACACCTTCCACCTCAAGCCTTGAATTCCTGACAACAGAGCCCAAGGAGCTGGACCCCAGGAGCCGAGGCTGATAAGCTGTGGCTCTGATCGACAGAGAAGCACCCGCGCACCTTCCGGAGCTGTTGATTTAAGCTGAGATTCGGGGTGGCTTGGGTCTTGCAAGGGTTGGAAGGCGAGTTTGAGGGTCTTGGAGTTTGCAACTTTTCCCTTCAGAGCTGTGCGGAGTTTTTGGGTTCAGCCAAACCCTCGCACGACTACCCGGAAGCTCTTCCCCAGCTCCTGCAACAGACCAGCAACATGTGGGAGTAACAAGTCCCGAATCGCCGAACAAGAGCGCACAAAGCCCCCGAACTCAAGTATCCCAAGGATCTCAACGTGTTTCCTGTCTTCTGAGCACCGGGTTCCTCAGCTCTTAGGCTCGAAGAATCGACCATGTGTTCCAGTTTAAGCTGCACAAGTTCGAGCTGTTGAGGTCGTGTCTGGAAACGGCTAAACATGCTCGGGACCTTTCGCCCTCAAAGGACTCTCCATGCATCCATCCATCCACCCATGCATCCATCCACCCACCCACCCACCCACCCAGCCAGCCAACCAGCCATCCATCCATCCGTCTATCCATATGTACATACACACATGCGCGCATGCATCTATGGATGACTGACCTGACCTGACATGACTCGGCATGGCGTCTGTCTTACCTTCCGCTGGTTGTTTTTGCGGCACGACCGTGAGGTCCACTCGGATTAGTGCAGCTTTCATACAAGGCCGGAGACTCGAAGGCAGGGATTTAGAACTTGAGGCTGTGCCGGCAAACAAGCATCCCCCAAAAAGCGCGGGGCACCTTGTCCAGTGCACCTTGGAGCGATTCAAGCTGCTTCTCCACAGCTTCGTGGTGCTCTTGAAGCAGGCCTGGGAAGGGAGCCGCTCAGAGGCTCAAGGCTCAGTGAAATTAGGGCTGTGGGTCATTAATGAGGGCTAAGGCTAAGGGTTCTGGGTCTCGAAACTTTTGATCTTCTTCTGAGCTTGGGGCTTAGGGTTTTCGTGCATACAGCAACCTCCCACACTCCATGACTAGGGTTTACCTAACCTAAAGACCCGGACTTGTGATCGTCCTCAATATCCTTATGTTGGCTTATAATGGCTTCAAGCAGAATCTAAAGTCTGTGAAGAAATCCCTGTAGATGAAGGCAAACAGCGTGACCCTGCCTTCGGCTGTCCTTTCCACCTGTGTGCAAGCTTGAAGTAAGTCTTGTGCGTAAGCATCGTAACCGCTACATCCATTGCGCATGGATGAAAATCGCAATTATACATAGATGTGAGAATGCAGCCCAGCCCTGAGTGGACATGCCAACAAAGGTAGGATACAGGAAGCTAGCAATCAACCCAGCAAGTAAGTTGCGAAGAGCCCTTCAAAAGGAGAGCCCGAATAGGGGTAGTTGTGAAACCCAGTTCTGACACAATTGACCCTGGACCTCAAAGGCCCAACAAGATCACAGAGCTGACTCCGAAACTCCACGCATTCTTTAGAACGTTTCGTATTCCAGATACACTATCTGAATGCTGATATCTCGTGGGGGAACATGATCCTCCTATAGTTTTAAGTATGAAACCCCTTTTAAAACCCTCATACTGCCAACTGACCATATGGGCCTGACAGGCGGTCGTACAGGAGCTGGTGCGGCTCATCCAAGCCCTCGGGGTCAACCGGGTCAACTGTTGAAATGTTGGGCTCTAGTCTTTGGAGTTATGTTATGAGGGTATAGGGACGACAATAATTTCGGCTTTTAACGCCTCTGCCTATGTATCCATGTCTTAGCATGCTTAGGTTTGGAACCCCTGGCATGTCTGCGGCAGCTGAGCATCGAAAAGAACGGCAGACAGGGACCGGGTCTTAGCAGCCTTGGGGACAGTAGTACTGCCTGTTGCAGCTTCTCGAGTAAGGATCCGTTCTCCTGGGTAAGCACGCGAGAAAGATTTCAGCAATTCGGATAGCAGCTAGCAAGATCCATGCAGCGTAAGAAGCTCACACCAGCCTTACCTGGCAGCAGCAACAACCAGCACCCAAATCCTGCCATAGACTATCGGCTTCTTGATGAGGTCATACCGGCTGTAAGTTCCAAACCCACTGGCTTCCCTGATCCTTCAAGCGTAAGTCCTAAACGGTCCCAAACCCTAAGGCGATCTGCACTGGCAGAAGTGTGCCTTGGCGCCCTCTGCATCGGCATAGGCCATGGCCCAGGTGAAAGTGTAAAAGTTCAGCGATCCGATAGCGGAAATGTGGATATTTGTATCTCTGGGCTGTTGTGGCGGTCTGTCTGGCCTTTTTCTTGGCGTCGTAGAGGCTTTTCTAGGGTCTTGGGGTGAGGACATGAAGTGTCGGGCCTTCGGTGCCCTCCATGGGGCGACAAGGAAACACGAAGCTCGGATTGGATGCCCCTGCACAAACCTAGAAACAAGCAATCTCTCTGACAAAGCTTCAGGAGAAACCCTATGCCCTCCATCTGGCTCATGTTTGAATGCAGGGAGCCTGGAATGGGAGATTCTGAAGCCCTTGGGACACTCTGGCCTCTAGGTGTTGCAGCTTTCTTGATGAAGGAGCAGGCGAATCGATCTTGCACCAGCTTCCATGCATACAACCTTGAAGACTCTGCACCACCTTCATGTAGACTTGCATGGACTCTCTATGCAGAGCCCCTCTAGAAGAACAGCACAAGCCATTTCACATGGGGCCTGGGGCCCGACCCAGAAACATTCAACGTAACCCGTGGTGTAGGGTTTGGAGGGCTTTGGGTTCTTTCGGGGCTTCGGGTTGAAGGGTGTGGGGGCTCAGCAAGATTCGGGCCAAAGCCGTCAGAAACTACCAAGCACAGGCTCGCGATCCTTTTTTGGTTCTGGGCGGCTTTCGTTGTTACGACGCCTGTTCGTGAGACATGGCTTTCGACTCCAAGCCGCGTAAGAAACAAGAGCAGCAGGTGATTGCGGGCGTAATATATGGGCCTTTATACGTAGAACAGGCTTTAGGAGGGGCTATATCACAACATAAATCTCAAGACTATGAGGAAATGGACAATAGAACTAGTTGTTGCTCCGTATCAGACCTCTGTGTTTGGGTTGAGGGGTTTCGGCAAGGATACTCAACCCCAGGGCATTGATGATCAAAGCCTGGGCCCTAAACCCCTAAACCCTACTGAACCCCTGAAGCCCGAAGTCGGGCTATCTGTAGCTGCAGCTCCTGCATTCGTTTGCCTGCCCAACCCCTGGATGGGAGTTGGGTTAGGGTCGAAGGGTCCAGGTTCAGGGTTGAAGGGCTGATATCAGAAGACAAATCCACACACAGCTGCTTTAGGATACCTACTTTCCATTTGACAGATCCTAACCATGAAACTAGGTCCCTTAAACAGGCTCAGTTCCCAAAGAATCCAGCAGCCTTGATCTGACTTCGGCAGGCAACGGAATGCAGGGGCCTTCAACGGAAGATGGCGTTGGGGCACATTTACTGTATCATAAGTCTACAAGGCATTGGTAACGAGAGTCTCCTGAGACACCCAAGCCTGCACTAATGCTATGGACCCCGATCTTCGCGCCAGTGCTACGAAGCCACTAGGTACTACGGACAGCAGAACCACCGGCTACTGCACGAAGCGCAAAACCCCTACAACCCTTGGACTCATGAAGCCCTGAAGCCTTCAACTCTGTCCCCCATTCAAACCTGAACCCTGAGGACATCTTGAAACTTACTAAGCCCTACACCCCAAGCTAATGCTCCGAGGAGCTCTTGTTGCCTCGGCTGGGAGCGAAAATCCTGGAGGCTGCCTCTGAATATCGAAGCTTCGCGCTGCGACATCCAGGACGCCCGATCTGCGCTCTTGTAGGGATTTTTAGAACAGAGCTTTGGGGCTTTCGGACTGTAGGGAAACTTTACGGTTTTGGGGCTTATAGGCTTCGGGGGCATTGCGTGTAGGTCTTGGGATCCAGCGTTAAGGGTTCGCATTGTCGACTTTGGCATGTCATTTGTCTCCTTTTTGGGTAAATATTCCTAATCATGTTTTCGCGTGCTTTGCGAGTGTCCCGTCAACGTAGCGTCTGCCGACACTACAGCCGACGAACACTGCAGGCCAGTGCAGCATGCATGAAACTCGTTCTTGTTGCAACTTAGCGGGGCTTGGCTGAACCGAGACATCACTCTGGGTGAGGGGTTTGGGAGACTCTGGGTTTAAGGCTGCAGGGCTTGATTGCCCGCTATCAGGAGTTTGGAGCTTAATGACTTCAGGATCTTGGAGGCTTGCGTTTGGGCACCCAACCGGCCTACTACCTCTTACGTAATGCTGGATCCTTTGTGTGGAGTAGGCTCGATAGTCCGAGGGATACAGGGCATACCAAACAACTCGTTTGTGCCTCTTGGGCTTTGCAATACGACTGCAGGAATACGTCTTAGCAGACTTAGTAATGCTCTTTTACGGTCTGAGCTACAGGATTGGCTTAGTGTTTCGGGTTTCGGACCTCAGGTTGTCAGTTCAGGGTTGCTGGGTTTACAGTGGCTTAGTTTTTTGGGTTTTTGGGTTTAGGGCTCTAGCTTTTCTTAGCATTCACATTTCTAAGTTCTACGCTTCTGGGACCTAAGGCAATCCTCCAACAAGCCGCTAGGTGCCAAGGACTCATAGCGTTTCAGCACCATGCACTTTCTGGCCATTTAATTTTTAGGGTTGCAGGGCTTCGGGTCTAGCAATAAATCGGGTCGCTATTGTTAGTCTTCATATACAAAAGCCTCAAATGTACAGCCACCAGGTTCTTGAGGATCCCGGTATACAATCGCCGAAACCTTGATGTCGGGTCCTCTATGATTCGAGGCAGCTTTGGGATTTGGGTTTATATATAAATATAAGGGAATAGTACGGGCAGATGATTGCTAATTAGAGTCGACCCCCTATAGGTCATAAGACATGCAAACCTGTACTATAAAATAGTATGGACCCCTATCCTCGTGCCAGTGCTGCTAAAACATTGGGTACTACGGACAGCGAAACCACCAGCAAAGGAAAGACGTGAACCTATAACACCCTGAAACTCATGAAGCACTTACGGTAGACTCAGTAAACCCTGAACCCTTGCTGTAATAACAAACCCTGAACCCTAGTGCTCCGACAGAGCTCTTGTTGCCTCGGCTGGGAGCGAAAAATCCTGGAGGCTGTCTCTGAATATCGAAGCTTCTCGAAGCTGCGACATCCCGGATGCCCGATCTGCGCTCAGTTTAGGGCTTAGGGTTTTTTTTATGGCTTCTGGTTCGGGGGCATAGGGTTCAGGTTTCTGGATTTACAGTCAAGGGTTCGCATTTTCGCCTTTGGTGTGTCTTCTGAAAGCTTGTTATAGCTCTGGAAACACTGCAGAGAGCAGGTTCAAGGTAGAACCCAGGGGTCCGGAACTGCGCACGGAGGGCTCACGGCGTGGCCCAGTTGTCCAGCTTGCCGCAGATTCTTGTCGTCCTGCTCGGCGTGCCCCGTGCACTCCTCCTGGCGAAGAAAGCGATAGCTTCAAACTGCGTGGCACCTAGACCTAGAAGAAAGACGTATTCACGAAGTAGATTGGAGGGGCCATATGTGCGAAGCTCCCATGTTTTACACTCCATGATTCGACTCAGGCTGGGCGAGTAGTGCGTAATAAGGGCCCGGACGTGTCTCAACACAACAAAAAACTCACAACAAACACATCTAAAGCTTGGTCGTACTGGTGCGACTCTTGACGCCAAAGTTCGAACAACCTTGAGACTTGCTTCATTCATAGTTCATGGATCACAACTTCAGTACCCGAGATTTTTCAAGTGTCACAACATACCTCTAGAGATGCACGACACTACTTGTGCACAATTGTTGTACACATGCATCCTCTCCTCGCCAGACGCGCTCTGCGCTGCGCTGCGCTGCGCTCTGCGCTCTGCGCTGCCGGTTCTTGGATGGCGGCTTTTCTGCGAGGAACCTGACTTCTGCAACCGCTTTGAGGAAAGGGGTTCCATGCTTTTTTGGGGGAGACTGGGGATAAGGCTGAACTGAGGGATATGGGGGGCAAAGGAATTCAGGCAGCGACCGCCGGTTTCGGGAATAGGTTCCAGGGTTAATCGCTTCGGGGTTGAGGGATTGATTTTGGATCAGGATTTCCTGTAGAGTGCAACCGAGGCCTGGATCATATTGCCGATAAATCGCAGCCTTCTAAGCCGTTGAAAAATCTTTGTCGACAACCCGGCTTTAACAAAAAGCAAGGCTTGCGCGATACTCAGAGGCCTTTGATTTCCTGCAAGCGGTGTAGCTCCTCCCAAGGAGCTCGCTGATTCTGAATCCTCCGCGCCCTTTCTGGCTGAAGTACTTTTTGGGGACTTTGGGCCATGAGCCAGGTAGTTGGGCTTTTGGACCTTCGGCTCAGGATCACACCGAAGGGCTCTTGGAACTCCTCTCTCAGGGCTCTCATTTCGAGCCCACAAGCAGTATCCTTATGCTTGAGTGCCGAGTTCTTTGGCCCTTATGGCCTT
The DNA here is from genome assembly GCA_003297005.1 of Symbiodinium sp. clade A Y106. Taxonomy (NCBI): domain Eukaryota; class Dinophyceae; order Suessiales; family Symbiodiniaceae; genus Symbiodinium; species Symbiodinium sp. clade A. Next base: position 131,686 of record BGNK01000883.1, read on the forward strand.
ATGGTCGTTCTCCGAAGATTCAAGCCAAAGCCTGAGTCGAGACTCCCAGCACTCGTCACCTTGAGTTCTCCTTCCAAGTGTTCAAGGATGTAACATCTGCCCTCCATAGAATCATTAGAACCTTCGTGCTCCACAAAAAACTCCGCACCACAAAGCACTGCTGAGAGAGCCCCTGAGCCCCTGCCTCCTGTTACTGCGAGACTTTGGGCTCCACGTCATCCATGCCTAGGCGGTTTCTTTCAGGAGATTGAACCTTGTTTCGGGGTTGAGGGCTTTTCTACCAAAGGCGCATGAGTTCAAGATCCTGCAGCAACGTCCTGCTGTTCCTGCTGTTTGTATTCAGTACCCAGGGAAGCCCAAACCAGAAAGTCATGAAGGTCCTTTGGCTAGAACCTTGACCAGATGGTCGGATGCCAAGCGGCGGCGCATGGTGTCCTGCATGTGGGTCAGGGTGTCCTGGCGACGGAGGAAGCTCGTGGCTTTCGGCAGTTGTCCGAAGTGAAATATCCAGACAGATGGTTGCAAGTGGCGATGAATAAACCTGCAATGCACAAGACACTCTCGCCTTCCAAAGCCCCTCTTGCCGCATCGAAAGTGCAAGCCGACCGCGGTCGAGCCAGGAGTCTCGAAATCCCTGCTATGATGATTCTCGAAAGAATCTGGTACAACAGCCGATCTACCGGGGCTCGAAATCATGCCCTGACCAGCAGCATGTACTGTACCTATAGTGAGATGAAGCAAAATACAAGAATGACAAGAAGGACAATCAGAGATAATGATGTAGAGGCCGTAATCTTGAACGAGTAACACTGATGATAACAACTGTAGCCACAATCATGGCACATTAAATAAAACATGAAAAATATTTTCGGATACTATAGAATATGTATTCTTGAAGACAGCGAGGCCTGGAGGTTGATCTGCTGCTCGATGGTTTGTCGCGTTGGCAACGTCGGTCCCGCAGCCGTGGATGGCGGCGGCGCGGGGGGACTCTTCACGCCTGGCTCAGGGCTTTAGGATTTAGGGTTTAGGGCTCAAGGCTTAGGGTTTAAGGATTAGGGCTTACTTACGGAAAAGGTGTGCTTGGGTTGGAAGCCGAGAAGAAGGCTCAAGGGCCCCTCTTCAAACAGACTTGAATTCGGGAAGCTCACCGGATCCCTTCTGCGATTTCATTCGATGGGGTTTCCAATATCCCTCAATTACGGTATATACCTTATAGGATCCCAGGTATGATTTAAAAGTCTGCTTTCAGCTAGCATCCCTGAGCTGCAAAGCCTGACCCTAAAACCCTCAACCCAATAACCACGTCCCCGTGCCTGTGATCACCAAATGTGGCCCGGCCGAGTCGGGTCGCGGCTTCGCGACCATGCGCGGCCTAGTAATGTAGGGGCCCAAAGAATATTTGTTGAGGGCTTTTTAGGAATATTTTACTAGCTCAACCCTCGGGAAATTTAGTGGAAATTTAAAGCTTCCACATCACAGTTTCATTTTGGGGGGATCCGCATGGACTTTACGGATCCTTTAGGGGTTTGTGGGACTTTTTGGGCATATTTGTAGTTTAGGGGTCTACTCAGGGAGAATCACCACACGGATACGGGGCTATGCTTGGAGTTACAACCTTGGCTTCGGGACTTATGCTTTCGAGCATCTGGTCTCCGCAGAAGCTCTCGGGCTGTTGCAGGGACTGGTTTAAGAGGCGGTGGAATTTTAGTTGGCACTTTTGGAGTGATTGAAGGCTGAATAAGAACTTTAGGAACTTCGGCTTTTGGTTTGGATTCGGCTTCGAGGTTTGTCGGGGAGCCCTACAGAATCGAAGCCTGTAGACGACAGTATGCAGAACCAGAAGCCACTCAAACCTGAAACATGAGCACTGTATTGCATGTAACATCTCCAAGACCCTATGAACCCAACAGCTCAAAGAACCACCCTTTGCAACAAGACTCCTGCTACACAATATAGGGGCCTCAATAATTAGAACAGGATTTTGGGACCCTTTATACTATAAATACAATTAACAAGGAACCCCCAAAATAGTGTAGGTAAACACCCAGCCCTAGGAAGAATCCAAGCCTTTCGAAGGCTCCTGGGGACTCAGGCGGCGGCACCTCGGATGCAAACAACGAGGCGCTCGGAGCTCTACATGATTTAGGTATCGTCTACCTTAACCTACCAAAACCTACTTAAGGTCCCTATACATTCCATATCAACGTTTATAATAGGAACCTACAAAAATGTCGGTTACGGTAGCTTAAGGTAGGGTCATATATGCTCGCCGGGCGAAACACTAGGATCTGGAGCATAATAGGGCCGCAAGGGCATCACAATAGCTTGATGTGGGCTTGTGGAAGCTTTACTCGAGTCGTCTTCAAGCAGGAACTTCTTTCGCTTGGGTCTGGGGGTGACAAGTTTATCGAGTTGCTGTTGAATGCTTGGGTCGCGAGGTGTGGTAGTCAGCATGGATCCTCGATTGGAAGAGTCCCCTCCTGTCTGTTTTGATGGTCTGTAAATGTCTCCATGAGACCAGGATCCCCATTGCATTCCAAATGCTTCAGTTTCAGGGCCAGGGAGCCTGCGCATCGTGCGCACCGAAACGAGGCAACGAGGGCACAGGGTAGCCATTGCCTCGTAGCAAAGATGAAGCGTCGGATTTTTGCTTGCAGGGTTTCGGTGTTTGGGGTGACCCTCTGGGCTTGCAGACATCATTTGGGCTTGAGGTCGGTCACGTCCCATACCATCCAGTGAAGAAGAGCAGCTCAGGACAAGTCGGCAAATTGTGCGGACGTAGCATTGGAAATCAGTCAGTCAGACTTTCAACGAATCAAGCCTGCATAGGACATCCATACTAGATTCACCAGAAGGTAAGGCTAAGCGTTTGTGAAGGACTTTCTGTTCTTCCGGTGGCTGCGCTATGCATGCAGAGAAACACAAAATTCCATTTTGGTGCCTGCCTGCTGCTTGCCGATCCCTTAAACCCTAGACGACCTGAAACCCCTCAGCCTTACTACCTTACCGCAGGACAAAAAAATCGCCATGCGACCTGTAACTACCCCGTAGACTCCTCACATAAGCTCCCGCAAGGCTTCTCCGCTGGAACAATATAATAGTATGATTTCACTCCCGGGTAGTCAACTCCTCCGCCACGCTGGCAACTCCTACGCCACGCTGGCCATGTACAAGAAACTTTCGTCCTCTCCGCTTCTCCGCAAATGTGCAACTTTAAAAAGCCGTGTGTGGAAACTCTCGTCCCATCCGAACCCTGCAGCCGGAAATAGCCCTAGGGTGCGAAACTCCGAAACCTTCCAAACCCTGCCCTTCCAGCCTAAACCCTAACTGGGCCTAGACATGCCTAAACCTTGCAGTTCCTTAGCCTTAGCCCAAGCCCCCCACGAATCCGGCAAGGAACAACCGAAACCTTGGATCTCATCTGATGATACCCAAAAACCCTCCAGCTCTGGCACCTATGTGATTATTCCTCCAGCCTATACCAGTACCTCTGGCGCCTTTAACGGGGGTGTTCCGACCATCGGCCATGTTTTTGGCCTAAGGGTCCCTATGTGAAGGGCTCTCCTCTCTAAAGCTTTAAGTATGTTTTTTGAGATCTCCCTGGCGGTTTGGGTTGTTTTATGCTCTACCATAAATCCTACGTAGCCAGAAAACATCAACGCCCAACCTGAAGCGCCCCCGCCGCAAACACCCTAAACCCTGTCCTCCCCTCACCCTCACCCCCACCCCAATTCTCATAGCCTTGCCGGCCGAAGCCGTCGTCGGTGTCTCGGCCGCCTCGGCCCCAACTCTGGAGCTTGTGGATATCTTTGCGTGTTGGGTTTAAGGGTTCAGGCTCATTTCTAAGAGCGATCCACCCCGCTAAGAAGCTTCAAGACCCTTAGCAGCAAGCCTGGTGCCATAGCGTCTGCGTCGAAACTGCTGGCGACCAGCTGGCGCGTGCGCGCCTGTCACGTCGTAGCGATCTTATACAAGGCTTATGGCACATGACATCGCTTGGGGTCTGGGGCGCGGGATCTGACATTCTGTTGCCACGCAGGAATACTAACAATGCAATGCGGGCTTGCCATGGACAGGATCGTTCAACATGATGTTTACGGGGCTCAGGGTTTCAAGGCTCGAGGCCCCTTGGGGTTGGAACTCTACGGGTTGGGTCGTTTTGGGTTTCTTTAGGGTTCGGGGTTTGAGGCCTTTAGGATTTGGGGCCTTCAGGCTTTAGGTTTGGCTGAATCGGAGGCTTGAAGTTAAGGGCGCTGCGGGGTGCTAGAACCTTGAGTTTACGGCTCAAGGAACTCTGGCTTCAGATTGTAAGGCAGGTTTAAGGCCTTAGGGTTTGGTGGGTTCCTGATGCACAAAATGGCAGCCCTCACGTAGCATGCACAGGCTTCAGCACTTGGAATGTGCTTTGTCGATCCTTCTACCCTACCATGCCGGACCTATGTCTCAGGCACAAAGCCATACACATAAACTTGAAGGATCATGGGTCATGGTAAATAGCATATATCTACTGTTTACCCAACTGAAGGCACTTATAACCGTAAGAAACTCTTAACCCCTGCTGCCCCCTGTAAACCCTCGCTATCCTAATGTAGCCTGCTAAGGGTTGGAATCCAGATTCAAGCTTCTGTCGCACGGGTGCCGGTGAAGAGCTGTGATGCATCAGGTTTCTTGAAGCTCAGATTCATAAACCTCCTGTCTTTCCGGGTTTATCAGCAAGATCTTTGCAGAAGTCACATCTTTCTCAAGCGAGCTTGTCAACCCACTTGAGAGAAGTCGACGACCACCGGGGGTGGAATTTGTAATACAAACAAAAGCGGTATGGGAAGACACTGAGCCAGGCGTTGAGGCTCTGAAAAAAATCGAGTCTCGCAAGGCGCTTGGACCAAGGGTGACTTCCTCCATGGTTGTTGTTTTGGACCACCAATAGTTTCCAACATGTTTGAGAACTTCAGGAACTGATGGACACCATAATGTCGACCCAAAATGCCTTTCCGTGTCGTTGATACAAGGAACGTTTTCATGGAGCAGGTCTGCAATATTAGTGATAGCAGCAGCATCCCGTAGAATCCTTATATAACTATGCTGACGATGCTACCCTAATTCGTACCACGAAGGCCTGTACATGTTTGGGACTTGGATCACTCCTTAATTTATAGTATACAAACCCCATAAGGGCTCTCACATTCTCTGAACCCGTATAGTGCTTCTAATAGCCTATATCTTTTAGTAATACCCCAAAGGGTGGTAACCATTTCAGTCACCTTTATCACAGCCCTTACTTACAGAACCTTCAAACAAACCAAACGCCGAGGTACCAGGAAGTCCAACGTTGACGCCACTCCGCCGGGCGCCCCCGGCGTCGCTGCGGGTGCCGGCAGTGCCAGCATCGCTGGTGCAGCGGCCTGGGACAGGTTGGGCTTTTTGGTGTGTAGGCGTTTCAAGTTCTAACAGGGCTGAGGGGGTTAAGGGCTTGGAGTACGCTTGGGGTTTAGGGTTTGGGGCTTCGGCCTTGAGAACGACCCGAAGAAGGGTTCTGGGTTGAGGGTTTGAGTTTTTGATCGGGGCTTGCGGAGTCCGACGTGATAATCCCCTACACTATCTTCGGCCTCGATAGAGCCTGAATGAACCCTGAACGGCACTTCGGTCTTTAGCGGTTTTGGGCTGTAGCCAGCAATTCGACGGCCCAGCCAGGGGCGATCGAAACTTCGGGCCCTTGAGCTTGAGTGTTTGTCTGTGTGATGCCGGTTCAATCTGTTTCAATCGGGATGGTTGCAGTACGAGAAGGCTGCTGCTGGAATTAGGCAAAACAATGGAGTCGTGGCTTGGACCAAAAATCCGGATTGGTTCGTGGATTAAGGGGTAGCAGGGATGAACAGCGCAGTGCTTTCGGGCTTAGGATGCACCAAAAGTTTGGAACTCACGGGACAGTGTACAAGCACGGGTGTCACCAGCCACAAGGCAGCACTTCCATGCGACTCCTTTGCAGAAGCTCCTGAAGATTTAGTTACCGTCACGCTGCTGCTTGAAAGGTGATGGCGATTGCTAGCAATGCATGCAGTGTCCAAGGTCCATGAGCTCAAGGCTTCCTGAGTAGTGCGCTTGGGCTCTGCGCAAAGCCGAATCAACCAAACTGTGAAACTGGCAACGGGCACTACTGAGGTGGGCAAACCGTGTCCTTCAGGGCACGCGGACGAAAGTGATGACGAAACTGCTCTCAGAAACCCCAGCCCGTGAATGCAACAGAGCCGTGCTGTTCTGAACTCTTCGGGATCCCCAGTCACAATCATCAATGCCTATGCTACAATATGCAGAGCAGCCCTTGAGACCCTAGTTACGTTCTTTCGGCCACTATCAATTCCGGACTTCGGCGGTGATCTGCGGGGACGCAGGCTCACGTTGAAGAAGCTTGAGACCCTAAGCGCACAGATCGTACCAGCCAGCAAAGCCCTTGCAGTCCCAGAGCAAGCACCGCAAAGAGCCCTTGCCACCTACAGCTCGCAACCAGAAACTCTCAGCAACGACGTCTCACTTTCCGAAGAAAGTAATGCCAATAACATCCTATGCTTTTATGTGGATAACATTTACAGCGTGCCTACTCTAATTTGTCAGATAAGCTAACTAAGCCCTAGAACCCCAATCCCCAAAACCCACAAAACCCTGAGCCCCGAGCGCTAAACCCAAAACCCTAAAACACAAAAGCCCTAAACCCCGAAACCCTAAACCCCAAAAGCCTAAACCACGAAGCCCTACAACCACCACCCTTAACCCCAAAACCCGAAAGCCTAAGCCCCAAGGAAAAGACAGTGGCGAGGAACCTTCGAAGCCGCCGGCTTGGCCGTTGATTGGGCTTTCCTTGGGAAAGAACCGTAAATTTAGGGCATATATGGGAAGGATTTAAGGGTTTGGGCTTCGAAGGCTTGTGGCTTGCAGTTTAGGCTTGTGGTTTCGCGAGGTCCGTGGTTTAGGTTTGGGGGCTTGGACACCATCGCAGTGTCTCGGGTCACCGAATCCTTGTGCACGGCTGCGGCCAGGCAAAATGTCGTGTGCCGCGGTAGCCTTAAGGGAGCCCTGAACGCCGAGCCTCAAGCCCCGAACATCCCCAGTTGCCAACCGACAAGGGTTTGGGATATAGGAGTCGCTTGAACTTAGAGATGCCGACTTCAAAAGCGAATTTGAGACTGAGTAGATAGGGCTGTTGGTAAGCCAAATATAGATGATGGACCCCAGTCAAGGTACTTACGACCCTACTCGCAACCGCCCCCTGATCCTTCAAGCATCCCTCTCCCTATCCTCGTTCTGCCTTTCCCCAAGGACCAATTCAGACGACGTAGCTGAACCCCAAACCTTAAACCCCGTTCTTGTCGCCGCCAAGGTGCCGCTTAGCCTTCGGATTGTCTGCCAGGGCAGGTCGATCGCCAGGTTCGCGCGAGTACCTGAGGCGAGTAGTCCCTCAACTCCAATCCAAACCCTGACCGAAAACTTATGCAACTTTGCACCCCAAGCCGAGCTTCAAGAAGAATTTCAAAGGAGGCCTCGCGACTTCTCTTACACTGGGCTTCACAGCTGCAGCCCGGAGATCTCCGATTTGTGAAGGAACTTTGAAATTCGATTGGGTCCGAATGGGTGTTGGTGTGTAAGGCTTGCGGATTCGAAGCTTTAGTTTACGAACTTATAGGATTGCTCCGCCAAAGCATGGGTCAATCGCGTCCTCTTGTTCTCACAACACGCCGTAATATGAATTACCACGTTGGGGAGGCACTTGGCCCGGGAATGCACTCCAGGACCATTATGAAACATTGGAACCTAAAGCCTTCATTTGAACATCTAAACTTTGTTCGATGGGTCCTTGGCATGCACGTAGCTGTCTGTCTATCAACGAGCTCAGGAATCTGCAACAACAGGCGGAGTGTAGATGTCAGGCCTACACTTGTCTGAAACCCGACATCAATCATGCCAGGAACCCTACACCAAAGGACCGGATAAACATGGAACATCCATGAGGCTCCCCACCATGCCATCTTCCTCGGCGACGTCGTGAGCATGGCTACGAGTGCGGTTGTGAGGCGCCTGAAAGCAAGGTGATCTCTGAACTCTGCAGGATTCGGGGGGACACTGAGCCCCAAGTCTCTAAGTCTTCAAGTGTTTTGCTTAGCGTTATAATCCCGAGACCCGAGTACGTGTGTTTCCGTGAACCTGTACCCTCTCTCGGTTAGACAAACGCTAAGCTTGGCCTATGGTTTCCCAGCAAATTCGTCTGTTGTTGGAGCTCAGGCTTCGGCGTCTACTTTAACGGGAAGTAAAGCTCAAGTCTCAAACAGGAAAAGACAAATATGCTCAGACTACGATCCTCGCACTTGAAATCTCCGGATGCAGGTGCCTGCGATAGACTTTCTGCAAAGCCTGCGCCACGCGCTCCACCTGATCTGCTGGTCAGTCAATCGAGAGGCCCCGTGAGTCTGGCATCACCCTATAGCCGAAACAATGAAGTGAGAAACAAACTTCCATGTTGAATACCAAACGATATTGTCCAAAGCCATGGGAGCTGTCGACGGGGTGACAAGGCTTCGCAGCACAGAGTGCAGGTTTCGGGCTTGCGTCTTAAGATTCCTCCAAGACTCGAAGAACTGGGCTGCCAGTAGGGTTAAGGGTGCTGTTCGCGGCGGCCCGCAAAACACACTGAATGCCGAGCACTAGGTAAAACAGCATACACAAGATTCATGTTGGGCATGGTGAAAAAGCCCACGGGATGATCCGGTCTTGCTTGGGTTCACTTTGGTGGGAGGGCTGTCAATGGCAAGCAGGCATCTACATGGGCTGCAGACATGATATACATCCGGTTGGCAACATGGTAGCGTGCCAGCCCTGAACCCCAATATCTCAAACCGAACACCCTGAACCCAAAACCTTAGGCCATGGTCAAGAATATCATACACCAAGTTCCCCTCCCCCATAACAGGGCCGGTGCGGGAAGCATAAAGCGCTCTGGACGCGCGGCAGCAGCTGCTTCCGGCTCCTCCGATACTTCTAATAAGGGTTGTAGGGTTTATTACAACCTACACTAGGGTGTCAAGATGTCGGCAAGGTCAAGGATGTGGTTTGAGCAGATCTCAAATTTCAATACCCCTCAGACTCAACTCTCCTAAAGCCTGTAACCTTTAGTCTGAGGTGCTCTGTGACCTTGATTGTGGAGTCCTCATACATCTCCCAAACGCCATGTAGGCAACACACTTGCAGCACGGTTACACGCAGCTGTAGCCTTTCCCTCCATGAAGCTTGAAGTAGTGGCGGAACTTCGCAAGCAGTCGAGGTTTGAGTTGGGATTTCTTGCAGGTGCCTACTAATATTCAATCACAGGTCTACTTCCACATCGTACGAGACCTTTACTGCCCAGCTTGCAGGATATCGACCCTCAACGCCCTAAACCCTAAACCTTCTTCAGATCCTCAGTGCTTCAAGCATTTACGTGACATGCAAGAACCGAACCTCAGCCAACAAACACAAACGCTTCGCTGTCCGTTGGGAACTGAATCCCGTTGTTGTGGAGGAGCTCCGTAGCTGTCCTGGCCTGCCGAATGCAATCCAACGCCTAGGCCTAGGCCCTAGGCCCCTAGGCTTCAGGGCTGGACCCGACGTGGCAACCAGCAGCCCTGAGCTCTGGTCATCCGCGCCACCAGCTGTTATGTATGGTCCTCGTGTGCTATCGAGAGTATACGCAGAACCTCAGAACGTCATCCAAACTATATACTGTGTCTTCCCGGATCGCCGTAGAATTGCCTGTGGTCCTGAAAATATCAAGACAGCTTGGACATGTCTTTGAGGCATGCCTAGCGACCAGTACACCCTGCGAAGCAGGTCAGAAAGCTTGATGGGCACACGTCCTTCCAGCTCTGACAGGCTGCTCTAGAAAAAGATATCTCGAATCCTCGAACCCTGAACCCTGCTTAAGGCTGGATGCGCTGACCCGTCATAAGAGGCACCTTTGAGCAAGGGGCCCGGGCCTCAGACTCGGCCGTTTTTCTGGCAGACATCTCCACGGTGAGGTCCTGCTGCACCTTCGGTTTAAGGCCAAGGTTTGGGCAAGTTTGTGGGATTAGAGTTGCTCCGGGTTTTGTTTAGCTGAGCTGGGGTCTTGCGGCGTGAGGGTTTGGTGTTCGAGGTTTAAGCTTCTCCCCACGTGAGTTCTTATCAATGCTAATTAGTGAAGCCTCGGTTGTGTGGATGCTGGGGACCTGACACGTACGATGTGTTTAGGTCACTCTTCTGGAACCGGAGAGGCGTCCGGTTCCGGTTGTGGAGAGCCCTCGTAGAGCTACCATTTGGGAAGGGAGATGCTCAACAATCAACTTGTGCATGCCCGATGCTCCGCAGGTCGTTGCCTCCGTATCGCCAATCTTTTCTTATTGCATGGCACTTCCCATCGCGCCTGCTGCATCTGCGCCTGGCCACAACAGGCGAAGGATGGACCAGCTTCGAGCTTAGGTTGTGCGATGCACTGTGTGGGGTTGCCCAGGTGCTAGCAGAACGTGGGCACACAGTCCTGCATCGCGGGATTCACTACCTCGGGCTGCACAACATACTACAGTGGTCTCCTCTTGATTTGCAGATGGCTCTCGTGAGCATTGTAAGAACCAAAGGTAGCCCGATGGGCACTAGCATATTCACGGGTACGGTACGGTTGCCGTGCTCAAGAGAGTCGTATTGTCTATGGCTGTGTCTGACCATTGGCAGCCTGGCAGCCTGCTTGGTTTCCTAGCCCAATACCTGGACGATGACTCTCAACGACGCTGACGGCGATGTGGATGAGGCTTGATACAGGTCTGAACCAGTGCGACCCTCTACAACACTACAAATTTCGTTTGTCCAAGGGTGGACGAAACGTGTCCTCTCAGCGACGCTCCAAAACGACTTCGCTCTGCACCAATAGTATAGATCAAAGTAGAAGCGGAGCATTGGAAGCGTCTACGTAAGTTGCAACATCGCTTTCCAGATGAAGCCCTAATCCGCTATGAACGGGGGGACGGCGATCCCGTTGGGAAGTTGCTTCCAAAAACTGGCAGCTCTCCTGGCTGGTGATCGGGGCATCTGTTCTGAACAAGGGTTCTCGGCAGTTTCCTTACTTTGAGATCTTCCGCTCTAACATGGACGCCAAACATGAGCCATCGTGCTCCAGGTAAGGCGCCTTCAAGGAAAAGGGGCCATAGATCCTAAAGCCTAAACGGAAAATCTTGATCTAGCAGAAGCCCCACGCCCCAGCACCAAAACCCAAAAGCCCCTTACAGGCGCCCACCCCAAAACACCTCGCGAAGGGCATAGAGCCAAAACCTAAATTCTGAAAGCAAACACACGTAAGTCCCTAAACACCCAACCCTACGTTAGCTGTAGACTCTAAACCCATATGAACCCTAAGCCCTAAACCAACCAAAACTTACCTTTCCTCAGCGGCCTCCACTTCCTGGCGCTTCTTCTCCTCGGCGACCAGCAGGTCGGTCGCCATCTTCCCGGCCTGGCAACGGGAGGGTTTTCCCATGCGAGGATGCTGAAAGTCACTGAGTGAAAATTAAAATGATGCTTCAGACTTCGTGATGTGATGATTTGAGCTTCTGATGGGAGGACGTTGGAAGCCTTTTTTTCTGATTTGAGGCGGTGGCGCTTTGAGTGATTCTAGGCTGTTGGCCTGCATTCCAGGCTTAAGCTTGCAAGGCCTTCACACGGCTGAGGTTCCGACCCGAGCCCTAAACAGAGCGTTCGCCTTTCCCGGCCATGGTCTTCGATAATTAGGGGCTTCTGGCTTCAGATCCAAAGCTTGAGATTTGGGTGTTGGGTTGTTTTGTTTGCAATCTGCGGGTTTTTGTTCGGGCTGCGGCTTGTAGTGCTCGAGGGTGGTTTGGGCCGTCTTCTGTGGATCTCCGGCTTTTAGCAGCCAAGGTGCCTTGACGTCCGTGCACCAGCACACGAAGCATCGTAGGACTTGCTGCATGTCCTGTCGGCATCTGCAGTTGAGAAGCCTAAACCTTTAATACGGAAACCCTAAACTCGCTGCCCTTCCGAATCGCTCCATGAAACGTCAGGTGTGAAGAAACTGCCATGCCATGCAGTTGCAGATCTGTGCAACGTCTTCAGATTCCCTGTGCGGCGTGTCTAAAACACAAGCCTGGGATAAGTTATAGATACCCCTTCGGCATTGTGGGTCTAAATCAATTATCAACGGCCGTGCTTCATGCTTCAGGATTGTTGTCATTACAGCTAGTGCTTTCCGCTTTGAAACTGGGATTCAAGGGTCAGGTTTGTGCTTCAGGTCTTGGGATTCATGAGGCTGTAAACCAATCGGAAGAGGGCTTTAGGTGAGGTAAGGTCGCTCTTCCTAACAAGCCTTGGCCGGAATTCTGAAAGATCCGTTAACGAAGGTATCCAAACAGCGATTTCTCAAACTGGATACACCTGTTGAGTGTCCTATAGTGAGGATAGCATTGTTGATGATCTACTTATGAAAACAAGGGTGTCATATTTTGTCAGACAGAAGTTGAACCGGATGTGGCGATGTGGGATCCTGGCTCCTTTGCGGTCGATAACATGCTGGTTCATCCTTGACGGAAATACCAGCGCAAGCTGCCAGCCCGACGGTAATAGTCAATAAAGTCATAGTGTCATAGTGTCATAGACTATACTACTACACCTGTAGTTCCACCCCACTATACTGCTTACTAAGACGAAGACTTTTCAAGAGCGGCCATAAGCATGGGGTCCTTCATGTCATTTTCTCGGCTGTTGGACGCCCTCGCAAAATGTGGGTGCTGGGAGAAGGGCGCAATCAGAGTGGCTCAACTCTGGCAGAAGTGAAGACAATCTGAGCGAGGTGGTATGTTCTGCAACTGCTTTTGATAATGATGGCAGCACGCGTGCCTTCTTCACACTGCGGAACATAGACAGCCCAGCACCCCTCCCCAAAGCCCCTATCAATCGAATTGCAGCTATCCCTACACCCTTAAGATTTGAATTCCAGCTATGTTATCCGGACCCCACCCCAGGAGATAACATGTCCAACACTCGTCAGATGGGCAGGCAAACCCCAAAACCCTGATTATTCAGCAATGTCTGAATGAGCCCATTGCCGCCTTGAGTCCCATGCACGAAGCTCGACAACAGCAGTATTCTGTGATTCTTCTGCCTACAAAACTCGACATATGGGGACCTAAACCCTGACCCCCAAACCGGACACTCCTGCATCCTGAACCTTAAACCTCTAAACTCTAAACCTTAACAACTCCTAAACGCTGAAGCTTAAACTTCGAAACTTAACAACTCCTACACTCCAAACTTCTAAATTGCACCGGTTTGTAGAGCTGCCAAAACCCTCATCTGGCAAACCGCTTTGAAGGCTGAGGGTTGTCACGGGTGTGAGGCTTCGGGCCCTGAGCATTGATGGGACCGTCGAGTCAAGCCTTGTAGCGGCCGAATCGTGGGTATTCCCAAAACAGGGATGCGCTCAGAACTTATTTGGAGATATAGTGATACAGCCGGCAAAGAGTATGTTGTGGCCTGGACTCTACCTGAAAGCACTCGTTTTGAACCACATAGCAGCCACTCCACATCTGGAACAACACCCCTACCTGCAAGTAATCATGACACTCCGAGTGTAATGGCTTTCGGTTCAGGCGCCTGAGCTTGGCGACGGTGTCTTGCCTCAGCTCGTACAGCTCCTTCTTATGATCCTGGCAGGCCGGGGGCTCATGGGTCGGTGGGGGTTGTGCCCACAGCGAAGCTTAGGAATACACAATACGTAGCGCACATGGGAATCCTCAGACAGCTTTGTCGACATGATTCGGATCTCCAACACGTCACTCAACACCCAAATCCCCCAAACCCACAAACCACAACACCTTCTCGAGCCCAAACGCAAAAATGGTGAACAAAAGGCCTTCCGATGCACGAAACTCCTGCATCCTGAACCCATCCAACACTTGGGGCTTTTTTAGGGCCTTATTAGGGCAGCATAGCAAAGTCGAACAGTGCTAACTGAGGAGACCGATCGCCGTCCTGACGCATGTTTGTCTTGTGGCCTCGGAAGGAGCCAGAGTGCGTAGGCTCGAATCAGGGTGTGTAAGTGAGGATTCTGTCACTGGCGCTTCATGCAAAAGCTCAACACCGTAGACTGCATCCTAGACTCTGGACCCCAGATCCCACAACCATCCCGTAGAGCACGGACGCCAAAGCATATGACTCGAAAACACTCCAAAACCATAGACCTCTATACCCCTAACACGACTTCTAAGGCCCTAGCCCTAGACTCGCCCTTATATCTAGAGGGTCGTGTAGACTCTCCCTTGTCATCTACAAGCATAGGCCCCAAAAGCGCCAAACCAAACACACATGTATTTAGCCGTGCACTGTTCGCGGCATGCTCTTGTCGAATGGTGGAGCCGACTTCTGCTCCAGAGTCGCACTCTGGATGCCGGCCGTTACGCACCGTGCTTCCGGGGGCGTATCATACAAGAAGAGATGGTTCTTGCAGCGCAGAGGACGACAAAACTGAAGACCTGCTAGATCCATAATCTACTATAAAGTGCTAAAATAATGACTGACGCCAACAAACTTCAGAAAGCGAAAAAGAAAGAACTGGCTTGAGCATTATGTTTACAAATGGTTCTGCTCCTTCCGTCTTTTCATGAAGAGCGGAAAAGACGTCGCTTCTTCGAAGCCTGCTGCTCCCCGCTCGCCTGCTCAGGCTTTCCCAACAGCTTCCGAACAGCCACCGGGAGCCCGCCTTTCTTTAGCATCGCCTGCACTTTCTGATTAGTGGCGCCGAAGGAGGCACACGCTCTCTCTAGCATCTCCAACCCCTTCAGCGCTGCAGCCTCTGCGATAGCCACGAAACTCTGAGCGTCGATCATGTCGCGCAGTGCTACGCACAGTGTCTGCACGACACCATGGACTTGCCAGCGGTGTGCCAAGTCCAGCGCCACGAGCATGGTCTTGTAGTCGGGGTCCTCACGAGTGGAGCTGGTGAGACGCCTGAAGAGGCGGAATCCTTGACCTCAATGCGCTTGCTGGTGCCCTCCTTCATTGCGGACGCGAGCATCGCCTTCAAGACTGGCGAGGCCGCCTTGAGGATCTGGTCGTGGGCCGACACCTCTCCGTCTGAACTTTCGAAGATCACGTTGTGCGAGTCGGTCATTTCACGCATCGACTCCCACAAGTCCAGGGTACTCTGAGGCACGGTGACATCTGCAGCGGTCGAGCTCGCAAGAAGAGCCACGAGACTTTCCACGAAAGCTTGCTCGCATGACCAGTCTGCACCGCCTTTGCCGCGCTGAAATTGACTTATCAGGGCAAAAGCAAACGAAACTGCTGAGTGCCCTTCCCACTCGACAAAGATTTTGGTTTCTGCTTCCAATGACAGCTGCCAAACATTATAATAGCCGCCCTTGTTTGCCATCTTGTGTCCTGGATCTGCTCCAACTTGCAGTAGCCACTCCGCAATCTTAAGCAGCTCTGGACGAAGCTTGGCATTACACGTCAACCCAACGATGGTTATCCACACCAGTGCTGGTACTTGTTTTTGGCCGACCGGCTGGTTCCAGTCAAAAAGAGGTGCAACAAACTTCTGCAGCCCTTTTAGGTTACCCATGCTGATGTATCCAGCAACCACATCTGCATCAATCGGCTTTGCCATCGTGCCATTAGTTGACTAACTGCATGTCTAGACTAGCAGAAAACTGGCAGATAAAATTGCTTGGCCTTCTAGAACCTCCATTCACCACCTTGGGAACTTTACACGAAGCTACTGCTGACTACGGTATAGGAACTCGAAGGGTGTAGGGCGTTGACATCCTACGGAGGAAATTTATCTCTTGCAGGGTTCGTTCCGTTCACCAATAGTTCTTCAGGCATGCCTTGAGCCCCTGCGAGAGCGGGACCACGAGGAACTTCGTCGGCTTAAGAGTTGGCGTGGAGTGTGGGGACGTGGGGCTTGGACATTTAACTGTTGAGGCATGCCGCCCTGAGCTTGGAAATTTTGGCGAGGAAGGGCCGAGATGACTGAAAGGCTCGGTTTTGAACAGCAGCAAGTGACACCGCAGCAGCAGCAGCGGCAGTTGCAGCGGCAGTAGCTGTAGCAGTAGCAGTAGCAGTAGCAGTAGTAGTAGTAGCAGTAGTAGTAGTAGTAGCAGTAGTAGTAGTAGCAGCAGTAGCAGTAGCAGTAGCAAGCGGCGACACTACCCGAACTTGCAGATCCAGGTTGGTTATAAGGCCACCCGCAACCAAGAGGCGGTGTTCCTTCTCCTTTCGTGTCAGGATCTCCCAAGCACGGAAGGAAAACTTGACCTGATCGCAGGAAGTTTCGGGTAGAAGCCACACAGAAGCCCAACCATTTAGACTAGATTGTGTGGCGTGTGATACCATACTTCCATTCAGAAACTTCAGGAACAGTACCACTAGGTGTTCATGGCCCTACAGTAAGTGCTCAGTCGGACAGAGTTTGATGTTCCAATCAGCGTTAAACCTGAGGGACGTAGGCCAGCCTACATCCGAGCAGACACTCTTGAGTTATGAAACCTACACGTACTGGATGTCTTTTAACGAGACCGTCCCAAATGTACGAAAACATTTCTTGGCTCTTGGATGGCTTCTTCCATGGAGTCAAATTGGGACAAGTACACCATGAAGGATAATGCATCTGTCAGAGAGGCATGCGAATGGAACAGTGGGACATGCGCAATTTACGACACACAGCAGTTCTGGACTTCTTATGATGTTGAGACGACTCCTGAGCTCATGCGCAACTTGTCTGACTGGTCGCTTATGTTTCCATGCTCCGATGCATGCGCCCACTCTTACGGAGATTCTGTCTGATTCTGAGAATTTCGATCCTAAAAGACATAGGGCAAGGGAACCTCAGCTAAAGCAAATCTATGTTGTGCTCAGCACAGCTGCTCGCAACAACAATGATAGCATGCACATCCATTGTAGGTCTTCTGGCGGCCGAAGCCGCCATAGCAACCTGCCGACAAAACCCTTAACCCTGAGCACGAGCAGTCACCGACAGCAATAATGGCAAACTAGTTGCACCATCTGTATTCAATCTCAGAGAAAGAACAGCGAGGGCGTTTAATCTAAACTGCGACCTGGTCAAAAAATTGCGAGTCCGCAAGCCCTCCTCTTGTGCTTCTCCGCAGAAAGTCTCAGACTGTACTAGTACAGTAGCCTCTCGAATAGACCCCATTCCCAAAACAGAACAGACTCCCAAAGCTTCAGGCCCTCAGCCGTGCAGCATTCCCAACAAGCACCGACTCTGCAGAGCTGGGCCAACAGCTGAGGAGACCTCCCCTGCGGCAACCATGATGTTCGACATCACCACCTCACAGGGAGCTGAAGGCTTTTTGGCATAAAGGTTCCGGGTTTCAGGAATCAGATGAACTTAGGCTCTAAGGCATCTGACTTTTGTCTCGAAGTGTGTGGTAGTGTCTGGTGGCTTCTTTAAACGTCTATGGTCAAGGGCGAACTAGAACTGACGGAGCCAGCGAGCTGATGGGTTTCAGGGCTTCGGGTGAGCACGTTTAGCTGCACCCTCCCATCCATTAGCCCCGGTGCCACACCTGCAGCTCCTTCCACGAGTCAAGTGTTTTGCGTCCTTTTGCTTCCGACACCATCTCCCCCTCGGAGGTTTCGCATATTGCCTAATAGGGCGCATGGCAATGGTAGCGCTAACCACAGAAACACACAGTAAAGTGCCGCGAGGAGATCCTCTTCCCTGGAAACCCAAAATCAAACCACAAAGTAAAGGCCCACAGCAACCCACAGTTCATCGACGGTTTCAAGAAGCCTGCCTGATGGGCTTTGTTCTAAAGTCCTGGATGAGTATCCACAGAATGACCGCAAGAATCGATAATTTTTGAGTTTTTCACCTCGTCCTTCTTCTGCCGCTGCTGCACTTTCATCCTCTCTGCCATGACACGGGCCTGGCAACGCAACCCTGGGACTGCCAAGTCCATTGGTGTGGGCTAAGCATACGACCTCAAGCCCATCGAAATTTCTAGACTCGACGCTCTATGTACCCATAAATGATTCCCAGAGGAACTGCCTATCTTATGCCGTAGAGCTCCAGCCCTATGGTTCCTGTGAGGATAGACGGAACATGCTGAACCTGCCGCCGAAACTTAACATCCGCACCGTCTGAACTTCACCGACCGGAACAAATTCACAAAAAAGGATTGGACTACATCTCACTGAACTTGTGAACATCCCAATCTTGGTCCGCGGATATATTCAATAACACTGGCCTCACTCAAACCACCGGAACCTTAAGTTGCTCTGAACTGTAACTGCCAAAGAGTTGGGCCGTTTGATAAAGAAGGGTCACGAAATGTATAGTTCGTCTGTTGCCCATGTTTAACAGCAAATCCCGAAGATCCAAATTGTCGTTTTCAGCAACACATTCCCGAGAATACGTCTTCGCCGATATACGCAATATAGAACCCTGATAAAGACGCTAACTAAACGAAAACACGCAACCACCGACGCCAAGGACCTTGAACCGTAAAACTCCCCAATGGTTTAGAGTTTAAGGCCTAAAGTTTCAAGGTTTAGGACCAACTTAGGGATTGTTTAAGGAAAGTTCCCATGGCAAAACCTTTGTGATGTTTTACTCGCAAACTTTTGTGATGTTTACTCGCACCAGATCACGGCTGCAGACGCAAAACGAGGGACACTCTTCGCTGGCGCCACGGCCACAAGGCTGGCCGCAGTTCTTGCCAGTCACCGCGTCATGCTCGCGTGAGCCAAGGCCGCCGTTCTCATCTGCATTACCGAGGTTTGGGCAGAGGGGTTTAGAGGCTGGAAGGAATGCCATCCTTCCTTCTGACGACTCGGCGTTATGCCAAGAAGTTACAGGGAGTCATTGATTCCTTAGCTTTGGATGTCTCGAAACGAAGTTGTCTCCGTGCTGCCTTTGCTCTGAAACCATTTAGTGTCAGTACAAGGCCATGCCCTACCAAGGACCAAGTTCTTCTTCTGAAAGACCAACTATAATACGGCCACGCACCTATATAAGCCAGCGCATACCGGACCTGTGCCGACACGACCTGCAGAATCTACGCGGCGGCTGCAGCTGGCGGCTTGCTGGGATTCCGTAGCTTCGGCGGCTCAAGCCTCGTCTCTGTCGAGAGGCGTTGCAAATCAACCCATTTCCGCGATCCCTGTGGCCGATGGAAAGGTCGCGGCGAGTCGTACACAAGCGGATTGGACACCAGCCAGGCGTAGACTTTCCGGTATGGCACGGCGGTCGCCTGCTGCACGCAATGCTTTTTCACATTCACCGGCGACCAGGTTGTGGACTGGAATTGCAGGTGGCCTCCACTCCCCGTCCTCCCCCTTTCTCCCAAGAGGGAATCTTACGAAGGTGACATCTCCGAGCAGCAAGGCAGTGCCGCTCTGCGCCAAAGCGACCGGTCGTCCGAGACGTTTCCGGCAAGAGCAACTCCTAAGTTCCCACATCTTTTTCCCTGACAGGCTGGATGCAACACACCTGCCCTGCAGAGCTGAGCGGATCGGAAGCAATTTTGCAAGCGACCAAGTGGCTCTTGCAGAAAAATCGTTGTGAAAGCAACCTGGCACATGGTGGCAATCTGTGATACCATGCAAGGGTCACCTGCAGCCAACATATCCAGCGCCATGGCAGCAAAGCTGATACTGTAAGAATCTGAAAAGGCAGGTATGATCCTGTCAAAAAATCGAATGTCCCGGAAAGTGTACGGTTTATTCATTTTGGACCATGTCATCCCGCATAGTATCGGTTGTTTTGGTTCGCCCCACTGCCGGTCCTGCGGTCGAAAACGTCCCGCAGCGCGAAACTTAATTGGCGGGAGTTCTGACCCTACCTCAAATTGTACTGCTCCGTGGAACTCAAGCGGCATTGGACCTCACTTCGATGATGGTTTTGGTTCGGCTGGCTGGCTTTATTCGTTTTGAGTACATGGGTGGTCTTGGGTTGGGCGTGTCCATGCCTATGCGCTACTGCGCGCTAACCAGCACGCGACCTGCCAAGCACACCCTAAACCCGATAAACCCTGAATCCTACCCCCGAAACCGTAAACAAAACTGAGCCTCGGTGTGGTTGTTCGCTTTCGCTTGGACTCTCCTGGCTCGAGGGCTTGGGGCCTGATTACCGGATTTCGGGGTTGGGAGTTGGGGTTTGAGGCATTTATGCTTAGGGCTTTCAATGTAAGAGGACACACGGTTCAGGGTGTATGAGGATCTGAGCATGTAGGGGTTTCGAGCCCTTTTCGAGGTCTAGAGCCAGGCCTGGCGGAAGAGCAAGGGTTGCCAGAAGGGTTACTAAAAGGGTTGCAGTACGACTTGTACTCTCATTATCAGGATGGGTGCCCGTTAAAGTGGGCTGCTGAGTCCCGGGCGAGTGCACCTCTTGCAAGTGCCAAATGCGCCAGCCTGCACCAGGCTTCGGAGAAGGCTTCAAGCTCAATTAGTTTCAGACCCTTAGCATTTTAGGAATTTTTCGGGCTGTGGTTTTTCGCGGGTTTAGGCAGGCTGTAGTAAGGCTGCGGGTTTAAATCCCATAAGGTTCAGCGCGGGGATGAAGGTGGTGTTGGCCTCTCGAAGGACAGTGAGGGAGCTGATTAGATTGCAGCGGTGCAGAAACGCGTCATGCCGATGCAGGCTAGGACAGGGTGCAAGGGAATCTCGCGTATATGCGTAATTGTTCAAAGATGAGACTTCGCTGTACAGTTTTGACGCTTCTAGAACCCTTTCGTGCAGATTTCGTCTCCTCACAGATTTCATCAAGAAAGGCCTACTGCTGAAAGGCGGATTCTCCACATGAGCCCCAAAGCAAACCTCAGCAGTAAAACTCAGCACCCGGCATCAGCACCCAAACCCCTAAAACAACCAAAGCCGCAAACTTCACCAAGAAAGTCATTGATGCTCAGCTTCTGGCAGCCCCAAGCGCGGGTCGTGCTGAGCTCCTGCGAAGGGCAAGAATCTACGAAGCCGCCCACTGCAGAAGATTCAAGGTTTGGGGTGTAGGGTTTTGGGGTTTAGGGTTTAGGGCGTGGTATACCATGAACGTACACCGTGAACCATTTGCGAGCTTGAAACACCTAGACTGTGCTCGGGCTTCGGGTATAGGCCGTGCGAAAACCCTACCTCGCACCACCAAGCCCTAAGACCCTCAGGCCAAAATGCCAATTCGACGAAAGAAACCGATGCCCCGTAGTTGAAGTCTGGTCACATCACTGAGTTCAATCAATTCACATCCTGATCCCAAAAACCTACATCAAGAATAAGCCTCGAACATGCACCAATCCTGCAATACCCCCCAAACCCCTAGCAAACCACTCAGATCCCAAGGCACCCCCCGGGCCCCCGGGCCATCAGCAGCTGGCCGGTCCTGAGAGTCGAAGAGTTGTCATTTCTCGGCCGTGGCGACCGTGTTCGCACTTTCTGGCTCTGAAGTTGCAGGTTAATCCTTCCGGCGTTCTAGGCCTCATAGTTTTCGAGAAAGCCTAACATCCGAAGCTACAGCTTCGTGATGGCAATAATTGCGGCAGTG
Organism: Symbiodinium sp. clade A Y106; assembly: GCA_003297005.1. Lineage (NCBI taxonomy): Eukaryota > Dinophyceae > Suessiales > Symbiodiniaceae > Symbiodinium > Symbiodinium sp. clade A. The sequence continues at coordinate 153,248 of BGNK01000883.1, forward strand.
CAAGCCATGTCGTGGTACCCACTAACTGGGAAAAAGTGATTCCGATAAGTTTGATAAGACTGAGTTGACAGGGTGGACAAGGATTGTGTAGGAGTCGTCGGACCGAATTTCCTTAGACCCCGTCTGCTATCAACGACTTCAGCAATTGCAATAGTAGGCACGTGCGAGACGTCACTTGCAGTAAGCCTAAGATCTCAAGTCGAAACGCGGTCGAAGGTATGTTTCAAGGTTGCCCAAACACCCCCATCCCTCTACTAACTAGGGCCCCCAAAGTGAAGATACTCCTTTTCAAGGCTCATCTTGTAAGGGGAGCCGTTCTTATTTTGTTCTTCCCAAGCTCCCAAGCAGCAAGGACGAAAGCAGAAATCGTTGCTGCAAGGCGGCCACTCTCCCATGTGGCGACAGGTGTCGGTGAGGTCCTTCACTGGCCGAAAAACGAAAAGTGCTAAAGCCCAGAAGCCGAAGAAGGACTTCCATATCTGAGAAACCCAAACCCAGGCCCTGAAACCATGCACCACAACACTCAAAGGCAGACTGGCAACAAGGAGCTTCGGGTTGACGCGTTGCGGATTTCGGGATAACGGAAGAGTGTGGGGGTCTTGGGAAGCAACGATCTCTCTGGGGCTGCCTAGACAACCTCGCACAAGCATGGAACACAGGGGCCTCACTCAGCAGCAAAGTATAATTAGGTTGCGGTGCAAGCTATCGCTCGAACTTACAATGCGAACCACGGAGGACCAGTGATTCTATTTCGCAGTGGCTGAGGCTCCCGATCTACCACAGGCTCAGAGTGTGGCCGAACATCCAAGATCTCGGTTCCGAGTGAACGTCGAAAACAGGGGTACCCTTGTCGCTAGAACAAACATTGCCCAAAGAGGTACAACATCACTAAGAACTACCACGAACAGCATGGAGAACAAGCGGTCCTAGAAGATCCTCTCAAACTCCTGAGATTCTACACTTTCAGGTCCTTGCCCTTCTTCGTGTCGATCCTGAGATGCCAGGTCTTGTCCTTGAGCTCTTGGAGGGAACGCTCCAACTGGCAGCTCAAGGCATGGCGTCTGCGAAGTTTAGGGCTTTGGTAGGGATTCGGTGTTTAGGGTTTCCTTCATTCTCCCCTGAATCCTTAACGCATTGAAACCACACTGATAAAGCCCCCACACAGAGACACAGACCCAGACCCAGACACACAGACACACACAGACTCACTCTTTCAAGGCCTCTTTTGAGGATTCAGGCTGCTCTGTGGGGTCTATCCCAAAAGGTCCTAAGTACCTATACAGTAGAATGTAGGGTTACCGGGTTCGTATATCAGGACTATTATGATTTGGTAGAGTATCCCCATAACAGCACCTAGGACCCTTTGGGTGCCAAATCTACCAGTGTTGAAGGACGGCTTAAGGTCTCCAACCCTTAAAAACCCCAATAAACCCTTCATCTTTCATCTCACCGGCAACCTTTAACATAACCTCAACCACCCTGATCCGAAAGCTTAAACCCAACAGTAAATCAAACCGGAACCCTGGGCCTCAAGCTTCACTTCCCGCTGCTCATTCCAGCGCCGCATGGCCATTTGATCGGAGATCACCTGCCGGGGCACAAGGGGATCTTTCTGGGCATGTTCGCCCAGACGGAGAGACGAAGAGACATGCCGCCCAGCGCCCCCGACTATAAGTTTATGTGGAGTAATGTCATGTATTTCACTTGTATCCCAGAAAGAAGCCCGAATTCACAGGCAGCAATCTTCATCATGAGTCCTCTGGACACTCACCAGCCTGCTGTGAAGTATAATTCACAAGATCAAGGAGGAATAACCACCCCAAATTCGAAACCCTTAACCCTGAACGGCCCTAAACCCCGTTCATTCGGGGATATCGGGCCTGTTGGGATGTCTGGGTCTCGGGCTCAGGCCCTGTTTAGGGTCCAGCGTCTGAGCCCCTTTCCTCTGGGGTCTGAGTAATCAGGGCATTTTCTAAAGCAGAACTCGCGAGGTTGCGGCTCCGATCACAGGGATTGTTAGGTACATCGTGGTGTACTGGCGCTATACGGGGAAATCCTCAACCGATATTCAGACCTGTGTCTTACCGTCTGCTCTGGGATCAAGGCTATAGCGGTTAGGGGGCCAAGGGCCTCCGACCAGATGACCAGCACCAGGGAAAGGATGAGCTGGTTCTCTCTCTGTCCTGGCTCATACTGCGGCTTTAATGTTGCCTCAATATATGTAGAACTGCTTTCGTTGAGGGGGGGTCTAAGCGGACCGCTGTTGTGATGAGGATCGGGGGGGGGGGGGCCGGGTCTTGGCCTTGGGGCCTTACGCAAAGCAAACTTTAACTCGAAGCTTTCTGGGCCTCGGAAGACGTGGAGGACCTCTCCGGCGTCGGCCTTACCAGCTGCACGTAGCACTGTATGGTTGGAAGATGTTTCAACCAATGTATAGAGCGGGGTTGTGGTATAGAATTCAGGTACTGCTTCAGGGTTACAAGCAGTCAGTGTAGAAGTGGCGTATGCTGGGACCAAGACATGACCAACTCTATATGCGGGGTCGTACAACGAATCGCTGGCTGTCCGTGAGGTGAAGTACACCAGCTAGAGCTGTGCGACTTGTAAGCCTCCTTCATAGCCTACCGACAACCTGGCCCTGAAACCTTGCAACCTAATGGTATTCTTAGAGACTCTGACAAAGCCCTGGTGAAAGGCTGTCCATATCCTGCTTTAAGAACACCCAGAAGCCAAGCAGCCACTGACTTCCGACGCAGCTTGTAGAGATCAGCGATTTGGCGCTCACGCTTTTTATCCAGCCTGGCATCAAGGGAACAAGCTTGAGGCTGAGCCGCGTTCGAAACTTTCAAACCTTCTGAATCGCCGTACAGCGAGCTGCGGCTCTGCATGTACTGAACATGTTTTCTGGGGGTCCGAGTCGTTATGGTTTTCAGGTTTAAGTCAGCTGTAAGGAGTTTTAAAGGGAGGTTCATGGGGTAAACAAACACCATACTTTGACATCATAGCCGCCACAGGCCAAAGCCCCCCACATCCCAAGAGCCTTAAGCCCTGAACCATGAAAGCCCCGTATACGTATAGCATTACAAAGCCCGTTTACAATGCTGGTGAGATGCTTACAGAACCGTTATACGACCTTCACTGGCAAGTGCCAACATGTCGGGCGATCTTCTCGATCGTCTTTTGAAGGTGCGCTTCGGAATGGTTCATCTTGGCAGGCATCACAGTGTTCACAAACTGAAAAAGGTGACAATAAATAAATGCGCACGTCAGTATACAGATAAGACTAGATTAGCTGAGAGTTTCGAAAAATGGTGCTTGTGGCTTGAGGTCTTGTGGCGGGTGAGAGGCGAGTCAGGCACAAGAGTCGGGAACAGACAGGAGGCAAGTCAAGAACAGGAGCCGGCAGGAGTCAGGAATGGACAAAGGCGGAGTTGGTAACAACGGCGGCAGAGTCAGGAACAGGAGAAGGGTAGAGTGCGGAACAGACCAGGTTACNGAGGCAAGTCAAGAACAGGAGCCGGCAGGAGTCAGGAATGGACAAAGGCGGAGTTGGTAACAACGGCGGCAGAGTCAGGAACAGGAGAAGGGTAGAGTGCGGAACAGACCAGGTTACTGCTTTGAGGCCTTCTCTACACCTCGCGGCACATAGATGTTGAACCGGATCGGGGTAAACGCTGATGCTCTGATGCCTTGACTAAATCTCTCGCAATACATAGGTGTTGTTGAACAAAACCGGGGTCAACGCTTATGCTTTGAGGCCTTCTCTAAACCTCTCGCAGCACATAGATGTTGAACGAGATCGGGGTATACGCTTGTGTTTTGGGGTCTTCTCCAAAAATCTCGCAGCACATAGATGTTGTTGAACAAGCTCGGGGTAGACACTTGTGTTTTGGGGCCTTCTCTGAATCTCTGGGAGCACATAGATGTTGAACAAGATCGGGGTAAACGCTTGTGTTTTGAGGCCTTCTCTAAATCTCTCGCAGCACATAGATGTTGAACAAGATCGGGGTAGACGCTTGTGCTTTGGGGCCTTGTCTGAATCTCTGGCAGCACATAGCTGCTCGTTCCTTATGGTTACGTTCGAGCCCGCTGCTGACTTTTGTTCCCGAGTCTGGCGGGCCTTGCTCTTGACTCTGTCCCTGGGCTGCTTTCGACTCCGCATCCCTGCATTCCCGACTCAGCTGTTCCTAACTCAGGGGGGGTATCAGGTTCGAGTCTGGCGTCTAGGGATCCGAGCTTGTACGGTATCGGCGGTATCGGCAAAGTCTCACAGCCTCTGCCTCACGGCCCCCATGCTCACATGCTCAGAGCGGGACGTAGGGCATGAAGATGAAAGCGGGGAAGTAGCGCATCAACACCATCTGACCTGGGCAGCGAGTGGCCAAATGCATGACCACCCGAGAACCAACGAGATCGCAGCACTTCTGTGGAAGGCGCGCAAAATTGGGACTGCTTGAGAAAAGCGAGGAAAGCCGAAACAGGAAGAACAAGCTCCCGCAATCAAGCCCAGCCAGTGGAAAGCTGACACAATAAGTCACTCTACTAGAAAATATGTGCTCTCTTTTGCGCTCTGCCCATGATGGTTCGGACAATATAGTTGTTGCCACTCTTCTTCTTGCAGCGAAGAGCTTTCGAGAAAAAGAGGCAGACGGAGAAACACGGTAGGACCTGGCTCTTGTGCAGTTTCCAACACAAAAAAAGGGGGTCAACCTGAGAAGTTACGGCTCATACTACCACAAATAAGGTCAGTAGGTTCTGGTTTTCAATAAGCCGAATACTAAGACCGACTGCGACCACAATGATTTTGGTTTCAAGGGAGCCGTGCTCTCGGAAGGCTGAAAAGGTTTCTCGCACTTTGCTTCTTCCCATGTCGCCGCAAGCATCGCGCGCAAAGAAAACCGTGGTAACTAATGTACATCACACATGTACAAGCAATGTATAGTCAGCACAGCCTTCACTACGCGCTGTAAAAGAGCTTGAACCTTGAACCGCAAAACTCAAGCCTGCACTATCCGGCGTCGGCGTGGAACTCTTAGCAACTTAGCCCCCTGGGGCCTGGTTAACAACCCGATGCGCGCCGACAGTATCAGCCCCTAGTGGCCTAACCTTAAACCCAAAACTCTGAAACCCTAAAGCCCCATAAACCCTAAACCCAAAAATCTTAAACCCTAACCCAAAACCCCCAACCCTTACACCCTTAAGTCCAGTCAAGGAGACGCTTGAGACGAAGCCAATAGGGAACCAAGGCATCCTCAAGAGCTTCCACGGCTTTACAATGAGTATAGTTGAATAGCAGTATCCCTTTGTAGCTTCCGTATTTATCTATCTGTATACTCTTTATATATATATATGTATGTATGTATGTATATCTGTATATCACTGTATATACTATAGCGATTGACGAATACACGCTTAGAAACTGGCTTCTCCAGTATTTGAGGTCATCTTGTAGAAACAACAGCAGACAACGAAAGAAATGACATGGCAGAGTCTAAACCAAAGCAAAGAATACAGCACATGGATATAAAGCAATATAAGATCCGACTAAGCGGGAGGTGCAACTCCTTTAACAGATATGTACATGAATTGTAAAGTTTTGCTTTTGAAGCTTCGCCTTTGGAGTGTTGGGGTTTAGGGTTCAGCGTTTTAGTCTGGAGGGGGGGGGATGTAGGCAGTCCTGGTGCTTTTCCATCTTGTTCTCGACTTCGACCATGGCCAGATCGTGGGCCTCCTTGTCGCCCTCACGTTCGACAACAGGGGCGAGAACAGCGTGAGTGAGGGACTACACTGTTGCGCTTTGGGTTTGTGGTGCTAGGGCTTTGGGTCGAGGATTGCTGGGAGTTAGGGTGTTGGGCTTTGGGTTGAAGAAGTTGGAGTTTAGGACATGCAGAACAAGTCAGGTGTCTACTGGGAAAGATAGGAGTAAAACTGCCAAAGAGCTTCAGGTCACAATGCTACTGATACAGGACGAGAGCTTACTTGCAGCAGTAGTGAGTGCTGTGTCAAGAGTAGCACGGAAATGAATCAAACACAAGCCACAATATTGTCATGAACGATGGTTGCAACAGCTCAGCACAGAACAACCACGACTTGTGGACTACCATGTGCATGTTAACGGTCGCCGACACGAGATCTGGCCGCGTACTTTTCGGATTTTTCTAATTGTGGGATGAGCTTGTGCGAGCAATTGACATCCTTGTCTAGCTCTTAGCGAGGGCAATCGTGGTGTTAACTTTTCTTGTATGGTCTTGGTGCTCTTGGTTTAGCTTGTGCAGAGGCCCTGCAGTTTCGATTGGGTTGTCAAACTTGCGACAGCTATACTTTGTCATGCAGGTTCTTCGTCCCAAACGTAGGTCTTGGCACAATACACCAAACATATAGCTACTTCGAGGATTGAGGAAAGGGCTTGGGTTAGGTGTCGGGTACCTAGGGGTGCAAGCCTTGAGCACCAAACCGTACTTATCCGTGAGAAGCTTCTGTCTAGAAAATGCACAAATGTGTACATAACTTTGTATACATACATGCATGCATGCCTGCATGCATATACATGCATAGCCACATACATGCATACATGCATACTTACGTACGGACGTACATACATACATGCATACATACATACATACTCACATACGTACAGACATACATGCATACATACATACATACATATCTGTATGTGCATACATATGTGTATGTATATATGTATATGTGTATATATATATATATATATTTGAATTTGTGTATATATGTATATATGCTTGCTATGTGCATAATACTATATATATATATATTAACGTATATATATATATATGCTTGCTATATGCATGATACTATATATATATGTATGTAGAAAGAGATAGCACGCGCACTTGCCGACATTCCCAACTTCCCTTTGCCGGAAGAATGCAGCTGCCTCCATCTTCCGGACAATCTTGGCGTACTTCACCTGCAGACCGCTTGGGTCAGGTCTTTACAGGCGCACACCAATAACACTCCGAACGGCAAGAGATGCAATTCAAGAAGAGCATGTCACCCATGAAGTTCTTCGAGCCTCGCCAGACCAAGCAGCCAGCCACTTGGCTTGGTTCTGGAGCTCGAGGTGCAGCAGCCACTTCACCAGGACCTATCCAACGCAACAGCTTCTGCTAATTACAGATTCCGCTGAACCCTAAATCTTTCATCTGGCAAGGGTACCTTCTGTGATTGATTGACTTCGGGGAATCGACCTGCCGTCCGGTTGTGTAACGGCGAAGAGGGCGAAACCCCAACAAACTCAGGCCTGCAGTTCAGTAGGATGTGGACTGGAAAGCTTCTAGCAGTTGAGGGGCCTGAACCACTACACGACAGTTCTGAATATCACACAATGCCACTTTCTCGCGAGTCCATGACGGAAAAACGGCTCCAGGTGCTCCCAATGGGGTCACCTTGCACGCTTGATACGCCCCCCCCCCCTGTCCTCCAACTTTCCCTTTCAACGCTCGCTGATCGACGACCTTGCTGCCTGTGTATGTTAAACAAACAAAAAACCAAAACATCGGAATGGTGGCCGCCTGCGCACGCTTTGAGCCGGCGACACGCTCGTTGTGGACGGAGGTCTTTACCCTGTGGCATTGTGGTAGGTTGGCTTGGGCTCAAAGCTTCATGAGGATCAGGGGGTCTAGTAGTCAGGGGTAAATCCAAACTTGGCCTACGGTATCAAGTCCCCCGATCCTTGACGAAGCGGAAAACAGCAGATGAAGCGTTGCGGGACGTGGAAACGTGGGTTTCGGGCTACAGGTACTTAGTAATGATACTCCCTTGCACTCACTGCATGAGTCTATCATATACTCCTCAAAACCCTAGTCCAAATACGGTGTCCATCTTCGAGAATGTGTGCAAGCCAATGGCCAGGAACTGAGCTGGTCCACCTAAACTCTCAGCCCGAGGGTTAGGGTTAGGGCTTAGAGTTTAGAGCATGCAGCCTATCTCAAGTTCTTCCAGGATGAGGGGACTTCGGAAGTTTCAGTATGCATGCATACATGAAGGCTATCATCAAAGAAATGATGACTGTAGTTAGCTGACTTCTCGCCCTTCTCAGTCTCAAAGCCCTCTGAAGCTTCAAGCATAATAGACCCTACTCCAACCCCCAGAGACCCTCAAGACATCATGCCAGGTAGCGCAAGCTAAATCTTGGGAACAAGACGCTCTTTGGTTGTAGCCAACTCGGAAAGTTAAAGTTGTGTTAGAACTGGCCGAGGTTTTTGTAAGGGGGTTTACAGGGATTGCATAGGGGTTCCAGAGAGCTTCGTGTGCTGATTCTACGTGTTTCTGTGTTCCATGCAAAACTCACAACGGTTGGTGCTCCTGCGATCTTGCGGCAGATGGTGCAAATGCCAGCTTAAGAACGTTTATCTAAACTCCACTCCGCAGCAATCTCTCCTTCTCACACTCCCGAGTTCCTCCTCCGCAAGAACCCACACCCAAAGCCCCTCAAGCCCTGAGCCTTTCCCAGAATCCCAGCGACTCCTGCTATTAAGACCGGTTAAAACAACAGATACAGCCGTAACGCCCTTGAGCCTTTCGACGTTCTCTTCGTCCTTGTGCTCGAGCGACCGTTGGTTTGCCTCTCGTTCGACGACCTGCTGCGGATCGAACGTGGTTTAGGGTGTGAGTTTAGTGTTTGGGGTTGGTTTTGGGCATTAAGGCTGAAAAGGGAAAGACAAGAAAAGAGCCCCGTTCAATCATATGATTCTCATCAAAACACAATTTAGAAGTATACAATGTCGACTACTGGGCGCTCAAGGAGTAAATGCCAGCCTGCTTCCACTGGACCATCACCTGCATACAAGGCAGGAGCTCGAGTTTGAGATTGAGGCTTGACACACGGGGTTCCCCGGAGATATATTGAGTTGAATAATCGCAACATTTGGCGCACAGTATGTCAAGACTATACTGGGACTGTACGGTAAAAGTATTGCTGCTTCTTGTTCAGACCCCGATTGTTCGCGGTTTCAGCTTGCATCCAAGTTCGGCATGAAATCATACTGCAGATGCTGGATGTCCGCGGCGCTCAGGCCATGAGCCTTTTGGCAGAATTCCGGGAACTCTCGCCTCCTGTAACATTTGGCGAAGTCCTGCTAAGAGCAATACCGTGAAGAGATTCGCTTGCAATCTGAACCAGCCAAGTGCAAACTTGGGTTGCGCTTTTCACTTCTAAGAGCAAGATTCAACACCCGCTGATCCCACATAGATTCGCACCAGACTGCAAAACCTCGGCCACTTAGCGTACACAGACCCAGACGCGGACACCACCATCATCATCATCATCATCATCACCAACCTCACCATCACCATCATCATCATCATCATCACCATAATCGTCATCATCGTCGTCGTCATCATTATCCTCACAGTCATCATCATCGCCATCATCACTATCATCATTCTGTAGGGACAGTGAAGCAAAAACAGCATCAGTGCCAAGGACAGCAACCCTTCACACTCAGGGAATGGCGCAGCAATAACCTTGAACCCCAAACCGTGCGCACCTGAGCAACGAAATGAACACAGTGAAATTTGAGACCTAACCCTGAACCATAAACCTCAAGCCCTGTCTGAGAACTGCATTCATGAGCCTAAAACCCTCCAAACCGCAACTGCGCGAACCTGTGACAAACCGAAGCCGGCCTTTGTCAGGAGCGAGAGGTCCCGCTGGTGAGCCAGCATTTGCGTCACAAGAAGGCTCACCTCTGGGTTGTTCATTTTCCGTTCTTTTTGTGCTTTCGAAGTCTCTTTTCTGCCTTTCTCGACGGGCCTACGTTCAATGTTGTGTTTTTGAGATCTCTTGTCCGTCTGCAACGAACAAAGCTCGATGCAGGGTTTGGCGCTTAGTCCAATTTAGGAGTAGCCTGCTGGCAGCTAGCATGTTTGCAGGATTGCTGCTCTTTGGGACATCATACACTAAACCCCAAAACTGAACACCCTACTAGAAACCCCCTAAAACTTCCCCAAACCCTAAGCACCGGCCTCTTTGCTGTGGCTGGCGATCTCCTGGCCTTGGCGCCTGGTATGCGGCGGGACGATGGGGTTTTGGGGCTTCGGGGGTTTAGGGCTTCGGATTATAGGCTTGCAGGGATTCGGGGTAACCACAGAGATGCGAGTGACGAACCATCGCAAAATCCCATGATGATCGCAGCGATGACTCCTATCTAAGCCCGAAGCCCCTTGTATTGCCAGCTGTTCTTGCACGACCGTCATAGTAAAGGGCCACCGGATTCCTCGTAACCTAGCCACTCCGCCCTGAAAGGCCTGAAGAACCTTAGTCACTACCCATCAAACGTGATGGGCAAAAGACAACTGTTTGACGATAAGCTTTCGGATCCCTCTGGAGGGGTCTGGGCTCAATAGGGTTCAGGGCCACTAACTCGACTCATAAGACTTTTTCAGGATGGCCCCCGAATCCAAGATCAGATCTTGAGAGGCTACGCAAGCGCAAGAGCTCCAGTAGCTCGAACATCTCTCTGGTTCGTTTGAGGATCGAGGGAATTCGTAGGTAGGCTTCCAGCAGTGCAATCCCAAAGAAGGTACTTGCAAGGCCCACTGCAAGCCTTCTCGGCCCCAGGTCCAACAGGGTTGGGGCTTGGCGTAGGAGAACTGGATTGCTGCAAGAGGTTGATGTACGTTGGGGACTGTCTGGAGATTTGATTGCTATTTGCTGGGGCGCTGCTGGGACGTCTGTCCCAACATAATTGGAATCACACCAACCAGAACTAACTCGCCAGGTCCAGCAAGGTTCAGGATGTCCGCGGTTTGACAAGCGTCGCTCCGGGGCGTGGTGCAGGGTTTTGTGCTGCGAATAATGTGCTAGGCAACCCTGGGGGATGAAAGTACACACGAATCCTTCAGCCCCTATCTTGTCTTCACAACCGTTCGTAGGATACCTCAACCTCAAACCCTCAAACCGGACCCTAACTTGGAAGAGGCCCTGAACCTGGGTCTTAAGCCTGAACCCTTACACAGTAGACGCATGGAACGTGTCTTTAGCCACTGGCTTGCGGCTTGATCATTTCCCACTCGCGCCTGAGGTGGTGCAAGTGGGCCTTCTTGCTCCACATGGAGGCCTTCCAGAAAGAAAATATCTGAGGCTGTGTCATCATCCTTCTCCGCAAACCACTCCCCATTCATCCCAATGCATGCAACCTTTTCAATGCAGAGTTTAGGTTCTGAGCTCTGATGCCTAAAAGGCCTAAAATGCAATGCAATCCTGGAGCCTGAACTCAAAACGGAAACCCCAGACCCAATATTGCTATGCAGTAAGGAAACCCTTAACACTAGACCCTAGACCGTAACCTTGAACCCTTACCCCGAAGCACTGAGACTTAAACCGTTGGTAGAGGGTCAAGGCCTCCCGCCAGTAGTGGAAGATCGCTAGCCGGATGATGACTCTCTCGCGAACCTCGAGGTCAGAGTTTACGGCGTCGGATGTAGGGTCCCGGAATGTGGGGAATGGGGTTTGGGATGAAGGGTCCATGAAAGAAGGATTCTTCCGCGTAGAGCACCTTTCGTGCGTAAGGGACGAGTATTGGTAAGGATTGGGTTTAATTTCCTCAACCTAAACCCTACACTTTGAAACCGAATTCAGCCATGAAACTTGTGGACGGTTTGCCCTTGTGCTGGTAGTCTGAATTTGGCCCCTCTCTTGAATTCTGTGAGGACGATTGCATTTCAATTCAGTCTGTTCGCATTGGCCCGAAACGGAACTTGTGGGAAGGCGGTATATAATATGTGTGTGAAAGACACAGACAAAGACACAAAGATGAAAAGGCCACATGCCACGCCGCGTGCGACGCCAAGCCGAGCCTAGCATTAAATTTTCCCGTGTTTTGGATCTCAACAAGCCTTTGGTCCGAATCTGGGCTTCTCATGCTTAGCATGAGTTGGATCTCACCAAACCTTCTGCCCACATCAGCATCTCAAGTTTAGCATGATTGTGATCGTGCAACAAACCTTTGGCCCGAATCTGGGCCTCATTTTGTCAATGATTTGGTTCTCAACAAACTACATATTGGCCCGAATCTGGGTCTCAAGGTGAGCAAGTTTTTGGCTCTCAACAACCGACCTTTGGCCCGAAACTGTGCTTGAAGTCTAGCCCGGTTTGGAACTCGACAGTTTGGCCCGAATCTGGGTTTCAAGCGTAACATGGTTTGGATCTCAACAAACTTTCGGTGGTGTGATTTGGATATCAGCGAACCTTTGACCCGAATCTGTGATTCGAGTTTAGCATGCTTGGGGTCAAGAAACAAACCTTTGGCCCCATGCTGGTTAGCTTGATGGGGCTTTCAGTAAAGCCATTTGCCAGAATCGGGGCTTCAACTTTAGCATGATTTGCATCTGGACAAACCTTTGGCCCGAATCTGGCTGTCAAAATTAGCAGGATTTGGCTCTCAACAAACCTGTGACCCGAATCTGGATTTCAAGTTTTGCATGGCTTGGATCTCAACCAATTTTGTTGGCCCGAATCTGTTTCAGGTTTAGCATGATTTGGATTGTGAAACAAAACTTTGGCCCGAATGCCCGAATCTGGGTCTCAAGTTGATCATGATTTGAATCTCACCAAACCTTCGGCCCGAATCAGGGTGTCACGTTTAGCATGATTGTGATCGTGCAACAACCTTCCGCCCGAACCTGGGCTTCAAGTTTAGAATGCTTTGGATTTCAACAAACTACATAATGGCCCGAGTCTGGGTCTCAAGCTGAGAACGTTTTGGCTCTCAACAGCCCTTGGCCAGAATTATGGTTTCAAGTTTAGCATGCTTTGCTCTCAACAAACCTTTGGCCCGAATCTGGGTTTCAAGTTTAGCATGATTCGGATCTGAACAACGATTTTGCCCAATTCTGGGTTTCAAGCTTTAGCACATTTTGGCTCTCAAAAAACCTTTGGCCCGAGTCGGTGCTTCAAGTTTAGCATGATTTCGTCTCAACAAATCAATGCCCCTTTGTCAGGGTCTAGGATCCCCCCCTTTATAAGGTTGAACCCGTTTCAGCCACCCGCATGAGATAGAATCGAGCCTAGGGGGGGTGAAGGTTCCGTGAAATTTCTAATCGAGGTGCTCGGAGTGGGAGGTTGGTAGGCTTGGCTCCGAACCACTTCCTTGAGGAGTGCTGGCCCGGAGCCTTTGATCGAAGGAAACAGCCTGGGCCCCGCAACCCTTCCCCCAGTGGCCTCCTTTGTAAGGCTGCTACTATATTTCTAGTAGAAATCCATCATTTTCCTATCATGTGAAGATCCGGTGGCCTCCGTTGTGACAGTGAGACTGCTACGTACAAAGGGCTGGGGAGTGGAAAGAGGATTCAACAAGTTGATGCCTGTTGGCTGAGCAGCTGCCGGCCACACGGGATGAAAAAGGAAGTGGTTCCGAGATTTGTCAGTGCATGCACAGTTCTGCGGAGCCATGCCTACCTGCCCCTCCTTTTCGGAGCCATGGTTCCACAAGTAGTTCACTGTGCACTACCTTTGATTTATAGTACTACCAGAGCCCTTGAAATCGATCTTCCTTTCTCAGTAAGCCGGTGTCTTGCAGAAACAAACGGCGACTCTCTTGAAATGGAAAATGAATCGATATCCCAGGAAAACCCTGAAATTTCAAGCCCGACCCCCACCACCAAGGTATTAACCCCCACCTCCACCGAAGCTGCCCTGAAATATTTCAGAGCTTCACCCCCACCCCCCATTTCAAGCCACAAGCGGGTGGTGATCTCAACAAACTTTTGGCCCGCATCTGTGTTTCAAGTTTAGCATGATCGGGCTCAGCGAACCATTATGGTAGAAGCTCTAAACACTATCACTAAACCCAATAGCCTCAGTCCTTAACGGTAATGTATAGGGAATCCCAGCACTATTTGTTCTTAATCTGGTTTCCAACTTTTGGGGGTTTACTTTAGACCGAATCTGGGTTTCAAGCTGAGCACGTTTTGGCTATTAACAAAGCTTTGGCCGGAATCTGGGTTTCAAGTGTGGCATGATTTGGATCTCAAAAAAATCTTGGCCCGATTCTGGGCTTCAAGCTTAACATGTCTTGGATCTCAACAAACCTTTGGCCCGGAACGGGGAATCAAATTCGACATGAGAAATGAATCTCAGCAAACCTTTGGCAAGAATCTGGGTTTCAACTCTGCAAATTCAACATGAGAATTGAATCTCAACAAACCGTTGCCCGAAACTATGTTTCAAGTTTAGCATGATCCGGCTCTCAACAAACCTGTGGCCCGAATCTGGGTTTCCATTTGAAAATGCGGTTTGAATCTCAACAAGCCTTTGGCCCGAATCTGGGTTTCAAGCTGAGCAAGACTTGGCTCTCAACAAACCGCTGGCCCGAATCTGGGTTTCAAATTCACCATGAGACTAGAATCAAAACAAGTCCTTGGCCCGAGTCTGGGTTTCAAGTTAGCATGAATTTGAATCGTGAAACGAACAACAAACCTTTGGCCCGACTCTGGGTTTCAAGTTTACCATGATTTGGATCTCAACAAACCTTTGGCCTATATCTGGGCTTCATGTTTAGCATGGTTTGACTCTTAACAAACCTTTCGCCCAAGTCTGGGTTTACATTCTAGCATGGTTTAGATCTTGTTTGGGCTCTCAACAAAGCTTTGACCTGAATCTTGGCATCAAGTTTAACATGCTTTGGCCATGAGAAAACCTTTGGCCCGAATCTGGGTTTCAATCTTTACATGATTTGGCTCTAAGCAAACCTTTGGCGAATCTGAGATTCACATTTACCATGACTTGGCTCTCAACAAACCTTTGCCTAGAATCTGGGCTTCAAGTTTAGCATGATGTGGCTCTCAACATTTTGTTTGTCCAAAATCTGGCATGATGAACAAATCATGGGCCCAAATCAAGTTCTCAAACTTGGCATGTAGCATCAGTGCTCAGCAAACCTTTTCGGCGAATCTTGTTTGAAGCTTGGCATCTATTCCTGGATCTATAATGCCTCTGGCCAGAATCAGCAAATCTGAAGATGCTGCCAAGACATCTGCAAAGCCCCATCATATAGTGATTTCGGGGTTTGGGATGATTAGAGCGATTAGGGTCTAGTTGGAAAACTTATTTTTGGATGCACGCCCCTATAGAAGTTGTACATAAATCCAAACCACCACTCTTTCAATTTCACTAGGCCACACACCCAAAAGCGCTAAACCTCGCAACCGAAACCTCCAAACCCCAATCCTCGAGCCCCTCAGCCCCTGAAGATCTCAACCCTGAGCACCCTCAAACCCTCTACATGAACCTTGGACCCGCGTTCCTAGTGCACGCCCTACCCTCGGGGATCGGCCAAGTAAGAAAACGTCGCCAGCTGCCAGCAGGCCACCTGGCAAAGAGCCCGAGACGCTGCAGGGTGGGAGCCTCATGTAGCATCCCCTCAAGACTCAAGGATTCTTTAAAAGCTCTTGAAAGGGATGCGAATTCACTGACAAGGGTTCCAGTAAAGGTGCCAACAAGGGGCCCTGGTAATTAGAACTTCTAGACGTCCTGCAGCTGTGGACTTTCACTACAGCCGGCCTGGACCCAGTTGCAGCTCAAATCCGAAAACCTCAAACCCACGCCGCCGAGCCCTAAACTCCAACAGCTAGGAGCTCCAGTAAGCGCTGTTGGGGCCCCGGGGGCGCTCAGGGCTGCAGGTGCTTCGGGGAGCCGGTCGGATCCGGGAAATCGCTCAGTTTAACTTGAAGGGTTCTCCATAGGCTGCAGGAGTGGTGCTTGAAAAGGGCTTGAGGTTCAGGCTCTAGAGGTCAAGGGTTAAGGGGTTCGGGTTTAGTGTTTACCCAGGTATTGTATGTAAGATTCAGCTACTTCGTCTCTGCAGGGGCTGTGGTATCGCATCGGAACCCTAACACCCTATGTAATACCCCAACCCCTAAACCCTGGACCTTATAGAATCCATAAACCCTACACCATATAAGCCTTAAACGACCCTTCGGTCCGCCACCTCCTTTTTCGTCTCCTTGCTTTGCAGCACGTTCTGGTGGTGATCTCGCTGGTCTTGGGCCTCCCAAGACAGCAGGGCAGGCTATCCTTTTGGGTTTAGGGCTCTAGGTTGGGCTGCAGGGTTTAGGCGCTTGGTGTTGTCAGGGTTTCGGGGTATAGTTACCAGGGGTGTGGCCTGTGGTATTTGTCGGTTACGGTTTTGGAGTGCACGGGTTTGTGTCTCAGTAGGTTGCAGGAATTTACGGAACAAGGGCTGCAGTTTCGGGAAGTCGGGGACGGGGCCGTGACTATGAAAACGCCAGAAGAAAGTCCTTTGTTCGGAAACTCCCATGTGGGCTTGAGGTCCTTGGACTTCGACGCCTCTGCTGAAAGAGAACGAATCACGAGCTGTTTTCAGTGTTGAAGGAGGCTTGGTGTTGCGGTATAGGGTCGGCAAGCTGAAGGCTGCTTAGAAAGGTCCAAGGGTCCCAGCCCGAAATCCCGAAGCCCCAATTCCTGAACCCGCTAAGCCCGAAGCTCTGTAACTCCAAAGTCTCACGGGCTTCTCTCTCTGTTGCTTGGTGCGGCTTTGAAGGTCCTCCACTATGGTGTCGAGTTTAGGGGGGATGTTTCAAGGTGTGCCAGTTTAGGGCATCGAGTCTTGGAAATCTCTCGTGACTTGGATAGTTCTTGCAATATTGACGCAAGGGTCGTGCTGCAAGGAGCCCTTGTAGTTACCCAGGATTCAGATTTAGGTCACAGTCCCACGTTTTCCCTAAATGACTCTCGGCCTACTGGGTAGCTTAGGGTCGCACAAGACTTTGGTTCGCCTGGCAGTTCTGTGGGGCTCGAAGCCGTTGAAAAATATCCATACGGGTGTTTTCAGAAAATGATGGGTACCTGGCCAGGGGTTATACAATAACGATCCTACTAATGAGGGTCTATACTCCGATCCCAGATTTTCCATACTACGTCATTGGGCTTCGGCCTCCGAAACAGCGAACTGCCAAAAAAAGGCAACCCTTGAGCCTTGTGTCGAAATAGTAATGGGAAGCTGGTCTACATTTTCCTGCCTCTTGCTGCATTCTTGCAGCGTGTTGCTGATACTTTTCTCGCTCCTGCTCGAGTCACATGTTCACACCGGACGTGAATGCTTCGTTTCAGTGCTGCCCAAATTGGGATAGTGGTTCGGCTTGGAGATGGACTTCTACTTCTACTTCTACTCCTACTCCTACTCCTATACTCCTACTCCTATACTCCGACTTCGGCTCCGACTCCGACTGCGACTACGACTCCGACTCCGACTTCGACTGCTGCTACTGATGCTACTGCTACTGCTACCGCTACCGCTACCGCTACCGCTACCGCTACTGCTACTGCTACTGCTACTGCTACTGCTACTGCGACTGCCACTGCCACTGCCACTGCNGCTGCTGATGCTGCTGCTACTGCTACTGCAACTGCTACTGCTCCTGCTCCTGCTCCTGCTCCTGCTGCTGCTGCTGCCGCTACTGCTGCTGCTGCTGCTACTGCTGCTACTACTACTACTACTACTACCACTACTACTACTACTACTACTACTACTACTACTACTACTACTACTACTCTCAGAAGCTAAGGCGAAGGACTGTGCAGAATGAGAGTGACTGTAAGATGCAAATAACTGTTCAAATATCGCTTCACCCCAAAGCACAGAAGGGTGGTCGGAAGATGCAAGGGAAGACGCAGGCGTCGACATTTCAGTCGTTGCAGAGGAATGCTCATGCCTGAAACTTTTTCACATGTTGATCAAGCCATGAGCTCCGGTCACGGTGATGTGGATTTGTCCTCAATGGACTAGTTGCCTCCTGGCTATTGCTGTCTTCGTCTGCTTCCATTGTCTTCACTGAAGTTGTGGAGGGACGGAGCACGAGGTTTCTTGATGTAGTTGTGAAGATGTGAAGATGTGAAGTGCAACGCACTGCGATCATCCGGAATCGCCGGGACTGAGTCCTGTCACGTTCACACGGCTTCGACCAGACCAGAGCAGCGAGGGTAAATGGGGCCCGACCCGCAGACAACTCCACTTTCAAAGCAGCAACTTTCAGGATGAACGATCACACTTGTACTATAAACACATGGTGTACCTCTGGCTACAAGCAAAAACGCAGAGGCGGGACTTTCGAGGGAGGAGAACATCCGGTAACCCTGTGCAGAACTTGGACAAAAAACTCGTGCAACTCTCAGCCCTTCGCAAGCTGTCACTGGCCCACAAGACCGCAGCTTGATCGTGGGATTCAACAGAATAGCGCACAAGATCGCCCACGGGTAAACACTGCTGATGTGTCGCGCAATGACGCAACGGCCAGAGTCATTGCTTGCACACAGTTGATAAGCCATTCAATCATTTCCGGCTCTTTTCGAAACGGCGTTCGGATTTAAGGGTGTGACAAGTTGCGGCTCTTCAACAAGATGTCTGTCGGGTGTGTGCTACGCACTGGTGATGTCTTTAGGGTGTTCTGGCGTAGGCCAAAGAGCTCAGTTCAGGGTTTAGGGTTTATCTCACTAGAAGTAACAAGAATCCAAACTTGCATGTCCCGGTGGGCACCAGGAGCTTGCAATGATCGAGTGGTCGGTTTCCAGCAAATTGCCTAAGCCATGTTTGGGCAACAAGAGACCGTTAACTAAGGGATTATTGGATTCTCCAAGTTGATGGCTGGAGGATTGACGGGTTTGGGGGATTGGAATTCGGATTTGGGGGCCCCAGGGAATCTTCCTGAGGCCACAGCCTACCCCACACGATACCCTAAAACCCTGAATCAACCACACAAACATGACACTCTCAAGTGTCAAGAGCCCAGGCTGGCCGAAAACTTTCATATCCTGAGAAGCCCGTTCCGACAACCCGAACACTCTGAACCGGAGGCACCTTTAAATTCCGCGCCCGCAGGCCGCGAAACCCCTGAACTTTTTAACCGTCTGAGACCTCAAAAAACAGTTACAACCCGAAACTCAGCTCTTCTCACCCCATTAACCCTGAAGACGTGAACACTGAATTTATTGACCCAGCCCCAAACCCGACAAAGCCTAAAGCCCCAAATAGAAAGCCCAAAATGAAGAAGAAATATCTCCGAAGACTGTTCCAGGGAAGCGAAAACGGTCCTGTACCATCCTCCAGTTCACAAATACCATCACCAAAGGCTCCTGCTCGTGTTTATCGCCAAAGTTTAGGGTTTAGGGCTTAGGGCTTATAGAAATTGTATAGTGTTCGGGACCTGGGTTTCGGGTGGGTTTTGACCGGGTCTCTTCTTCTTTTGGTGCAGCTCTGGTGCGTTTTACACTGCGAATCCGTTTTTGTGTGCAACTTTGGTGCATTTGAACTGCAAATCCAAACTTTTGTACTTTCGGAGCAACTTTGGTGCGGTCTACGCTGCAATTCACTTTGTGGCAAATTGTAAGTGCTACACAGCAAATCCAAGCTTTTGTGCGGGCTGGTGCCTTTTGCGCAGCAAATCCACATGTTTTGCATTTTGGCACAGTTTATGCTGCAGATCCACATGCTTGGTGCTTTTGGGCAGCTTTGGTTGTTGCCGGTGTCTTGGGCTCCAAGTAGGGTCCCAATGCTGCATTATAAGGTTTGTTGGCGGTGTCTTGGGGTCTCAGTTCTACGAGTAAGGTGTACGATTCGTTGCCGGTTTCCTGGTCTCGAAGTGGGGTCAAAGTGCTAAGATGTAGGATTTTTTGCCCCTGTCTTATGCTCGAAGTTGGGTCTCAGTTCTTGGGCTCGAAGTGGGGCCCCAGTGCTAAGATGTGCGAGTTGTTGCCGGTGTCTTGGGCTCGAAGTGGGGTCCCAGCGCTAAGATTTACGATTTGTTGCCGGTGTTTTGGGCTCGAAGTGGAGTGCTCATGGCTAGGATGCTCGATATGTTGCCGCTGTCTTGGCTTCGAAGCGGGGCCCCAGTGCTAAGATGCGCGATGTGTTGACGGTGTCTTGGGCTCGAAGGTGGGTCCCAGTGCTAACATGTACGATTTGTTGCTGGTGTCTTGGGCTCAGAGTGGGGTCCCACTGCTAAGATGTACGATTTGCGGCAGGCGTCTTTGGCTCGAAATGGGGTCCCTGTGCTAAGATGTTCGATTTGTTGCCGCTGTCTTGGGCTGGTGTCCCATTGCTAAGATGTTCGATTTGTTGCCGGTGTCTCGGGCTCGAAGTGGGGCCCCCGTGCTAAGATTACGATTTGTTGCCGGTGTCTTGGGCTCGAAGTGGGGTCTCGGTGCTAAGATGTACGAATTGTTGCCGGTGTCTTGGGCTCGAAGTGGGGTCCCAATGCTAAAGGTGTACGATTTGTTGCCGGTGTTTTGGGCTCGAAGTGGGGTGCTCATGGCTAAGATGCTCGATTTGTTGCCGCTGTCTTGGCTTTGAAGCGGAGCCCCAGTGCTAAGATGCACGATGTGTTGACGGTGTCTTGGGCTCGAAGCGGGGTCCCAGTGTTCAGCTGTACGATGTGTTGCCGATATCTTGGCCTCGAAATGGAGTCCAATTGCTAAGATGTACGATGTATTGCCAGTGTCTTGGGCTCCAGCGCTGCGATGTACGATTTGTTGCTGGTGTCTTGATCTGTAATTGGGATCCGGTGCTAAGATGTACGACTTGTTGCCGGTGTCTGTTGCTCGAAGTGGGGCGGAATTGTACGATTTGTTACCGGTGTCTTGGACTCGAAGTGGTGTCCGAATGCTAAGATGTACGATTTGTCGCCGATGTCTTGGGCTCGAAGTGGGTTCCCAATGGCGCGATTTCTGATTAGGTGATACATACAACTTCTATTTATCAGTTGCTTGGGGTAAGGTTGAGGGATACTCAAGCAATGCAATGTGTAGACGTATGGCTTGCTTGTGCGTAAACCTACATGCACATACACCATATTCAAAGATGGGCTCTATGTGCTATGTGCGACACACTTCTACACACATAGCTTGGTAGACGGATCGGTAATTAGAAAGAAACATGGTGCATAGATAGAGATAGATAACCAGACAGCTAGATAGATAGGTAAACAGACAGATACACAGATCGATGGATGGATAGATTCACCGAAGCTAGACAGACACCGAGTCCGATCGATGGAGGGATGATTGGAAGGACGGATGAATGGGTGGACGGACTCACGCACGGAAGGATGGATGGATGGATGGATGGATGGATGGACGCATGGACGAATAGATGGATGAACATGAACTTAGGGTGATAAAGACAGATAGAAGAGAGCGGCGCAGGGAGAGAGAGAGAGAGAGAGCGAGAGAGAGAGAGAGAGAGAGAGAGGGAGAGAGAGAGAGAGAGAGAGAGGGAGAGGGAGAGGGAGAGGGAGAGGGAGATGGATCGAGCGAGCGATGGATCGATGGAGGGAGGGAGGTATAGATAATTTTCACGAGATGGCCAAGCGCGANGAGAGAGAGAGAGAGAGAGAGAGAGGGAGAGAGAGAGAGAGAGAGAGAGGAAGAGGAAGAGGAAGAGGAAGAGGGAGATGGATCGATCGACCGATGGATCCATGGATGGAGGGATGTATAGATACTTTTCAAGCGCTGGCCAAGCTCGAGGACAATGAACACAATCGTATTGAGTCAAGAACTGACACGATGATTCTCACCCTTCTTCTGATTATGATTCATACTGTAATGTCCAATTCGGTAGCATTATCTCAACAGCCCCAACCCTCAACCCTAACACGTAAATCGAGCTGCTGACACTAGCTACGAGCGCACAGAGCCCAGGGCCCCAGTGCGCGGATGTCGGATTCAGTTGTCGAGGCTCTGGGAGTAGGCAGTGCAGGGAAAGGGTTGTTGTGTTGAAGAGGATGTATTAGTGGGTTCAAGGACATTGAGGGTTCTCCAACGGCTTATCTCGTTCAGCTGAGCAGACAAAGACATGTACATGTTGAAGCATCTCTCTCATGCCACAAGTCTTGCAAAGCTGCTGCATCACAGCAAAAGTGCCCCTGAAACGCCCAGACTAGAGCGTCCAACATTGTATGCCGTATGTAAGAGGACATTGAACTCGTATGTACTATACAATTATACCGCACCCAAGTATCCTTCATGCGCCGCCGGATGAGCAGCTCCGCAGAGTGGATGGCAAAGCTTGACAGCTGCTCCCTGGAACAGGCTTAGGAACATCCCGACGACCGCAAATAGAGTCCGGATGCTTGACGGGAGCCCTAGAATGTTTCGGAACCCTTAATGCAACATCTGATCCTAACACAGAACTTGCCGAAGAAGCTCAATGAACACCGAAATATACGCAACGATTGCGCGACCATCTACCATGAATGGTCAGGAAGGTTTCAGATGCCAACAGAAATCAGTTCATCATCCCGCGGCATACAGATTCGACGAGCAGGCTTCCGAGTGCGCCCATGTTCACGGTGTAGACCCAGAGTGTCTGCGGTTTCGGGGCTTAAGATTTGGTTTCTGGTTCATATTTTTTGTTCCGCCATGAGCGTATGCACGAGTGAAGCACCATTGCACCCAGTCTCCTCAGGAGATGGATCGAAGCACCGATAATTGAGTTCTCTTTGAAATCTTGTTACGGAACTAAGCTTGAAGATATTCTGAACTAAGGCTACATTCCTCAAGACGAACCAGCTCTGCATGGGGAGCTGAGATAAACCTCAGATCCTCACCAGACCGCTGCTGAAATCTAGCAAACCCCCCCTTATCTGAATCCGCAAGCCTTCAGCAGTTTATGCAGCAAGCCTTGCACGCAAGCAGGGAGCCAAAGTAAAACGCGAAACTTTAACCCTAAACCCCTGGGGTCCCAGCACCGTTTTCTTCTCCTTTTGCTTCACTTCCTGAGCGGCCTGGCGATCGAAAGCTTTACAACCATGTCAGCGTTCGGTTTCATAAAGGCTCGACACTCTTTTTTAACCTCAATCCTTATCCTGAAGACAAACACACACACACAGCCAACAACAAGCTATCCTCCGAAAATCCTGCTGCTGAGACCTCATGTACCTAATGTGAAAACCTGACAAAACCATTCGGGTTCTTGTCAAGGTGCTTAATGACGATCCTATGCAGTATCGGGGAGCTCTCCTAATCCCGCTTCTTAGGCCCCTACATCAAGTTTTCAGGTGGCGAAAACGCGCATTTTTATGAAAGGCCTCTTGTCGAATTTGATCCATCTCCCCGTGGTAGTTCCGATGGCTGCGCATGTTCTTCACCACTGCTTGCCACTGCCTCGGCCGCCGAAACAACTTCGGGTTGCAGCTCTCATGGTCAGATTTTGGAGGAAAGACAGGAGTTCACAAAAAACTTGGTTTGGATGTGCTGTTGCCATGTTCACGCTAGTAGCAAAGGACCCCTCAAGCATTCACAGTATGACAAATGCAAGGTCCTTGAAAGCTCGATTGACCATTCTGCATGCACTGGAGCGCAGCATTTCTCAGAGTGAACAACATGCAGAGCCTCCTGCAATGCTAAGCTACTCGAAGGCTGCAATTGACGCGTGCCGTAGCCTAATCATGAAGAAAGGCGATCGATGCAGGATGCTGCGCTTGTATCACACACCTCGTCCCACGCATGCTTGTGAGGCTCGTCTGCGGGAATCATTAGTCGAAGTCCCACTGGCGACCTCGAAGAAGGACCGTTCACCGCTTCTGTCCAAACAAGTCTTTGGGATATTCCTGACACTTGTCAAATCCTTATCACAAACTGCGTTCTTCCGTTGAGGCCACTGTTGAAAATCGTATGCAACACCTACGACATCCTTGAACCTGCAATCCGAAGGTTCGAACTGGAAACCGTGAAGAACATCGACCCGAAACACCTGCGAATCAGTGCCGGGGGCAAAGCAGCAACATGTCCCGCAGATGGGATTCACGACCTAGTGGACCCGCCAAGTCTTAGCGTTCAGGGTCTAGGAAGTGCTTAAGGAAACTTTGAGCTTCATGGCTCTAAGGGTCAAGGACCTCAGGCTTGAGAGCTTTACGGCTTAGAGCTTTAAGGCTGGAGGTGTCTTAGGCCTTGAAGATCTCGTAGGGTTCATTCCTGTGTACGATGCTGGGTGGGTGCAGCGGAAGTAGGACTTGGCAAGAACCTTCCTCTGGGAATCCCGATGACTGGAGGGCCCAGCGAGAACGGGCCTTCTAGGGTGTCTGCTGACCGAAGTCAATTGCAAACATGACTAAAGATACTCGTGCATCTCAAGGACATACGGGCGGCATTCAGGCATGCAAGAAGTAGCAGGACTTGTATTGTATGAGCTATGGTGCTTCAGAACGGAAGGTTTATGCTGACTTGGTGCTGATCTGCAGATATGCTCCATTTCACCATGCAGGTCATTCCCAGGGAGCCCGACTCGGCGGTGCATCGCCAACCCTACTTCACATGCCTCTTTCAAGCTTTGGGAAGCCGAAAGAAGCTGCCCTGACACCCAGCGCTGGGTGATCTAGGATGACAGCGCAATGCCTGAACCACTGTGTAATCAGCCATCATTCTGAGTAGATTATGGGGCAACGCTGACCGTGCTAATGTCTGAAGCCACAGCTCGTGCTCAGCAACTGCAGCATGTCTCGGAGAATCGCTCGCCATGCAACCAAATTTGAGGGAGTCCCTCAACTTTGGTTGCATGACGAACGATTCTTCGCGCGACTGCTAACTGCTAACACTCCCAGTCACACCAGTCAAAACAGGCGCAAAGAGAAACAAAACTTGCTCATGGAGTCCATGATGCCTACGCCATCGTCACTTCTCCGGGCAATTGCACCGAGTGAGGCCAAGAACTCGTGCCAGGCTTACTTGGTGCTGATCTGCAGATACCGCATCGCATCCGGCCTTACGACGAACTTCAACCCAAACCTGTGACTAAACACGAATTACGACGACAAATCTGAGCAGGAAGGCGCAAGCTCCAAAAGTGTTCAGCTGTGGATACCCCGAAACCTAACCTGACACTCAAGACACCAAAATATTCCGCAGGCCCCACAAAATAATAAACTGCAACACCTATGGAACCTCACCCCCAAAATATGACCAAAGAAACTCTACGACACCAACCCTCAACCTCGATCCTGTTCGCAAGGCACCTAAGTCATTCCAACAGAACAAGAAGATGCCCTCAATCGTAACCCTTACCCTTTCCTCAATACAAACGGAACCCTTTAACAATTCAAGAGACACACTTTAACCCTCAACCCAAGTTCGAACCCCCTTCAAACAAATTGACGACGCAAAATTCTGACGAGGGCAGGCTCGAGATCCCTGCCAACTTGCTCCAGCTCGGAGTGCATGCGCTCGCCGAGGGCGGTGTGCCTGAGAAAACGAACCAAGATGGCCCGGGGCTCCTATAGTCGGAGTTGGGTTCCGCTGGTGAAGCGCCCTGAAAACAATTTCATATAGGGCCCCACCCAAAACGACATAGGCACCGGGCTCGTCTGCAGCCTCCCGGCGAATCCGCTGAATCTCCTGGCCACGCTATGGTCTGCCAGTAACGGTGCAATATATTGGGCTTTGGAACGAGTAGCGGAAATATCACCAAGATTTCCCCAAACCCGATTCTGCTTATCAAGCTCTAGCGTTCCAGCGTTTTGGACTGTTTAATACAGCTAGCTATCTTTCTGGGCTCTTCGAGGTCCAGGAATTCACAACTTGGACTTTGGCACGGAGAGGACCAGGTCTCCCGTGCCAGGATGTGCTGAAGTCGTCAGGGTTCCCGCAGACACGCAACAGAAACCCGAGATTGATGTGTTATAAACTGCTATACAACCCGATTCCTGATATCCCAAGCCCAAAACGGATACCTAGGACCTAGTTTCTCAATGTCCCAAACTCTGGACTCGGGATCCTCTAAACAGCGTAACTGCACCATTCTTACGACACGAGCCAAGAGACCTGACACCCCTACCAACCAGGATTTGCTACAAAAATGACAGTGAAACTCGAAAGCACAAAAGCCCCATTAAACAACCATACAGGACTCCTTCAGAGAAACCCAACCCCTTACGAGCCTTTCGGTGCGACCGGTCTTTGCGATCTTGCGTCTTCTCGAGGCGGTGTAGTAGCACCTGGCATTCGTCGAGGTACCGGGTTTTCGAAATCTAATGGAAAGGACCTGTGCTGTACACTGTACACTGCCCGAGCTCAGGGCTGACCCGACGCGGCCGGGAGGGCAAGCAAGCAAAATCGTTTGTGCTGCTCAGGGGTAGCGCTTGGACTTGGGGTGTCGGGTTTTGCAGTTGCGGAAGATTGTAACATGGGCTGAGGACAATTACTGTGGCATGACTGTGTCCCTGCTGGTCAGACGTAACTCGAATCATGTACTCCGAGGCGCCTGATGCAGCCAAGCGAGCCAGATGTCCTCACATTGGTTTGTGTTGAAGGAAGGGCGGCTTTGCATGTAGTGTTGACCACACCACCACGCTCGCCCTAGCCCAAACAGTACACCGTAAACCCCCGGAACAACCGCTTTTCAGGATCACACTATCGAATCCTGGCATACTCTCTATAGAGACTTGAAGAATCGAGTCTTGAGCTCCCCCGAACCCAGGAAGCGGCGAAGTCGGCAAACAAAATCCCAAAAAACAAAGGCACATGAAAGCAAATCCCGGAGACGGAACCCGAAGAGTCCTTGAGCCGAACGAAGGTGATGGTCTTCGAGACATGGTGCACGACGTGGTCTTTCAGGCGAAGGGCCTCGAGAGTCGACTCGGGCTCAGGGCTCAAGGCTAAGAGCATTTCGGCATCAGAATTTTGGGATTTAAGGCTGAGGGGAGGGTTCCGTGTTGACCGAATTCAAGGGCTGTAGGGACTGGTGCTGAGGGTGGTTTGGGCGGCTCTGAGAGTATTCAAACTCTTTGGGTTCACGAATAGATTTCAGGACACACGCGGAGTCTTCTGAAGTCTTGTGCCCCAGAAACGGACAGCGTAGATGGGGATTGGATGTTGCTTTCGTGGGAATGATGGCTGAGGTGATCCTTCGAGACACCGACCCGAAAGCCTTCCAGCTACAAGCCCTGCAACCTTAAACAGGAGCCCCATAACCGGCAAAGAGAAGCTCCAGCAAAGCCCACAATCCGAGACCAGATCTGGCCTTCAGGTCTTTCACTTCCATCTCCTTTCGAAGTGCTTTTGGTGGGAGTTTAGAGGCTTAGAAGTTTGGGGGTCCGGGGTTCAGGACCGAGAACTTCTTGGCTTTAGTCGGCTGGGGTCTAGGAGTCTAGGCTTGGGTGAGACAGCAAAAACTACAATACGGGACAATCATCTTTTATGATAATATCTAGGGGAGTTTTTGTTCATCATTGATTTGACACGTTGACACTTTACTTAGTAGATGGTACCAGGCAACATGAACTCTGAACCCTGGAAAGCATGGTGGCGGAGTCCTTGCCCAGCTGCTGCTTCGCCTTCGCCACCGTCAGTAGCTCTGCAGCGGTGGAGATGTTCAATCGCTTCACATGGGACCTGATTTAGGGCTTATGGCAGAGGTGTAGGGCTTCATGGTCCGGGCTTCTATAGCGTTCCCATGCTCAAGCAGGAAGTGCTTGAAGCCAACCTGATTTCTCCACCATATAGAGCTATTGTCATGTCCGGCAACCTGAAAACATTGGACATCAGGATACTGAAGGCCGTTCCTGGCTACCGACGAGCCTTCCAGGTTGATGCAGCACTCACTCCACTGCACATCCTCGACGAAGCTTCATCGCAGCCCAAGATGTCCATGCACTTGAAAAAAGAGCTACATCAAGGTGAGTCAACCAGAACATACAAAACTATACGGCTACCATGTAGTATATAGAATCCGGACCCTTTTGTCGGCCAACTCACTTCGCGTATCACCTTCGGTGCTCGCTGGACCTCTGGAAACTGATTGACACCAACGTTAAATCCGAAGTCGCGAACAAGGCAAGGCGCGACTAAGCCCTTGCACTACCTCGGCTCGGGAGTTGGCCATGCAAGGAAGTGGCGCTGGAGCTCTTGTCGCATCACCCCTGAGCAGGGCCGCGTGCGCGTGGTGTAGGCAGTTGCGTACTGGTATGCCCCAAGATGACGCTCAACATTAAAAAAACTACTGGTATCGCCAATACTCTTGAAGAGCCCCTTGTTCATGTAGTGAAGTACCAAGAAGCTTCCCCATGCTCCCATGCATGCCACTAATACTGGCATGCATGGGAGCATGCGGAAGCTCCTTGGTACTTCGGTGTAGGATGTTGAGTATAGGGTTGGAGATTTAGGCTTGACTGAAGGGCCTCAGGACTTGCGGGTTTAGGGTGGCATCTACTTCGGTGTTGCTTGAAGACTAGCTGTCTGACGATTTCGACCACGACGCCTGGATATTTGCCGTTTCTCGCTAAAGTCGGCATTTGGAGATGCGAAACACAGCTGCCATGACGATCGGATGACTCTTTTCATGTCTTGGTTGGAACTTGGGATCCTGAAAACAGCACGCTGCAGGCATGCAAGCGCTCCCGGATCAGTGCCGAGAGATGAGTTTCGGCTTTTGTTCAAACGATTCTTGGCTCCAAGCTACAAGCTTCAAGCTTGACAGTCGAAACCAAACATCGACTGCCTGAGCCGAACTTCTCAAAATGGAAGCAAATACTCTCCACACAAATGCTTCAATCTAGTCTAACCACTTCCAACAAGTCCGAGTCCCAAACCCACATCCGCTTCACAGACATCTGGCGATCTCTTAGCTTAGGCGTGGACCCTTCAGAAACCGATCTTGGCTCGTCTGGATCATCCTCCGGAACGTCGGCTCACTAAAGCACATCCAACTAAGGGATGTTGTAATGCCAATAGGCACGAGAAACCCTTGATAAGGACAGGAACATAAGCCAGACCCCAAATAACCGGATCATCACTGTAGGAACGAAATGAGGATGGCGAGATTAGGGTTCAGGGTGTATGGGTGTGCAGTATGATGAAACCTAACCCAGCGTTTATTACAAGTGTTGCCCAAACGGAAACACCCGTACCTACACGCACCAATATCCATGAGGAGCCCTACGTTACTTCGCCACTTCGTCCTAAACCCTAAACCCCAAAACCCTAAACCCTTGAGAATCCATTCGCAGTTCCATCTTTACATCCCAGGGTTGAGGTTTCAGGGTTTGGAGTTCCAAGCTCTGGGATGACATCGTTTGAGCTTTGAAGATGGCGAAAGCATGGTGGGAAGGCAATGCTTGCAACCCACAAAAACCCAAAGGTAAGCAACGAAACACGCAAATAATGATACATTTGTGTTTTATGTCTGTCTCTATCTCTCTGTCTCTCTCTCTCTCTTCTTCTTCTTCAGTGCATGAGGGGTCTGCGAAACCCCCCGGCCACCGGGGCCCTCCCTTTGTTTGATGGAGCTTTGGAGGAGTGTGAAAGTTGGATTGGTTCCTTGTGGTAATCTCTCTCTCTCTCTCTTTCGCTCTCTCTCGTTCGCTATACCCTCCCTTTCATTTCACGGTTCGGATCCCTTGCTGTCCTGTGCTTGGCCAAGCCCTGGGCATGCACCTTGATTTTGGAATTGGGGATCTTGGGGGCTGTTTTTATTTTAGAGCCTTCTTCCACACCGCAGAGGGATTAGGGTTTTGCTTTGGGGTTTAGCCCTGCAGATGCCACGCAGATATCATACATTCCAACAGCCAGTAAGCCGTATTCCGTCGGATTGAGAGCAGCGCTTCAAGAGCTGGAAACATGTCCTGGCCAGCCCTGCTTTCATCCTCTTTCGTTGCTTCCTTCCGGGGATTATTCACTATGGCTCTCGTAATGCAGCCATTCTCGATATAGCAGCCTTAGCCACCAACAGCAATCAGCAACCGGTCAAGGGTATCCAGAACATCAGCCAAAACCCTAAACCCTAAAATGACTTGATCTGACATGTTGCCTGGGGTTTCTCAGCACAGGCATGCAGGGTTCGATCCAGGATCCGACTTCCTGCCGACATCTTCCCAAACATTCACCGTTTGTGCGGGAATTCCCAGGCGAGCAGAGTCGAGGGAGGGACCCAACCCGGACAGGCTGAACGTCAATGCCCGAAGAACAAGGTGACGCTGAACGGTTGACAAAAATGAGTCTGTACACCTTCTACGACCCATCCACCGCCAGATGAACGGTGACTCGAACACCAAGCTGGAGCCGCTAGTTAGTTGTCAATCTCAAGGGGCCGAATGCATGAATCTTTAAGTTTCAACTTCATTCAAACCCCGTATGAGCTCATGCGAACCCTCAATGTGCGAGTGCAACGGAGAGCCCTAACAACCGGCAAATCATCAAGTGAACCCTGTCATTTTGCCATAAACCCAAAAGGCCCAGCCCCGTAGGGAACGGGCCAGCTCGGCAAGCTCATCTTCGTGGCGCTCGTTGATCTGCGATAAGGGTTTGAGGTGTTTACAGGCTCTGTTTTTGGGGAGTTTTGGGGCGCAGGCTGTGGGCTTCAGTGGGAGAGGGAGGAGCTGGTTGTGGGATGGTTTGGAAGCTGATGGGTTCTTCAAACAGCTCACCACACATAGGGGTGTGAGATGGCCCTCTGACCGCACCCCACTCCAGGGAATAAACACGAGATGCACCAAAAAATCGATGTTAAGGTTATATGATTGGCCATATATTTATGGGACCTTGAAAACACAGAGCGTTACGGCTAAAATCCCCTCAACCCCTCAGCGCCTTATTATTTGGAGGTCCGCTATGCGTTAGTGCATTTGCATTTTGGCGGTTTGGCACGGCGTAGAATGGAACACAGTGTGGCGGCAACTTGTGCTATGATTGCAGTCGGGAACAATTAAACCTAGAGATTCTATTGTACCGTTTATTTGTGTAACGAAAAATAACCATTACAATTACAAAATAAACATAACACTTTCTAAAACATGGCCGGACTAAGGAGAATGTGGCCGATGAAGGANCTGTAATAGCGCTATAAGCTTGGGGCTTTGGGGTTTTCAAGAATTGGATGAGAAATTGCTGTTGTGGGCTATGAGGATCAGCAATTGTGTCTTTAGAGGATCTTCGGGCGAAGGACATGCCAGCGCATACACATACACACAAATGCACAGATTTTCCATCATCGACCCGCACTTCTTCGATCTGCGACCGACTGGCGACAAAAGCCAGGAACTCAGAATCCAAACTCTTTGGTCCACTGNTGCACAGATTTTCCATCATCGACCCGCACTTCTTCGATCTGCGACCGACTGGCGACAAAAGCCAGGAACTCAGAATCCAAACTCTTTGGTCCACTGCCGTCGATAGTACGCAAGTGCTTTCGAGATGGTCTGTCGCACGGTTGTCATCGTATGGCAGCGCCGACTGATCCTTGAAATGCGACCCACATAGTCTTCGTCACTCCACGTGGCATAACCTGAACCAGCATCATCAGAGTTCATCAGTACTTTCATCAACTCGATCTTGTAAGAAAAGCCATCAATTCACACCGAGCAGCACATCACATTGAGTATGAAGGTCGCACCGGATTCGTACTCCGCTTGCATCAGGTAACTTAGGCCGGGTCTGAAGCTTGGGGTTAAGATTTTGGGTTTGGGCTCCGGCGGCTCACAGGTTTAGGGTATGGGTTAGGGCGGCGGGACTCAGACGGTGTAAGTGCTATGTGGACCAACTTTATCAAAACCTTTCGACTTATGAGATAAGCCACATGATCTCTGCTTGCATGTGGAGCTTCGGACGAATTTTGAACAAAGCCCATTTCAGCTGAGCACATCGTTGCGCCAGAAGCATGTAGCCAGCCTTGTATGCTATACTGCAGCCGAAGCTTTTAGGACTTAGCCCCCATGAAAGATGACTAGCTGTATGTTTATGATAGCCCCGACAGCCCAAATCCCAATCAAGGCGTGGAGCCAACATTGCCCAGCCGTTATCGATTGCTGCAGAGGCCTCGCTTCGAGACAGCCATATCCCAGTTCCATAAAGTAGTCTGAAGTGCTTTCCACATGCACGTAACATCCATCGGAACAGTCTGAACAACTCCAGGTGCTCAGCTGCCTGAGCAGTAAGCTTCTATAGGTCGTTCCAGAGATATGGTTAAGCTAGAAAAACTACAAATTGATAATTGGATCGAATGATAATTGGATCGAGCTGCAATAGTAGACTCGTCTGTTTCATTGCAGAGATCCTCTAACCAAGCATTCAGAACTCCGGTATCATGCCCTTTACCACATCCAGAAGGAAACTGGTTGAGCCTTACATAAATCAGGGTTTGCTGGGCTTGGGCGTTGAAGCGACCGTTTTTGGACTAAGTTGGGCTTAGGCTTTCAGGGCTTAAGGATATAAGGTAACATCTTTAGCGGGGCTTGGGCGTTGAAGCGACCGTTGTTGGACTAAGTTGGGTTTAGGCTTCCAGGGCTTGGTGACACATAAATAATTTAATATTTAAACTACAAAACGGGTGACCATGTATAGTGCCAAGGATCGCATCAATCCGCAAAGTCTTCATCGCGAAGTAGCAAATGGAAGATTGTTTGCCTGTTCTGAGGCAGAAAGCTTTGAACATCTCGAACCCCTCATCCAGTGCAACTTGCAGCGAACGGCCCTTGATGATCTTCAATCTGTAAATAAGGATCAGCCCGCTCGCACACAGGCTTTTGCCCCAGCCATCAATCGCGTAAGTGTGGGCCGGGTCGGGCTTGGCGAAGCTGGGATCATCGCCCAGCAGTGCACGGAAAGGGGACGGGTCCTCATCTTCCTTGTAGGGGCTCGGAAGACCATGCCGCTGAAGATTTGCAAAGAATTCTTTGGAGACATCATACCATTCCTGCAGAGCCCAACTATTAAAAGCACACCCGTGCATGCTCCCCTTGATTATGCAATTATAAAAATTGCTGAACTGAATCTGTAGCTTCAGCTGCATCACACATGTGGCAAACACGTTTGCTTGTAAATCCTGTGCTCAATCCGGCTGCCTTCCGTAGGAAGGGCCAGTCTCCTTTGAGGTCAAGCAACACGAGCCGGAACCGGCGCTTTGCCGCTCCAACTGGCACCTGCCCGGAAACCATGGGAATCCTACATATGTCATGCAAAAGCCGTTTCCTTATCCCGATCTATATAACAAAACTTTATATCAGAAGCTTTGGCCTCTATCCCACTTTGACACAAGCTGGTCAGGTCGTCCACCAATGTGCCCAGCAGCTGCCGGAGAGTCAGGTCCCGCCAGTACAGCTCGCTGGGGATAACAGTAAAGAGCATCCGTGTTGTTAGGCTATGCCTGGGATGCGAAGCAGGTTTGAGGCACTCGAAGCGGGGCCGTAGGGTTGTAAAATAAAGACATATCCAGAGAGCCCAATACCCCTTAATTATGGAATATAGCTTAAATCATATATAACCCCTCATGATATTTTCCTAGAATTAAGGGGTATTGGGCTCTCTGGGTAGACATCTATATAGATTAAATACGATTCCCAAGATACCCACTCGAGTTGACATGTGATGGGCCCTTCCAGCTTATTAGTGGTTGTATGGCGACTATCATGATAGGTCTTTTGCTCTTGCCACGGCCCTCGTCTCCATGTACCAGTATTGGCACAGACAGGCTAGCCATTTTCTCATTGTAATCATCTCTTGCGAAGAAATGAAAGGACGGGTGCAGGGCTCTGTACCTTTGCCAGAATTCGGATAGCATGGCCCGGTATTTAGATTCCTCGTGAATTGAATGTCCACCGAGAAATGCCTGGCCTCCTGTCTGAAGAGAGACTTGTAACCAAGATGAAGGCAGAAGTGTAGGGTACTCCATATCCTGTTTCCGTGGCCTCCCCTTGTTGATCATCCTCACTGGCACAGTAAAATGGCTGATAGGAATTGGAAGGAACTTTCCTTCTTTGGACATCAGCTTCTGAAGGTTTCGGGATGCGTTTGCAGAACTCCGACCACCACTACCACAGGCAGCCAGCTTTTTCAAGGTGGGGTCCAAGGCTCCTTAATTGATATTACATCCTGCNCACCACTACCACAGGCAGCCAGCTTTTTCAAGGTGGGGTCCAAGGCTCCTTAATTGATATTACATCCTGCATTGGTAGTTAACTATCACAAAAGCCCAAAACATCCTAGACAACATTGGTCAGTCGTATTTAGAATGCAACAAGTGGCCATGCTTCTTGAGTTTCCTCGCTGCCACTTGAGCAAGTCGCACCACACGGCCAGCAGTCTCAGCCTGATCTGTATGAAATCAAAGCTCATTNCAGTCGTATTTAGAATGCAACAAGTGGCCATGCTTCTTGAGTTTCCTCGCTGCCACTTGAGCAAGTCGCACCACACGGCCAGCAGTCTCAGCCTGATCTGTATGAAATCAAAGCTCATTGTAAGCCACTACCCACGACCTCTAAAACAAAAGGTTCCGGGAACTGATGACAAGGGACCCCTGTTTCAAACCCTACAAACAGCTCGTCCACCAGATCGTCATCATCATCGCATTCGTGCTCGTGATTCTCGAGCAAGCCACCTGATTGCAGAGTGGGTTGTAGGGTTCATCTCAAGGGCTTACAGGTTATCAGGTATGTGGAAACCCCTCTCGGACCATAAGTACATATAGCCCCTACCACCCACAACCCACCAGATCTGCCCTAACGGCAAAACTCTACTTCTCGAATATCGAAACCCCCTATGTATATACTAGCTGCATACCAGGAAACCACAAATCCATATGCATATATGCACAACATTAACCTGGGAACTTTGGCCAGGGCTGTGCTGTGGGGTTGTAGGCTAAGCGGTTTTCTGTTTGCGTATACTCGGCAGGCTTGGGATGCTTTACCCCGGGCTGAAGCTTTCGGATTTAAACTCGAGGGCTTGGGACCTGAAGCTAAATGTGAGAGTCTCAGCTCAGATGCAAAGTATTTAACACAGCTAGTTCCGGCCAAGTGACTTAGTTCAAGTTGTCCCGCTACACACACAAGCCCCAGCAACCAGATGGGAAGTCATCGTAGCACAGATGTTTCTGCAGTCAATGTTCGTGGTGCAGCATTATATAGACTGTGCTGCATTGTCTATGGGTGTAAGGTTTGAGGTCTAAGGATTATGTATTAATATGGTAGAGGCTGAATAAATGACCAAAGCATTGCTTTGAGCCTTGACCATTGTCGGGTTCTGCTGCAGCCTGTAGCCAGCCTGGCCGGAACTAGCAAACATGCAACATGGCAGTGAGTTGAAGCTGCCGAAGCGCCCGCACACACCCACACAAACACACACACACACACACACGTTGCACTCAAGCCGTATTTCATCGCACGTGTCAGCACTGTCATCCCCGTTCGAGAAAACCCGGGTGGCACTTCACATCGGAGTGCTAGCTAGATCGAGCACAGCAACACTTGCACAACCAGGCTTGAGTTACTTACACTGGTGCTATACACGAGATGGCCCTTCAGTCCATCATATTGTCCCAGCAAGCTAGATCATATAGTGTTTGCAAATGCTGCAAGGCTCCACTGAAAACAGGATGCTTTGCATCGCAACAAGATCACGACTTGCCAGCCTTTTTGCGACTGGCTTTGGCCTTGGGGCTGTTCTTAGGGGCTTTGTCACCCTTGTCTTTCTTCGACTTCTTGTCCTTCTTGGCACCCTTGTCCTTTTTTTCCTTCTTCTCGCGCTTGCTCACAACAGAGCCGGTGCCGGCCTTCACCGACCTTACAAGTGTCATGGGAGGGGATTGGATTAACATGGCTGTAGCATGTGGGAAAAGGCGGATATAGTTGCAGCCGGGCATCCTTGAGCGAACCACAAAATTGTTCATGATCAAGTCCTGCTTTGTGGTGTCCGCGAACAGCTTGAGCAAGCCATCGATGAAAGGCCTCGGAGTTTGTAGGGTAGGCGGCTACATGCTGTATACATGCACTACAGGAACTGTTTGCCAAGACATATAAGTGGAGTGGCTGATCGGCTTGCTTGGTCAGGGCATCGGATTGCTTTGCCTGCATATCGCTGAACAAACGTTTCATGGATTCCAGGACCTCCTCAATCTGCTTGCGTAACCTGGGTAACCACAGTGGTGCTACATGTTGGTCGAAAGGGTTGGGGTCGGTTGCAGAGGTGTATGCAGCTCAGAAACGCCATGGCCCGAGCACCACCAATCTTGTCGAGCCTCTCCTCACATGTATGCACGAACAGACTCTGCACACAGAAACACGTACTTTACAAAGCCCACTAGCTTAATGTATGGAAGGCTAGGCACCAGCACATCTTCACAGTTGTCAATCTTGCGACCCAAAACCTCCAAGAACTGGGGCAGCACCGTCAAAGGGGAGCTCGTTTGCTGTAGGCTCGGGAAGGTGAGCCTTAGATAGGCCCCATTTTGGATCTAAACACGAAGCTGCAACCGCCAAACGGCATGTGTGTATCAGCTCTAGAAACTTGAAAGATGCCGAAGACGAGAACNGCGTCCGCCTGTGCTCCTGAGGAGGAACCAGCAGCACTGCCATCAACGATGGAGGCCGGGGCAGCATCGATCGACGGGATGTCCGACTCCATCAGAAATCCGGAGTCGTCCTATGTGTAACTAGAAGCTTTCTGGGTCGAGGTTAAGGGCTCGTATGGGTTTGGTGGTTTCGGTGGTATGGGGGGAGGGGGTTGCTATAGTATGTTCGGATGACCAAGCCAGTTGTGTGTACTCATATAGCAGTAGTAGCAGCGGTAGTGGTTGTGGTCGTGGCTGTAGCTGCATAGCAGTAGCAGTAGCAAAAGTAGCAGTGTATAGTAGTCGTATAGTAGTAGTAGTAGTANTAGTAGTAGTGGTAGTGGTAGTGGTAGAGTAGTAGTTATAGTAGTAGTAGTAGTAGTAGTAGTAGTTGTAGTATAGAGTAGCAGGTAGTGGTAGTAGTAGTATAGTAGTAGTAGTAGTATAGTAGTAGTAGTAGTAGTAGTAGTAGTAGTAGTAGTAGTAGTAGTAGTAGTAGTAAGTGGTAGTAGTAGTATATATAGTTATATAGTATAGTGGTAGTAGTGGTAGCGGTAGTGCTGATCGTAGTGGTAGCGGTAGTGCCTGTAGCTGNAGTATAGTGGTAGTAGTGGTAGCGGTAGTGCTGATCGTAGTGGTAGCGGTAGTGCCTGTAGCTGTAGCTGTAGCAGCAAGGAGTAGCAGTAGCAGAGGTAGTTGATATATATATATATACAGCAGTCGAAGTAGTAGTAGTCGTCGTCGTAGTAGTATATATAGTATATTATATATATGTAGTAGTAGTCGTAGTAGTCGTCGTC
>BGNK01000884.1:1826-67052 GCA_003297005.1 Symbiodinium sp. clade A Y106
AGCAGTGCTGAAGCAGAGTACAATTCTCTTGTGTCTGCGGCGGCAGATGGTATTTTCCTTGCTGCATGCATCAGATTCCTCATGCCAGAATGCACGCTTGAGCAAGTTTGTCTTGTAGAGAATGCTGCAGCTCGAGCCCTAGCCTGTAGACAAGGGGTCGGAAGACTTCGCCACATCAGTGGGAAATTGCTGTGGTTACAACAGATGACAAAGGACGAAATCCTGTCGATAGGACCCGTCCCTACCGCAGAGAACGTCGCAGATCTTGGGACGAAACCCTTGAAAGCTGAACGCATCAGCAAGCTGCTAGCTATGCTTGGCATCAGGTGTGCCGGCAGCGACTACGCAATTGTTGGAGAATCCTTTCTGCTTGCTGCGAAAGACAGAATGCAGATCTCTAGAGTGGTGAAGCAAGGGTCACTGAGCGCGCAGCAAATCATGCAAGTTTTGGCAGNTTGACTGTGTCAGAGGTGCAAATGATGAGCCCAATACGCAAAACTCCACAGAGAACGCCTTGGGCCAGGACGGTGATGCACCCGATGACAATCCTAGAGTGTTTGCACAAATTCTTGAGCGGTTCGTGTACATGTGCTATGTTGTGCGTGACCTTGCGATCGAGTATCCAACAAGTGTTATGCTGATCGCTCAAGTTCTGATCTTGTGCATGTTGTGCTTCGTGCTTTGCAGCCGAAATCGCGTCAGAGAGCTGCATGAAGTTCGAAGCTCGTGCTGCGGTCGTTGTCAGCGTCACGTACATTTCTTTGAGGGTTCTACGGTTACTTTAGCTAGTCCTGAACCCGCCGAAAACCCTAAGTCCGCAAGCACCACAGAACCGAGTGCGTCCAGCAGCGCAGCAGCGCATGCCGATGATCATGATGCTCACGATCTTCGTGCAAGCTCTTCGAGTGCCGTAGCTGCACCGAAAGCAGTTGCGTNCGAGTGCGTCCAGCAGCGCAGCAGCGCATGCCGATGATCATGATGCTCACGATCTTCGTGCAAGCTCTTCGAGTGCCGTAGCTGCACCGAAAGCAGTTGCGTGGCCTCCTCCGAGGCGTGTGATCGATGAGGCCAGAAATCATCAACTTGTATGGGTCACAAGGTCCCGAGGCAAGTCATATCATCAGAGACGCACATGTGGAACGCTTGGGAATGCAAAGGCACTAGAAAGAATCACCTCCGTCCTTCGGTAGTTGGCTCCGAAGTTCGTCTGCAAATGCTGCTATGGCAACTGATACTTGAATAATGCTCATGATGCAGCTGAGGGATGAGTCACTCGCTGCACAGCGATTGATTCCTCACTTAGTTTCTTGTACAAAGGGTTGCTGTGGCAAATGTTGAGGCTGTACATAGACTGCTTGAACAAGTGAAGGCGACAACGCGTCGTACCAGCATTTTGCTGGCAATACCTGAATCANTGTGGCAAATGTTGAGGCTGTACATAGACTGCTTGAACAAGTGAAGGCGACAACGCGTCGTACCAGCATTTTGCTGGCAATACCTGAATCATCAACCAACTTTCAGTGGCAGCTGTGGATCAGCTGCGAGTCCGCAGGAGTAGGCTGTGAGCCACTCGATGCAAGTAGGCATCATAATACTTTGTATCTTGATGGGGCAGTTTCGAGCTGCATGCGACCCACTTGAATATTCCTTGCGANGCTGTGAGCCACTCGATGCAAGTAGGCATCATAATACTTTGTATCTTGATGGGGCAGTTTCGAGCTGCATGCGACCCACTTGAATATTCCTTGCGATTCTTGTGTATGTGCATGAGCACATGTGCGCATAGCTTAATCCTTGGAAACAACGCCTTCGCTTGGGTGCGTCAAGCAATCGTTTCGTTGGCTGTCCAAGCCTTCGGAGACGATGTAACCGAGTCGTAGATGTACAGTGCTACGTAGTTGAAGTAGTTGGCGAGCCAAAGACCCTTTGAGGCAGAGCTCGAAGAACGCATAGTTTGTTTCTCTTGAGTGCAGTCGTGAACTTGTTGTATGTTGTCTGAACAACGGAGAATCAAAGTACAGAAACCCATGCCAAGGCCATGAGAGTCTGTAGGCGGGGTGTTTATGATTTCTCCTGTATGCATACTGTATTTGTGACCATTTGTTTTATCTGTCATGCACTCATTTTCACTTGAGCATATGAATGACATGTCAACTTACCGCAGGCGTTCTTTCAGAGTGACAAAAGATTTACAGAGTCTCTCCTTGTCCACCTCCGCGCTGCACGGCACTTGTTTCGCAACCAAGACAACTACACACGGGCAGCCTTTTGCAGTCACGCTAGCAGGGATCACAGGAAGAGACCTCAGCTCATGTTGGACGCTTCACTGGTTGGCCGCTTTGCACAGCCTTGTGTCGCCATATCTCCAACANATCACAGGAAGAGACCTCAGCTCATGTTGGACGCTTCACTGGTTGGCCGCTTTGCACAGCCTTGTGTCGCCATATCTCCAACAAGAGGATGCACCAGATTTCCTTTGGCTCAGCACGGCACTGGACGCCAATGCACTGGATGAGCTGGCTCCAGCATCCTATTGCACCGCATTGCTCTGCCTACGTTATGCGGCAACCCTGCCATGGCGGATTGCCAGCAACGGCCTTCTCCCCGGAGAGGCTGTCAGCTTACTCTGCACAGCATGAAAAGCACGCTACTAGCAGCAGCTGCACAGCTGCGCCTGGCTAATGCTCTCTCACTTACTCTCTCCGAAGGCGGTGGCGATCGGGGATTGTTGACATCACCGGCGCCTTTATGTTGACTCCGCTTGAGAAAGGGGAGGGCAAGGTCGTCTATGTTATTCGGCCACCAGCCGCGTTGGTGCAGCTTCAGCTTGCTGAACCCCAAGAGAGATGGCTGCTGACACATGGAATGTATGGCCTCCGCCAATCGCCCAAGCTTTGGGCTTCCTATCGTGATGAGTCTTTGGCTGACTTTGAAGTCGAGGCGGAGGGCAAGAAGTGGACTATGAAGCAGGGTCGAGCCGAGCCCAACCTTTGGCTGGTCTATGAAGTCGGTGCTCCTGTTGATGGGGCACCTTCAGGACTGGTCTTGGTCTATGTGGACGATATCCTCATAGCAGGTCCCCTATGGCTGGTCACGGCGATTGCGACTACGATTGGCCGGAAGTGGAAAACATCAGAATTGGAGGTCTTGTCGACGGACCATAACATCCGATTCTTAGGGTGTGAGATTTACACCAACGAGGATATGTCGGCGATCTTCATGCACCAGCAGCCCTACATCGAGGAGATCCTTCGCCTCCACCAGGTCTCTCAAACCGAGCAGTCTCTGATCCAGGCCCCCGGCGAGATGGTGACCTTTGAAGCCTTTGAGGGTGAGGAGGTGGGGTCGCCAAGCTCAGCGGATCTGCGGAGAACTGTTGTGGCTTGCTCAGCGGAGTAGACCTGATGTGAGTTTTGTGGTCAGTGCTATGGGTTCCTTGTTGACAAGGGCGGCTCCGAGATGTTTGATGATTGGACGAAGATTGTTGTCCTACTTGCAGCGCTCCAAGACGTTGGCCTTGAGGCTCATGCCGGTTGGGGAAGAGTTTGTGGCTTACTCCGACAGCAGCTTTGCCCCAAGTGGCAGCCGAAGCCATACTGGAATCGTTCTCACTTGGATGAATACCCCAATCAGTTGGAGAGCGTGCAAGCAGCCTTTCACTTTCTTGAGCACGGCTGAGTGTGAACTGGTAGCTGCTATTGAGGCTTTGACCATGGCAAGCTCACTGCAGACGATGATTCAGCAGCTCGATGCTACTTCCCAAACGATCATCTTGGGAATCGACAACCAGGCAGCGATTGCCTTGGCCTCACCTACTACGAGTGCGTCCTGGAGGACTCGACATCTACGTGTGCGGGCGAGCTTTATTCACGAACAGATCCAGGCAAAGAATGTGGCCCTACGTTATGTTCCTGGAAAGGATCAATGGGCGGATTTGCTCACTAAAAGTTTCCCTCGGCAACGATTGAGTGAGCTCACGACCTTGTGGGGATTCGTGGACACTGTTACGGAGGTAGCCAAGGTGGCTGCCGTTCGTACGCTCCTCCTATGCCACTTGGTTCAAACCGCCCGGGCTCAGAAGAAGCATCCATTGCCTTTGGACGGGTCATTCGAGCTCTACGTGATGATCGTGCTGGTTGGAATTGCCTTGATTGCAGCATGGGAAGTCTTGTGGTGGATTTGGGACCGATGTGGAACTACTTCCTCTTCTACGCGATCGGCAAGGAGGTTGAGGAATGTGCAGGAAGCTGTTCAGCGAGAACTCTTGCTGCAAATGGCCCAGCGAGACGCCGGACCTGCTGGCGGGACTGCCTCATCCTCTGCCGCTTCAATTCCAGAGAAGAAATTTACCCGAATGCCAAAGAAAACCACTGTGGACGCATCCACCCAGACCACTAACGATGAAGACTACGTCCCGATTGTGGAGTACCTCGACCGAGATGTCCCGGTGTACCGATGACACTCCGGACCGATTTATGTAAGCCCTCATGGTGAGAACTTTCACACCTACTCTACGTGCTGGGGCCTGAGAAATGTTCCCAGGCCAAGGCGGTTGATGTTCTGCAATTTGTGTCAGAACAACCAAGGCAGGTCGCTGTATTAAAGGATGAAGTGTTTCGCTGACACCTGCCGAGAGTGTGTGGATGTGTGACAAAGCTGATGATCATCTTTGTCAAGGAGGAGTGCTGAAAGCTTCCTCGCCAGGTGCATGCTGTGATGGTGAGTACCACGAGGCCGATGCGGCCCAAGCTTCAGGCGGCAAACATACGACTAGTGCAAAGCACAGTACTGCCGATAAGAAGCATACGAAAGAGCAGACTTTGCTGTCTTGCGGAAAAGAAACCTCTAAATTCGTGATTGCTTCGTCTCATGGCTTCAAGCGCTCTGACTGGTGAGACTTCTGCAGAACCGAACCCTCATCATCAGGGTTTCTGGGTTGCGGGCTTCTGGGTTTAGGTGCCTTAGGGTTTCTGGGGTTTCTGGGTTCCAGTTTCTGGTTTGAGGATTTTTGGATGTTTCTTGGTTTTGGGATTTTCCGGGTTTCTGGGTTTAGGGCTTAGGGTCTCGATTGCTCGCAGCTTCCGGGCTTTCGGGTTTAGGTTTTATGGGTTCATGCGTTCCGGGTTCAAAGTTTCTGGCTTTAGAGTTTCTGGTTTCAAATCTTCTGGAATTTAGGGGTTTCGGTGCTCCTCACACTCAAGGCCACTCGTTAGGGGTTTCCAGCCTGGGGTGTCCCATGGTGTACGTTTGGGGGGTCACACTTTCATTTTGGGGCTTACACACTCCTCAAATCAGTTCGTGTGTAACCTCCCTACACGGCGTGTCGCCTC
The DNA here is from genome assembly GCA_003297005.1 of Symbiodinium sp. clade A Y106. Taxonomy (NCBI): domain Eukaryota; class Dinophyceae; order Suessiales; family Symbiodiniaceae; genus Symbiodinium; species Symbiodinium sp. clade A. Next base: position 7,157 of record BGNK01000884.1, read on the forward strand.
AAGATGCCCAGTACGCCGCAAGGCGACCAGTGTTGTGCCCGGCGGATCGCTAAAGGATGAAGGGTCATCGGGTCGCCGTTGCCAAGGAGGCGTCCCAAGCCTTCGCGTAACTCGCGTGTGGCACCTGGGCGCAGGAGCCGCAATAGGTAGTTGCTGCGTGGCGCGACGCCGAAAAGTACAAATCAGGGACAGTGGGGATGTTGGCTAGCAAAGACACGTAGTGCACCAGTTTTGCGCGGAGGGCCCGCTTGGATAAAAGCATCACTGCCCAGCAGCATGCCCAAGACCAGACCCTGAATCTCAACGGGCAGCGGGTCGCAAAAGAGGCGCGAGAAGGGTCGCGCCGATCAACTTCCTTTTTTCATAAATTGTATTTACGCGCGGCCCGCGGCCCGGCCCGCAGCCACGCGGCACACGGCCACTCGGCCACACGGCCACGTGGCCACGGGTTTCGCAGCCACTCATTCCTTTTAAGGTCCAGGGTTTCGCACCCAACAACTGCTTTTAGGGTTTGGGGTTTCGCACCCACCCATTCCGTTTAGGGTATGAGGGTTTCGTAGCCATTCACTACCACTCACTCCAGTTAGGGTTCATGGCTTCACACCCACCCACTCCTTTTAGGGTTCAGGGTTTCGCACCCACCCAATGTTTTTAGGGTTGCAGGGTTTCGCACCCACCCAGTCCTTTTAGGGTTTGGGGTTTCGCACCCACCCACCCATTCCTTTTCTTCGTTTTTAGGTTCAGGGTTTCGCACCCACCCACTCCTTTTAGGGTCGGCGTTCGCACTCACCCACTATCACCCACTCCTTCTAGGGTTTACAGGTCTTGCGCCCACCTACTCCATTTTGGGTTAAGGGTTTCGCACTCGATTTCGGGTTTGGGGTTTCGCACTCACCCACTCCCCTTAAGGGTTTGGGTTTTCGATGGTTTTCGCAGGGTATGAGGGTTTCGTGGCCTCTCCCTCCTTTTAGGGTTCAATTTTTCCCACCCACCCACTCCTTTTGGGGCTTTCTTTTTCGGGTTCAGGGTTTCGCGCACCCACCCATGCTCTCCTTTTAGGGTTTGGGGTTTCGCAGCCACTCTCTCCTTTTAGGGTTCAGGGTTTCGCACGGGTTTGAGGTTTCGCAGCCACCCACCCCTTCTTGGGGTTCAGGGTTTCGCAGTGCTGTTGGCGTTTAAGGCCGTGGCCGGCAGCGGCCCCTGCAACCTGCAGTGGCCAACGGCCTGCGGCTTGCGGCCCGCGGTCCGCGGCCACGCCCGCGGCCACCGCAAAAAAAACCTCTACCACCTTTTCTGGCTTGGGAAAGACCTGTGTGGCTGCTCCAGAGGCTCCAGAGGCTGTCGAGCATAACCTGCGCAAACGGCACGAGATTTATCGAACGACAACAGAGGCCCTGTTCAAACTCACAGGGAAGCTCGTGGTGAGCTGCCCCCAACAACAAATCAAGGTAGCCGCCAAGCAGCCGCTGCAGACATTGCAGAGCGTAACGCTCCGCGCATCTCCACGCGTCTGGGGTGGCGCAGCAGCGCAATGCCACACGAGGGACCCCGAGACATAAGGTCAAGTATCCCTTTAAGTCGAGTGCATTCGAGACCACAAGTCCGGCAGACCGATGGGCAAGAAACATCTTTTCGTCCATGCAGCCGCTTAGAAGAAAGCCTTGCCGTTTCAAGGTTGGCGGAGCAGCGAAGAAAACAGTAGCGCCACATGATGCAGCGGTAAGACTTCTGTGAGCAAAGAAACATCAGAAAGATGCCGCGTGCCATGGCGAAGAAAGGCAACAAGTCCGCTCCAGGAGGCCTTCGAGGAGTTTAGGGTTTGTACGCCTAGGGCCTAGGGCCTAGGGTGGAGGGTTCTTGGTGTGCCGGAAAGAGCGTTCTGCTATTTTTGGTTCCGAGCCGAGGCCGGCTGTCGGTGAATGGCCAGCATTTGCCTACGAGCGATGGATGCATAGCAACGTATCGGACGGGCAAACCCTGTTCGATTCCGCGGGTTTCAAAGCTCATGCCCTACTGCGGAAAATGTTGCCTGAACGCAGTCAGCACGCAACAACGCCTGGCATGTGCGACATGGGACAAGTGAGGACGAGTTGTCGCTGTCACCTGAGGCATGAGAACAGGCGACCCTTCTTTGAAGGCAGTGAAGCATCCACGATTTGGCAAAATCCTGATTGCCAAGCGAAACCTACCCAAAGGGTATTACGTAGCATGGTGGGGTCTGGGCCTGAGACGAGCAGCAGAAGGATCTGTGGGCATTTTTTTACATTTCTAATTTGCTGTCTTGCCTGTGCTTGTTCAGGAAACCTATTGCCGAAGAAGAAGATAGCCCGAAAGCGCATGGAGTGGGCGTTGGAGACCACGAAGGGCATGGTGGACGCAGTCCCGTATGATGGATCGCAGCTGAAATACTGCGCGTGTGTAGGCTGGGTCGGCTGGGTTCCAGCATTTAACTTCATCGAACTTTGTGTGCCATGGCTCTGGCGATGAACAGGTCCCAACGAGCTACCAACCATTGACTTCGCACCGAACAGTGCCTGGATCCCAGCGTTAGGTTTCAGCAGGGTGGTTTGCAGCAGAAGTGTTCTGGAGACGATTGCTCATGGTAGATCGCGGATCGCGTCGCCCTGACCGAGGATGTTTTGCTCAAGCGCGGCGAGGACAAAGCAGCAGTGATGTTCCGGACCTTGCGGCCCATCCCGCGAAACTGGCAGGTGCCCCGAAGAGATGTTTTCATCCCCGCAGTCTTTTGAGATGGTATGATACAGGTGGACATGATGTATAACAAAGATGAGAAGAGTACCGACGAGTTCTTCCAGGAGCAAGGCATCTGCCGAGGTGACGTTGGCACAAAGAGATACCCAGCACTTGGTCCTGCATTGGTATCGTAGACCTGGTGGACGCTGTAGACTCGATGCACAGACCTGCGCCTGGCGCTCTTGGCAACCACATGTTGTTTCCCCACAGCCTCATGCGTTGCAAGCTGTTTCCACGAAAGCCTGGATGCATCAGATCAAACCGCAGACTTTGCCCTGCCCTGTAAAATTCAAGCCAAAATCGTTACCAGAAAACTCCTCCAGCCGCTCTTGGAACTCAGGCACTGAGAAAAAAAAATGCTGACCCGCCCGTGTGGCTGAAAGCCACGGGTATGAAGAAGAAAGCCACGAAGAAGAAGGTCATGAACATGAAACTGAAGACTTCGAAATCACGATCCAAGAAGTCTGGATGAGCCCAGACACTGGTGGCAAGGCGTTTGACGGGACTGCTCCTCCTTCACAAATGGGCCTTGTGTTACAGGTCTACAGGTCTCATCCCAGTCTTGGTCTTGTTCTGCACTGTGGGTTTTGATCTGCTAGATTGTTGGTGCTGTCTGTTTCGGCTCCCCATATCGAACCACTTTTGCGCAACAGCGGCTTGCCGCTTAAATCTGTCTCTCTCCGAGTTTCCATGGATTTCCGAGTGCCTTTTCTTTCAGACCGACTTCGATCTGTTCCTCTTCTAGTGTGGAAGGTCTTCGATCTCTCGATTAGCACGGGATCCTTCCGGCGAGTAGAGTACGTGTAGGTGCCATCCTCTAACACGCACGCCCCAGTGACAGGACGCTGCACTCCAGCAATCTCATTTCAATTTTAAGTCACTTGAGGATGATGAGGCTCAGCGGCTACCGCAGCTCATTGCACTCGTGGTTAGGGAACGCCAGGAGTGTCGCTTGCGGTGGAAAAGTGCTGAAAGCATGGCCTGTGTGGAATGTGGACTGTGCATGAAATTCTGTTTTGCAAGCGGCTGCTTGACGGAGGGTCGAATTATCCACGCCGCTTTTTGCTGGGGGCGAGTTGGCCACGAGTGGCCACTGGGCCGACGACGGCCACCCTAGGCCCCTTGCTGCGGAGATCCGGGAAGAGCATGTTGCCTTTACAGACGCAGCCAGCGACTCATTGGGCTCGTGCGGTGCCGCTCCGAGTTCCTGGTCGCTACGCCGTGCCCCGGGTGTGCCAGCGAGCGCAGCGAGCGCAGTCAGCTACAGAAGCTGGCCTCCTGGGCTTGAGCCTCCTATGGTTGAAGGGCCGATCTGGTGCAAGCAAACAGGCCTGTACCGTTGAAAGGAGGTGTTCACTCCAGCACGTTGTGCCTGGAATCCCATGAATTCCAAAAGGCTTGCAGACCGCCGCGAATACTCGCGTATGCTGCAGCCGCCTCCCTCGCCACAGACGCTGTCGTGGATGAAGCCTTGGAGGCGAGGCGTATGTTTTCTTTGAGCAGAAATATCCCGTCGGTTGTGTGGGTCATGCACTGAGCATGCCAGGGTCGAGGCCGAGGGGCAGAAAAACATCCACAGCTGCAGTTCAAACGTGATGGAGCAGGCGGGTTGTGGAGGTTTGTCTCGTGGCGCGGAGAGCACCTGATGCCTCCAGGAAATCCAGAAAAGCTGATGATCACCACGCCTTTGTTTTATGCCAACGGCTCCCCCCACATCGGTCCCTTGGCCTAGCCGCCTAGCCTTACGGATTGCAGGTCAAGCCGGTAAGCTGCCGCTGTCAGACAGGTAGCGCATATCCGGCAATCGCATCGGACGTTCTGGCGCGCTATGCGAAACTGCGTGGGGCAGATGTCCACTATGTGACTGGCATGGATGAGCATGGCGAGAAAATAGCACAAACTGCTGTAGCTCGGCTTGTCGAGGAATGGCTTTTTCTCTCCTCTTCCAAACTTCCGCAGTTTGTGCAAGGCCAGCAAGGACAAGACCCCACAAGAGCTGGTGGACGGTTTTGCTGAGGAGTTCCAGGTCGGGGCCCGGCCCGAGCTTCTGCCGAGCTCTGTCTGCCTTGGACTGAGGAGCTCTGGAGCCTCCTTGACGTCGAGGCCAACCACTTTGCGAGGACCACCCCCGAGAAGCACAAGGCGGGGACTTCGCCTCTCGTAGTGGCACAGCGCAGTCAGGCATCCAGTTTCCCAGTCATACTGACAAGGGCTGGGCTGCAGGCAATCGTCCGTGATATGTGGCAGCGGTGCTTGGAGAATGGTGACATCTACAAGCGTCTTGGCAGCCTCGGGTCCTGGATCCTCCTGCCGGCGTGAGGCTCCCGTCAGAGTGCGTTCTTGACCCAGGAAGGATTACACTGGCTGGTATTGTGTGGGATGTGAGGCGTATTTGGATGACGATGAGATGTCGGAGGGGCACATCTGCAAAATCCACCAGAAGGAATGCATTCAGCGAAGTGAAGAGAACTACTTCTTCCGATTGTCCAAGTATTGGGACGACATCCGACGACACATAGAGAGCAATCCCGACTTCATTTTGCCCACCAGCCGCCGCAGTCAAGTGTTGGTCTGGTTGGAAGAGGACAACAAGCGAGACTTCTCCATTTCACGGGCAAGCACTTCCTGGGGAATCCCTGTGCCTGACGATGATTCGCAGGCAGCTTTTTCCAAAATCACAGGGTTTGAATGTGTGTCTACCCCTGGTCCGGGGAAACGGATCGGTTTGTGTGTTCCTCGAAGCACAAGGATCCCGAGCGAATCACAGAAGTTGGCCCTGCCTTGCTGCCACCCAGCATGTGTGCGTCAGGGTCAGGCTTTAAGATGTTCTCACCTGGAAACATAGGCAAGGAATCTCGGCCCCGTGGACTTGTGCAGGTGATCTACGTCTGGTTCGACGCGCTGCTGGGGTATTTGTCCTCCTTGCTGCAGCCCGATGATCCGGCGACCTTGGAGACGGTGCTTTCGCGGGGATGGCCTGCGGAGGTTCATGTGATCGGCAAGGACATCATGCGATTTCACGCGATTTACTGGCCGGCCATGCTGATGTCCGCCGGCTTGCCTCTGCCAAAGCACATCTGCACTCACGGCTTCCTGACCAAGGATGGCCTGAAAATGGGAAAATCTCTGGGAAATGTGGTGGAGCCGGTTCCACTAGTGGAGTCCTTCGGTCCCGATGCAGTTCGATTCTTCTTCGCCGCGTGCCTCGCATTCGGCGAGGACGGGGATTTCAGTTATGAGACCTTCATAAAGAGGGTGAACAGTGGCCCGATCCGCAGTATGACCTGTACGGATGTCGCATGGCTGTAAAATGGCAATGTGTGGTTCGCCAATTCCCGAGGCACCTTGGCCAACGAGCTTGGGAACTTAGTCCATCGGATCCTCACCTTGTCCCGGAAGAACCTCGAGGAGGCTTGCTCTGCACAAGATTTGGCGAGCTCGGACGCGGACCTTGACGACCATCCCGCCAAGCTCTCAGAGTCTGCCTGTAGCACTTGTAGCACTTGTAGCAGTGTAGGAGGGGCGAAGTCTAGAGTCTAGGCAGTCTAGGCAGTCTAGGCCTCTAGGCCCGAAGGTTCCTTTGGTTTCGTCAGGTGCGTGTTGCGGCCATGCGGGCTCCAGCAGCCGTCGCTCGCCACTACGAGCAGCTGGACATCCCCAAGGAGTGCGCAAAGCTTGTTCTGTTGTTCTCTTGTTCTCATGCTTCTACGACGGGTCGGCAGTTGCTTTCGCACGCAGGCCGTCCTGGCGGCTCTCGAGATTGTGCAGGCAGGCAATCTGAGGATGACCCAGGCGTCAAAGGGCACACAAAAACTGCGTTTATGACTTTCAGAGTCCCCAGTGCCGTTTTCTTTTTGCCAGTGCCACGGCTGCCATGGCTGCCGTGGTCAGGTTGAGCCCTGGGCGAAGTTGAAAAAGACCCGCAGCGAGGAGGACAAGAAGACGGCACTCTGTGAACTGCTGGTGATGGCCGAAGGCGTGCTTGGATGTTGTTTTCGTTTTGCTGCTCCGTTCCCTGCTCCGGCGAGGTGCACGGATCTGTGCGACGCTGCTGTCGCCCGTGACGCCTCGGTTAAGTCAGAAGATCTTGGAGGAGTTCGGCCTCTCTGAAGGCCTCGGCCCTGTACCGTAGCGGCCGTAGCTCCACAGCCCGCCGCGGAACAAGGACAGCTCGCTTGGAGTCAGACCGCGTGGTCCTGGGATGCGCCCCTCGGCTGAGCGCGACATCTGAGCCTTACCGTACGACTGGACTCCGCTCCTCCCTCCTCTCGCTTCTGTCGCTTCTGCGTTCTCTGAGGATTCCCGGCTTGGCCGCTGGGGCCTTGGCAGCTGGCAGCAGGGCCCTTGTTTGCTTACGGAGCTTTGGCTTCTTTATCTTCTGCTGGCAGGCCGGGGCGAAGCCGAAGCCGGTCTTTCAGAGGATCGATCTGGAGCCTTGGAAAGGAAAGTGAGAGGCAGAGCTTAGGGCTTAGGGCCTAGGGCCTAGGGAGTGAGACGGCAGGTGGAGTTCAGAGCTTAGTCAGGTTCCCTGTTTTCCGCACGCCCAAAAGGGCTGTTGCGCGCTTGACCTTTTTCGCGGCAAAATGGAGGTATTCTCTAGATGTACTAGACCAGGCGGTGTGGAAGTGCTGCTGACCGAATGCCGTCTGCACCTCCCGGCTCCCCGCCAGCATGAGGCTTCTAAACGAGGGTTAGTGGCTTTTTGTGTCCTCTTGGCATGGCGGCTGGTGGTGCCGTTGCCACGCCACGGCGATTTGCGCTGTCAACGCTCTTGAAGGGGTGGCACGGCAGCAGCAGGCGACCGCAGATGCAGTCACTTTTGCTGCTACTCATGGCTGCAGCCTGGGCACCACCAAGGTTGAGAGGTAGCTCTTCGCGGACCTTATGGGCCATGATTGCGGGCGCCCTCCTTGCCATGATCCTCAGGTACCTGCAGGACAGTCTCCTTCCTAAACACGTTGTTGCATACATCCAGCAGGGCCCAGGTCCCTCCTGACATCCTTCTGGCACCCGATCCCCTGCCAGGACCTTTACCGAAAGTTCCACAGACAGGAAGCTGAGTCGCTGTGGCGTAGACACGTGGACCTCAGTGTGGTTCAGGCTCGTGCTGGCCTCCGTTGTGTCCGGCTGGTTTTGTAACTGTACCTCACTTCTTCACTGCTCGCAGCGCTGTGCCGTCTGTCGTCCCGCCCATCTCTTGCATCGTTCTGCCTGCAGCAGATTTTGGTCAGTTTGTCCTTCTGAGCCCGAAGGCAATCTTGCTCACGACGGAGCACTTGAAATCCTTGGGCCGCGTGGAGAAGCGCACACTATTTGTGAAGCCCATCACAGAAGTCTTTAAGAACGAGTTTGTCTTGGCTAATGTTCTCAGCACAGCCGAAAAGGCTGTGGAAAAAAACGAACCATTCCTGGTGACGCAGATGTCTCAGGAAGACAAGTGGCATGTGCTGACCACTTGCACGAATCAATTGAGCTCCTGCTTCGCTCCATATCATGTCTTCTTCAATGAGGCCCGTCGTGTGGAGTCCTATTATCAGTCGGCATGGTATGTTTTCACTTTGACTTGCGCTCAAACCGAAGCTTCTGGAAGATGGTTTATCACGCCTCTCAAGCCTGTGGGGAAAGATGATGTCGGAATGCTTCGCATCCGAATCGTCATGATGAACGAGCAGGAACTGAGAGAGATCGCCTCTGGCGCTATCGAGCCTCCAAGCTTTGGCTTCTTCAACGGGCGCGCGCCTCAAGGGTTTCCGGGTTTGTCGTGCAAGGGCCGTTGCACCTGTTGCATCCGTGGCCCGTGGCCCTGCAGCCCTGCAGGCGCCACGAAAGCCGATGGAAGACTTGCCAGCGTTTTGCGGAGCTCTTTGAGCGACAGTTGACCAAAGTTAGCGGCCAAAGCGACGTGGGGGATGCTGAGTGGGGTCCTAACCTTTGTGGCCGACTCTCGCAGTCACACAAGAAGAAGGGCAGCAATCCCTTGCTAATGGCCATGGGTGACACGGCCGCACAGCAGAGCCCTGCTGAAGAGAATTGTATTCTGCGAATTCATGTGCCGTTCCCGGCGGGCCGTTCTGCGATGGAGAAGACGGACTCGCAGAGACGTCTAGAAGAGTGCGTCTCCAAGGATGTAGTACTTTTCGAGTAGGTCCGAGTCCCAGGGTTTGCAGGGTCTAGGGCCCCAGCCAGCATGGGAAGGCCGTCGCCTGGGCATGTTGCCACTGTCTCACGAGGCGCTCAGGCGCTCCTGCCGAGCCCGCGCTCTTGGTTTCCACCGTTACGCTATGCGTCGAGCCCCGTTTCTAGCACTCAGCTTCGGCAACGTCGAGACGCAAAAGATACGCATGCCGCCTGTAATGTTGAAGTTAGGACGAAGGTGAGCTGGATCCTTTTTGTGAAAAACGAACCTAAAGTCACGTGTTTCATATGCAGATACCGAGAGAGCATGACTCGCGAGAAGATGCCAAGCATGGCAGCCGTGTGGCTCCGGCAGCTGGCAGTCATGTTTGCCTCTCCCTCTCCCCATCTCTTGCCGGAGGCTTTGGCTTTGGCCCCGGGCGATGTGAGGCCTTGGGCTTCAGTGAAGTTCGGAGGAGGCGGAGGCTCCTCGCCGAGCCGACCCGGGCGAGCCCCGAAGCCGCCGCGGCGGCTTGGCTTCCTGGGGGCCAGCGCAGCTCTTGTGCCCGCTGCGCTTCTGGCAAGGCAAGGTGGGCCGGGGCCGGGGCCCGCCGAGTCTCACTTCCTTCTGTCGTCTTCCGTCCAGGTCCTGCCGCAGATCGGCTGGAGGAGAGATGCGATCTTTCCTGCATGGTCACACATGCAACTGCTGGAAAGGAGTGCTGCGATGCCCACATTGGCTGAAGCAGGCAAGGAGATGTGCCATGCCGTCGAACCTATGCAGAAGGGCAGACTTCTGGCGATCAGGCCAGAAGAGTCGCTCGCAGGGCGGAGGAGGACCAGGCGCCAATCCTCCTTCGCGCGTCCGAGTCGCGACACGAAGCTGTTCTTAATTCGTTCTCCTGGCCAGTTCGTGCAGAACATCAAGGCGCTGATGCCCAACAAGGATGTGGTCTTGGAGGGAGACAGATCATCCGAGGAAGAGGAGCAGATTGGACCGCATCGCAGACAGTCTGTCTAGTTTGCCAAAGCATCCCAGTAGCACCTGAACCCAGGGAGCTGCAGCAGCTGGCCAGGGAGTACTTGGAGGAGCAAGGGATCGACTTGGATGAGATGCCACGCCCCGAGCTGTTTTCATTGCGGCAGCGACTCAGCGCCGCACGGGTGTTTCTCCAAGCCTTTCTGAGGAATGTGAAGGTTATCGGCTTGCAAGATCGGACCATGACAGATGATCCGGAGAAGAAGTACCGAACAGACAAGACCTTGATGATGGAAGCCTACGATCGTGGCGAGATACAGCTCATGGACAAGACCTGCCCCTCGATGTGCGATTGGTCGAATTCGAAGCTTTTCAAGGCGACTTCTCCCACTCTGCTGCACAGGTACGGACCTGCTAGCCGTGAAGCCCCACGACGCGGAGGTCTGGCGGATGCTGACCTTGGGCCGACTCCGCCTGAAGCGCTCCCCTCAAAACCTGTGACACTGCGATGGCCGTGGGGCGGGTGCGATTTCTTCCTCCAACCCTTCTTCTCTCTTCCTCTCTCTTCCTCTCTCTTCCTTTGCTTGTGAGGCTCTGGGATGTGGCCCTGGAAGCGGCTCGGCGCTGGATCGCCTTCGAGCCGCAGTCGCTGAACCCTCGTTGCGCGGAAGCTTTCGCACAAGCCGGGAGCCAGGACGCAGCGGGGCATGTCGGCATGTCGCGGAGTCGCTGCCAGTCGCAGAGTCGCTGGCAGGAGCTGGAAGGCGTAAAGGAGGCACGCGTCCGCTTCGCGCAGCTCTACAAAGAGGTCACCAGCATGGACTCCAAGGGCTCAGCTCTCAGCTCTCAGCTCTCAGCTCTCAGCTCTGAGCAGCTCCGGTCTGCGGTCTCTGCGGTCTTGCCCTCTGCGCAGCCTTCGGCCTTCGGCCCTTCGGCTCCGGACTCTGCGGACTCTGAGGCGAAGGCGTCCGTGATGTTGCCGTCGAGCTGCAAGAGTGCGTCTGGCGCTGCGATGAGCTCCTGGAGCATCGCAAAGCAGAGGAGCAGAAGGAGAAGGAGAAGGCTGAGGCGGAGGCCGGGCCCGGGCCGCAGCGCTGCGGAGCCGGTGCTGTGCGCATCTCAGAGTCGTCCTTCCCGAGGGGCCCGGGCCCTGCAACCTGAGCGCTCGCCCGGCCACGGTCCTCGCTGGAGCGAGGCCCCGCCGCAAATTCTTGGGCCGTCGGAAGGAGGATCCTAAATCGGGTGCTGCGGTGCTACTGCTGCTGCTGCTACTGCTGGTGTATGTGTGTGCCGTATGCGTGTGTGTTGGAGGCCGCCCCATTATTTTCTGCCGAACTTTGCGAATTCCATCGGGCCCATCAAGGTCGTCCAAGCAGAGGAGGAGGAGTTGGGAGGTGGGGCGATCCACCCCCGGAAGATCATCGTCACCAGGGACGTGGAGGCAGACCGCCTGCTGTTCTACTTGTCTTGCACAATGCTCATGTCTTCGTGAACAAGGCAGGCGAGCCCTTGTTTGTTCAGAATGCCTTGGCCTTCTGTGCCGTGGATCAGGCACCAGAAATCAAAGCACACCTGCTTGCCAGTCTCGTGATATGTTCCAGGCTGGGGACACGGCGAGGCTGAAGACAGCACTGGTCACCGCCGCGACGCTGTCAGAACCTCTGCAATGGGTTTGGCCCTTGAGCTTGGCGCAGCTTTGCAGAGTGGATGCGAGGTCCCCGAGACAAGCCAAGCTTCTCGACATCCTCGTGGACCGAAGCGACTGGGAGGACTATCACAGCGATGCCGTCATGGCGGCCCTCGACGACCCGAAGGCCAGAGAGAGAGAGAGAGAGCCCCGGCCCGCCCGTGCTGGGCCAACAGAGCCCGAGCCCCAGCTTCGGGGGACGAACAACACCGGCAGTAGGGGGGTTTGAAGCCTAGCCTTCGAGGCGGGTTGGGGTTTAGTGTTACGGAGCTTGTCGTACCTTGGGGGGCAAACTGTTGTCTCCGCACGTAATTCCCCGGTGCGCGAAATCGCGCGGGGGGCAGAGCGTGAGTGATGCTCCCCTGGCCGTGATGAAGAAGGCGGGGCTCTGTGGAGAGATAGAGAGAGGGAATGTTCCGGTGGGCTTGAAGTTCGGGGGATTTGATCGTCTCCCATGCCCGCGAGAGGGAGGGAGGGAGAGAGAGAGAGAGGGCCAGCGAGAGAGAGAGAGAGAGAGACTGCCCTCGGTGTTGTAGCACCGTTGTGATCGGCAGCGGGCGTCAGCGTTTCAATATGGTCGTCCCGGCAAAAAGCCTCTTTCGCGTAGTTGAGCCTGGAGAGACCTCGGATGACCCACCTGGAGCTTACTGGTTTCCTACGGTCACGGTCTGAGCAGGGGGTGTTTGACAAGCTCAGGTGGGGGAACGAGCCTTTCTCTCATCCCCGAAAGGGGCCACACGAACAGCGAGACTTGCGGACCGTTGCGGGGGTAGGCCTTCGGGCCAGGGTTCCTTCGGTCGGGGGCCCAAACCCCTCAGCAAGCAAGCAAGCAAGCACTGCCCTCGCCCCATACCTCAAGCAAAGCAAAGAGAGAGGGGAGAGGGGGTTCTTGGAACCCGCTGGTACAGTAGTGGAAGTGTTAGATCCGGCGGCCGTCCTTGCCGATGTCCCTCAAGTCAAAGTAGTTTCTGTCAAGCTCCTTGACCCGGAGGGGAAATGAGATCTTGACAATTACATGGTAGTTGTAACAGAGAGTGCGGTAGTCCGTCTCGATTGCAAATGGCTCGGAGACGTGGGGGCCGACGATAGAAAGGGAGCTTGTTTGAATGTCGTCCCGAAGCCTTTACTGTACCACTCCAATACAGGGTGCGCACTCGCGCAGGGGCTGGGAGGGAGACCTACCCGGACCCTCTCGCCCAGAGAGAGAGGGAGAGGAAGCTGCGAGCGTCGGCCGCTCTGTCGAAAAAGGTCGTTCGGGAGTTTGGCCCCTGGAGCTCAGACGCGGAGGACATGATCGATCACCTGCAGGCCTGCAGGCAGCTTCCCGCGGGGTCTGTGTCCGTGCATCAAGTCCAAGTCGCAAGGTCTGTGAGCAGCTGGCCTTGGAGTCACAGATCTTCACTGGCAAGAACTATGCCGGCATTTGGGTGCCAGGGACCCCAGCTTCACCGGGGTGCTTGGACTTAGTCGGCTTGGTGCTGCTGGCTGCGGCGCAGGCTTCCGGCTATGGCACGACACAGCTGTGCACCATCAGGCCCGCTGCCAAAGTTATGCGCCGAGTGGTTTCTGTGTTTGATGCTTTCTGCACGGCCAGCTGTCTACACGATCTGGGGTGACGTGATGGTTGCCAGAGCTTCGCAAAATCTGAAAGCCGGAGATGAGGCCCCGCATTGCTGTGCGGTCCCATCGCTTCTCTCGCAAGCATCGCAAGCATCGCAAGCCGCAAGGTCACTTTCGGATTTATGGACCTTTGGCTTCCCCTGGACATGCGCCAAGAGAAGTTCACCAACGCCGCTGGTGGCGACGGCTTCTGGTGCAGGCCAAGAAACCCCGTCCACCGCCGGTCTTTGGCTTTTGCGTCTCCTGCAGGTGCCCACGCTGCGAGGGGGAAGCCACGTGGCCCTCAAAGGTGGCCCGGAGCTCTGCTCAGCCGCCGAGGCCCACCTGTGTGGCCACGCCTCCCCTAGCAAGGCCGTGGCGTCGGCGGACCTTCAGCTCAGGCATGTTCAGCAAATCCGTCAGGCGGTTACGGTTGTGCGCTCTCCGCACTCTCCCCGTGAGAGGTTCGAGAAGCAAAGGAGTCGGGTCGAGGGAATCCTGCGATCGCTGGACCTGAAGCTAGAAGAGAAGCGACAGGCAGTCGACGGCTGTTTGTAGCATTGTATCAGCACGAGATGACTTAAACCTTTGCAAGCTTTGTCAGAACATGCAGAAGCAGTACGACGCCATCCGCGATGGGGTCTCAGAACCGTTCACAGGTACTGTAGGTCGGCGGGGCACCGGCCACGGTCAGCGCCATGGATTGTCGAGGACAGTGAGGAGCAGCGGATCGAGTACGAAGCAGGCCGCGGCGAGGAGCACGCCCCGTCTTGGAAGGATGCTTCCGTGCTTGTGGCTCAGGACTACTGGGCTTGGCAGATCGCTTCGACAACTTGAAGGGGATGCCAAAGGACGAGGATATCGAGGAGCTCCGCAAGTACTTCCCGGAGAACAACGAGCCAGAGCCGCGAAAGCTGCAATTGGGGAATTTGGCCCAAACCGCAGTGCTCGGTGCTTCTTCCTTTCCCCCCCTTTCCTGTGAGGTTGGTCGAAGTGCGGGCCGACTTGGCCGAGGACCTCCTGGATGCGATCGTCACCTTCGAGAAGGAGGCCTCTTGGGGGCCTCTTGGGCAGCGCAGGGCGCAGGGTGTGGCCCTGGCTTCGGGTGCCAAGGTGAACGAGAGCGGCTTGCCAGAGGAGCAGCGCCACTGGGTGCTTGCGAATCACTTCGCTGGGGAGCCCGGAGGAAGAACGAAACGGAACCGACGGAACCGGACCGACCGGCGGTTTCGTGCCCAGGCGCAGTACAGCGAGCTCCTGGCCATCTTGCGCTTGCGCCGGGATGTGGAGGCCACGGCCGTCCACGGCCATCCACGGCCCCACAGCCCCACAGCTTCCGTTCCCATTTTAAAGCTTCGTAATGGGTTTCGAGGCCCAGCGCAGAGCGCTGGGAGGCATCCTGGACGCTGTCGGCACCCAAGCCGAGCCTGCTTTTGAGTACAGCATGCGCAGCAGGGGTGTGCTGTGGGCTTCTGCTGTGGGCTTCGCCGAGGTGGCAGCGACGCACCCGGGCAGCTTCGAGCACCTGCGGCTTTCCGTTCTGCTCTGGGAGGCGCCGCGGCGCCCGGCATGGCGCCCGAGGGGTCGCCTTGAAGTCCTCTCTTCCGCCAGGTCTCGGCCCAATGCGAAGATCCGACCCTGATGCGTGAGGAGAGTGGGTTAAGAAGAGGGTGTCTTTCTCCGCGGCATGAGCTGTTTGTCTTCTGGAGGACCTTGTTCGGGACCTAATCCCAAAGGAGCTGGACAGAGTTCGGGAGGCAATCAAAATCAGATACGGCACAGACCTTACAAGGGGTAGAGGGGTCGCTTGTGACTTCTGTCGGGTGTCACTTGTGACTTCTGTGCCGGTGTCGCTTGTGACTTCTCAGTCTCTGCCCTTACAAATTGCTGCAGTGTCCTTACTTGCGGANGGGTGTCACTTGTGACTTCTGTGCCGGTGTCGCTTGTGACTTCTCAGTCTCTGCCCTTACAAATTGCTGCAGTGTCCTTACTTGCGGATCTTTGGTTACCTTGGCGACCCTTCCTCGCTGAGAACTGGAGGTGCTTTCGTTTGTAGCCCAGCACCGTGCCAGTTGCACGCACGACGAAAAGCTACTGCAGTTCCGGTTGCAAGAAGCCTACTGGAGCGGTTCTCTCTGCAGATGGGCGGGGCGGCAGCAAGTCTGAACGACAACGCTACACGGAGCAGGCTGCAGAGGCAATCATAGACAGTCCACTGCTCAGCATTGTAGAGTGGTAGCTGGTCAGCTNGAGACAAGACTGCTGTCACTCCGCCGTGAAGCCGAAGCCTTCAACTTCAAGCCCTAGGCGAATCGTGACAAGACCCAGCGAACACCCTGAAGCCCTAAACCGAAGCCCCCTAAACCCTATGCCTCAAAACCCCGTAACCCTGAACCCAAAACCGAAGCACCCTAAACCCGAAACCCTAAGCCTTCCCGCGCTCATGGAGTGGCGGCCCGGCTACGCCTGCGCCTGGCTGCTCGTTGTCTTCCTGTCCTGTGGTGGAACGGCAGGGCCCACGGGACCAACGCAGCAAGCGGGCGCGAGGCAACTGGCAGAAGCGGCGACGGAGAGCGGCACCCCTGCTGCCCGACAACCACCTGATCAACACCCGCCGCGCCATGGCTACGACAACCTGGATGAAGAGCAGCTACGCAGACAGATCAGGCACCGGCTGGGCGAGACCCCACGTGCTGCACCACCTGAAGGCTCGGGACGTGAAGAACGGCCCGGTTGTCCGCTAGCGGACCTACTACCTGGCGGCCTACACCCAGAACTACCTGAAGCACCGGTGCGAGCCCAACGGCGCGGACGGGCACGGTGTCAACTACCTGAACAATGGGGAGTGGAGAGCCAGGTGGTGACGGAGGAGATGTGCACGACTGAGCCGGAATTGCCGCCGGTGGGATGGCGAGCTCACACGACCTGAAGGGCTCTGCGGTGCAGCGGCCGAGCCAAGTGTGCCACCGGCAGGATGGCAAGGACGACCTGCTGACCTGCTACCAGAGGGCCCTCGCCGTGGGCTACATGAACCACTTGAGCAGCGCCAACGCCCTGACCCGCCAGGAGACCGAGCACCGGACCGTTGGCCAGACCAACTGTCCCGACAGCACGCACGACCCTCTGACCTACGACCAGGGGAACTGCGCCAGGCACCGAACGGATCATCGGGTCTACCGGCACTACCAGGCTCACGGGGACAACGGGAACGGCCCGATCATGAACCTCGACGGCACGAACGACCTGCAGACCTACTACCAGAAGGCCTGGGCCATGCAGTACCTGAGCCACCGGGACAGCGCCAACAACGTGATCCTGCAGAAGATCAACCTGACCCTGCACGAGATAGCCGACTACAAGGAGGAGCGCCAAACGAGGCCCTTGGCCTCCTAGCGGGGGAGCTGCGCCAGGCACTGAATATAGGCCAACGGGTCCACCAGCACTACCAGGCTCGCAAGGACAACGAGAAAGGCCTGACTCTGAACATCGACGGCACAAACGACCTGCAGACCTGGTACCAGAAGGCCCGGGCCAGGCAGTACCCGAATCACCGGGACAGCGCCGGCAACGTGATCCTGCAGAAGATCGACTTGACCCTGCACAAGACGGCCGACTGCCAGGAGAGGCACCAAACGTGGCTGACCACAGGAGGCAGGTGCAGACCCTAGAGGAGCTGGCCGAGCAGCTCACACAGCGATGGGAAGCTGGACATGTCGTGTCTGGAATGGTCCTGGCGGTTGAGGCCGAGCTTCGTGGATGGAGGATTGGTGGAAGAGCTGCACGGGAAGCAAACCGGCTCTACGGTGCGCTGGTGTGGAATGTGCCTCTGACTGAGCGAAGCGCGGCCAGTACTACCGCCCCTGTCAGCGAAGCGCAGCGGCTGTGGGTGCAAAACGCCACCCAGACCATATGGCGCCTCTGCTGCCCTACATGGACGGTGATGGCGACAGTGACAGCGAGGAGGTGGCCATGGTGGCCAAGCGCTGGCTGCTCAAAAGGAAAACCAAGACCAAGGCCAGGGCCGAGACATTCAAGGAAATATGGGACAAGACGCCGGCCCACTGTCGCAGCACCTCAACGGTGCACCTGGTCCCGGGGCCAGGCCGGGCCCTGCTCTCGCGCAGGCCGCTGGCGAAGGGTGCGGCCCTGTGGAGAGAGAAGCCGGGAGACGACATGGTTGAAGTGGAAGTGGAGGATGAGGAGTGCACGGCGAAGGCAGAAGAAACTGACGTGGAGCTGGACCTCTCCCCCTACCAGGTTTGGCAGCTGCTCCTGGGCTTCACAGAGGAGTCGACGCTGACGGTGCCGGCCGGCAGCAACGAGGGCGTCTTGCCCAGCTTTGTCTACAATAACATCTTGGAGACGCTGATGGACCAGGAGGACGAAGACCTGGAGGCCTTTGAAACCGACCTGGGCCAAGTCCTGAGGGACCTCACGGTGGCACTGAGGGACATAGTGGAGAACGTGAAAGAGAACAAAGCGCGCAAGAAGAGGCCGTCCCGTAAGCCCAAGCCCGGAAGCAAAGGGCAGCCGAGCTAAAGGAGGAGCAGGCCAGGGACGCCAACGATGACATGTATGGCAGGGGACACCCAACTACGGCAACAAGAGACCCGGTGGAGAACGACACGGAACCAATGGACATGACCGCGAATATCGCTCGGCAAACGCAGTTGGAGGAGGAGGATGAGACAGCTGAGCTCGAGGGCATCGCCGCTGAGATGGAACACCGCGAAGGCCTGAACAGGCGAAGTGCGGAGGAATCGAAAGGCACGGGGGCCCGAGAGACTGCAGTGGAGGTGCGCAACCGCGGTGACACCTACGAGGAGTGGCTGCGAACCCGACCGAGGCATGTCCTGGATGAGCTGTACCAATCAGGTGAGCTGCAAGACGGAGAAGTGGTGTCGATCTGGGGATCGAAGATGCTGCGGTCCCTTGCGCAGACGAGATGGGACCGGAGACGAGCACAAGAAGAAGAACGGGCCGAAAAAGAGCTCGACAAGTCCCAGGGAGGCCCGAGACGTCGCAGAGGTGACAGCACTGACTGAGCGTAGGCTTTCGAATGCCAGGTGGTAGGCAAAGGTAGGGGCACTTGAGTACTATGTCGGTTCTGCTAGTACCCTGATTGCGCATATACTTTGCCTACGACTGTTGGCTGGCTGCAGTGGCTGAAAGCCGGGTTGTTACATGTGGCAGTGAGAGGCAGGCAGTGAGAAGCAGGCAGCTAGATGCGATTTCTGAGCATGGTACTGAGTTGTGTCATTGTACATGTGGTACTTGGTAACTGCTTGCCGCCAGTACAGGCTGTGTAACAACAGGCTAGCTCGTAAACCAGCATCGTGTAAAAACTCCCTCCCTTGCAATTTGGTGCCTGGCTGGGTGAGTGTATTTTCGGGGTATGTTTGGTGTTTGCCTTAGTATTGGTGAGGTGGTTTAGCCAGGCCTGTGCAGCTGGAGTGGAGTGCTGGGAGCCTTTCCTATCCGTGGCCAGGGCAGGGCAGAGTAGTGAAACTTGGGTATTGTGATTGGGAGTGGTTTATGCCCAGGGCCAGTGCCTCAGTCTGATAGACTTTCCAACTAACACACTGTGGCGGGAGGAAAAGAGGCGAGTAAAAAAAAAAACCTAAACCTCGAGCCGAAGCCCCCTCAACCCGAAACCATCCGAAACCTAGCCCAAAAACCCCTAAGCCCTAAACCCTAAAACGGTTTGCCCTGAGCAAAACCCTAAACTTTTAGGGGCTGCGCCCTTGTGCGCCAGCGCAGCATTTTGTCGTTTGCACTGTTAGAAGCAAAGACCTTTTTTCAGCCAGCAAATATGTCGATCTTTCGTCAAGATTCAGGTTTTTGTGCGGCAGCTGCCGAGCTTTAGTGGGGAGGGATTCGGGCCTTCTTGTGGGGAGGATTTCGGGGCTTGGTGGAAAAGGATTCGGGCTTTCGTGGGGGGACTTGGGGTTGTCGTGGGGAGGATTCGGGCTTTCGTGGGGATTTCGGCATTCGTAGGGGCAGATTCGGGCTTTCGCGGAAAGGCTTTCCCGCAAGGATTCTGGCTTTCGTGAGAAGGATTGGGGCTTTTCGTGGGGAAGGATTTGCGCTTTCGTGGTTGAATTTTTGATTTTCCTAGGGAGGATTCGGGTTTTCGTGGGCATTCAACTTGCACGGCACAAGAATTTCGGGTTTTCGTGCCAAGGATTCATCGCTTTCGTGGGTGGAAATCCAATCGCAGCAGACGAAATGGATTCTTCACCAGTTGTGGACGCTCCCACGAGCCCAGCAAGCCCGGTTGCTGGAGACGAGCGGCATGTGCGCTCATTGGAAGGCTGGGGAGGCTCAGGACTGAAACTTGTTAGAGAAGCTTTTTTAGATGCCGTTTAGAGGCGCTTGGCCTTAGACTTTCCTCTTGCAGGACGCGCCGCTTCTAGCCTTCGACCCTCTCGCTGCGGAGGACGAGCCCCTTCTGCCCGAAGGCTGGGTGCCACTCGTCATGGAGCGCCATCCTGGTTGCTGCCTTTCCCGCGAACTGAAACGTGGCATTTATTCCCACGACTTCGGCACCGCCAACCCCAAGCCCAAGAAGCTCCAAAGGTTTCGGGCTCGGGGCGTTGGCCAGGAAATGCACGCCGTCATTAGCAAACATGATGGGCATATGTATTACTCGGCCACCCCCTTGGAGAAAAGCCCTGTTGCAAAGGCTATTCTCAGCAGTGGGGAAAGTGTCAAGGATCAGTATGCCCGCTTGCCGCTGCTCCTAACGCCCAGCCAGGCTGTGCCTCATGCTGCGGCTATTCAGGTGCAGCCGGAGGACAAAGAACAGGGGCACAAGGTCTGCTTATCACTTTCGGGCCGCATTCATTTTGCCAGCTCAAGACTCGACACGTCCGACGCAAACTCTAGCAGACTTCAGGGAGCAATTGCGAACTGCAGCATCAAGAAGCCTATAGCTCCTAGATCGCGGCCAGTGCGTTGCTATGCGCAGAGGTTCCAATTCCAACACCCCAAGCGATCCCGAAAAAGTCTGTAGGAACCGAGATGCATCAGCAGAATACAAACTGGGATCAACAAAAATTAGCCGATGCGAAGACCAGCTTCGTGGACCTGCTTGGTGTCACCAAAGTAGCTCGCGCAACGAGAATTGGCATGGCTCGAGAAATCGAACATCACTTCGGCAGTGAAGCCAGTTTGGAATCATCGGGTCAACCAAAGCCAATATTGATTGCAAGCAGAAGCATGGACAACCTTTGCGAATTCTCACCACAAGCGAAAAGTTTCAAGACTAAGGACCAGGGCAGCCCCCTTAAAGCGAGAGTTGACTTGGGCGCCACGCTGCGCTGGCGAACCCTAACCCTCAAAACCCTAAACCCTGATCCCTAAACCCTAAACCAAAAGAAACCCTAACCCCTAAACCAAATGGCTACAGCCGTTCAGCTCAAAACCTTGGAAGTGTTGATCTCTGGCAAGAGGTTTCTGGGGGCTTCTTGTGTGGGCTAAAGAGAGGGTGTGTGCTACGATGCCTGTTCCCGACAAACCGGCCCACTACCTTCCTGCGATTGGCCGCCACACTGATGTTCTTGAGAAAGACGGCGAGAGAGAGAAGGGGAGAGGATCTGAGCTGTCCGGTCTTAAGGAGAGTTCGAATAAGGTTTCCATCCGGAGGCCGAGTGTTGCTGAAGTTCCTGAGATGAAGAAGCCCAAGTTGGAAGGAAGCTCTCCAGGGGAGACCGACGCTGACATGGCGGGGCTCCCCGCCAATTTCGGGGATATATCTCCGGGGCGTGCCATTTCGGGGACTCAAGAGGACTTTCGAGGGTTCGGATGTTGATATTCCGGCACTGGGTCAGGCATCCTCACCGTCCTTTGCTACCCCGGCTGCTGAGATCCACCACTTTACGACCCTAGCACCACCAAAAGATGGGCCTCAACTTGTTGACCTCACAGCGCAGGATGCACAGATTGATGCTCAGGAAACTGACGAATTGGCCAAGGCTGTGCCTGATCGGGGCGCTGGTCTCATGAGACATCTTAACTCTAATTCGGAATTAAACCCTACAAACCCTTTGTTTCTCAATGCAACAACGAGGGCAGGGATGCTGGAGGTGCCCTCCAGCCACATGCATGCAAACCCAACGCCTTACCACAATCAAGCGCCGGCTGGGATGCCACCTTGGCTTTCCGAGATCCACCAGGGGCTTCAGAGTCTGCACACCAAGGCTGATAGGCAAGGGGTTCGTCTTTCGCAAGTGGAGGCTGTCACAGCTGAACACACGGATCAGCATAGGCATACTGCTGCCAAGCTGAAGACGCTAGAGGATAAGATAGCAGAGCTACGGGCGTTGAAAGATTCTGCACCTCGCTCTCCTAGAATGACTAGAGGCACGTCCAGATCGCCCCCCAGGTCTCCTAGGTCTCCCAGACATCCTACTGCCGCACTTGAAACATATGATGACGAACCGGATATGAATTTGGTTGCTGGGGGATGGAGTGACGCTAGGAGGGATGATGCTGTAGAAGAGGCCCGGAACATCCTCAAAGACGCACAACTTCTTGATCAGGTTGAGGAAATCTGGGCACCCTATAGTAGGACAAGCTTTGTTAAGACCCGCATTCTCTTTGAACGAGATGCCAGCATTGCTATGAAGCGCAAAAAACAGAGTTCCATGTTGGAGAAGCTCCGATCCGAGAAGTATGTCAGTGGCGTTCCAGGGTCAGAAGGTGTCAAATTTTGGGTCACCAGGAGTAAATCGCCCGAAGAACGCAGAATGACTCGAGCCATCGTACTCTGCAAAGAGTTCTATGCCCGCCTTCCCCATAAAGACCCCTTTTCCTGAGAACACAATTGATATATCCTGGAATGGTAAGGTCTTTGTTGGCAGACACCAACTCCTAGGAAGTGTGCATAGGGATGGAGAACCGACTGTACATGACATGCTACTTACGGATGCACGTGGGAATCACCTTGAGTGGTATCTCTTCTCGAAGGCTTTCAGTCTGTTAACAGGTCGACCGGAAGAGGACTTGACTGAAGTTTGGGATAAACATCGCCCCCCTGACAGGGAGTGACTCCAACGATCTGTGCCTGCGCCTTTCTCCTTGGCCTATTGCACTTCCTGGAATGTTCAGGGCAAGGGGATCAAAGATTTGGAATGTGCTTGGAGCGAGCTAGGCCTTTCCGGCATGGACTATATCGGAATTCAAGAGCTTGGAGGGCAAAATGAGTTGCTTCCACCCTGGCAAAATCTTGAGGCTAGCCTAGATGGCTTGTGGAACTTCTACACAGCTAGGCCTCCTTTGGCTTTCAGGGCTGTTTCCGTTGGGATTCCTGAACGACTCTTCTCTTCGGTTGAAAAGATAACGAATGTAAGCTGTGGGATTTGCCTCACTCTCAGACAACACTCTGCAAGGACATTCGTAATTAGCGCCCACCTTCCCCACAAACAACGCAGTGATTGCATTGAGACATGGCAAACTTTCCAAAATGAATTAGATGCTTTGTTGCAACACAGGCGCTTGCATGACACTGTAATTATCTTGCATGACACAAATTACGAATTAGGTGCAGTTGAAGACATGAGTCACCCTAATTCCTCGGATGAAAGAGGGTTTTTAGCGAGAGCTATTATGCAACAACATAATTTAGTTTGCAGCAAACCTGATGTTTACACTTGGAGTAACAGTAGAGGTTCCTCTTCTAAGATTGACTTTGTCATGGTTTCGAACCCTGCTGGTGTAATAGTACAGGATGTGGTCCACACCTCCACGGATTACTTGCTGGGCTGTGATCATCGGGCGGTCTCCATTGCCTTTAAGCAATCCATGCCACTAGCCTCTAAAGCTAGCCGAACGACCAGATCCCGTAACAAATGTGGACAAGGAAAGTGGATGACGCTAAGGCCCTACCTGCTTTTGATGCTCTCGCAGAAACACTTGAATTGGGAAACCTGGATTTCAAGATTTCTGATTTGGAGACAGTAGCCCAACAGGTTTCTTATAGACCTCGAAGCTACCGATTCAAAGATCCTGAGCATATCCGTGATATGATTAAGCAACGTAGATCTCTCACTGGCAGAGAGGCTCGAAATCTGGGCAAGGATATCCTACGTTTACGGGCCAAAGCCAAAGCAGAATGGTTGACTGGCTTGCTAAACCGGGGTTCACAAGGAGATTTCGGTGCCATCGCTTACTTTAAGCGTAGACAAAACGTCTTAACAATTCATAATAACTATATTGCACGTGCAGGCGGAACCTCCAAAGCCACGCAGGATCTGAAACTTTTCTATCGCTTGAAATATACCCCTCCTGATCCCCCCCACACACTGACTTTGCGCTTTCTTTGTACCACAATCGCGTTGGATCTTTTCCTAAACCGTCTTTAATTACTGAGTCTGAAGTCATTGATGCTTTGGCCACCACTAAATCTGGTAAGTCTTGTGGGCAAGATGGGATTTCATATGAACTCCTTACTTCTCTCATGCATTCTCAACTCGCTCCCCATCTTGTTGACTTGTTTAACTCAATTCTTTTTCAGGTTGTGGATCTCCCGGATTCGTGGCTTACCTCACGTCTTACCTTTCTCCCGAAAATCAAAAATCCCACCAAACCAAAAGATCTTCGTCCTATAGTTCTTAGTTCCACACCTGCAAAAATCTTCACGAAAATTCTCCTTATGCGCTTGCGTCCTACGTTTCCCCCTCTTTCGGGCAATCAGATTGCGTGCATTCCTGGTTCTCAAACCGTTGATGGCTCGGTTTGCCTCCAACACCTCATCCACCTCTCTCAGGAGTACAAACTCCCCCTCCTGGCCATTAAGTTGGATGTGTCCTCTGCTTTCGACCACCTTTCTCACGACGCTGTTGCAAGTTTTCTTGCACTCGGGGGTGCTCACCTTGAATCTCTTACTTTGCTTAAAATTATTGTGCTTTCCAAGGTTACCTTAGGACTTGCGGGTGTTTCTTGGCAGCAGAAGCTGTTTAGAGGCCTTTTACAGGGTTCTTCGTATAGCGCCGAAATTTTTGGTCGTACTCTGGTAGATGGTCTATTTCGGAGAACACCTGGATCCAAGCCCAAGGGCCTGGAGGCAACCTTATTAAGCTTTTCAACCTGATTTATGCCGACGATATTGTTTTACTTGCTACGTCGTACTCTCAGGCGTGTCGTTTGCTTGAGGGAGTTACTGATATTTTGGCTTCCATCGGTCTTACTCTCGCCTTAGATAAGTGCAAATTTCTAGTGTCACCGGATCTCCCTCAGCGCCCCCTTCGGGTCCGTCATATCGATATTTTGCCGGTTCGTTCCTTCACTTTTCTTGGAGTACTTATGGGCTTTGACATCAACAGCCAAACCATCCTCGCTGCGAGACTGTCTTTGACTAACAACGCTTTTTGGGGATATTATAAGATTTTACGTTGTCCTGGGGCTCCCCTTCGCAAACGTCTCCACCTTTTAAATACTTATGTCACTTCTAAGTGGCGTTGGATGAGTCCTTGTGTTCGTCCAGTCACAGCAGTTCATAACATGCTTTCTGTCATGCATAATACCCTGTTTACATCTCTTTGTAGCCTGGCGTCGGACCCTTTTGTCACTGCTTCCTCCAACTGGGTTGTTCGTCGTAGAGCTAGTAGGATGTGCGCGCAAGTTCTTGCTCATCAGTCTTGGGCGGGCATTCATGCCCTTAGCTTCATGTCATATTGGGGACATGCTGCCCGTATTTGCACCTATCGTTGGGCCCCAATTTGCACTGCCTTTTGCATTCGTAATACTTTCTGGCTCCATCGTCACTGGAAGACACACAGGCGTGCTTTGGGCTTCTGGCCTAATTCCTATCGTTTAATTCAATGTGCATGGGAATCGCATCGGGGTTTGGGCACTGCTCCGTACTGGGAAGACGCGGCAATTGACAAACATCTTTGGAAACAATTCGCTAACCGCTGGCTTGATGCAAAACAGCTGCAACCACTAATTTATTACCCAATTCTCCAAGATGTTGACCTTCAAGGCAGAAGCCTTCTCCAGATAGGGGAAAAATTTACCCTTTTGCCTTTCCGTCATGTTCCTGTTGAAGCCGCATACGAAACCTCCTTTCGATTTATCCCTGAAGCACGGGTTTTTGATAATGAACGAGCAATCCAGGTTTGTTCTGATGGTAGCTCGAAAAACAAAAAAGGGGCTCTTGCTGTCGCTTTCCTCGCACCCTATGCACCTATTCACGAAGCGGTTCTTGCACAAGCTGCTATTTTGTGGGGTATGTACATCTACACGCGCAGAAATTCGAGCTGCAGTCCAGGCCCTTAGGATGATTCGTAGTGCAATCCCCTTCCTCTTCGACATGCCTATTGTTTTTATGACTGATTCCGCCTTCGTTCTTCAGGTCCTGGACGAGTGTGTCACGTTCAAGTCTCATCCTCATGACCTCCATGAGCTTCTATCTCTTTGGAAACAAGTGTGTGCACGCGTCACGGCGCAACATGTCAAAGGACACGCAGGGCATCCCCTCAACACCATCACTGATCATGCTGCTAAAACAGCACTCTGCTTTACACACAACCGCATACTATATCGCACTGTGGACTATCGAAAAGTTTTTCTTACGTCCCCATTCCATGATCTACCAGATTTTCATACCTGGCTTGGCTAAACTAGCTCATTTCAGCTGTACTGTCACGCTCCTCTTAGCCTATTCTCTTCTTTTATTAATATCACTGTGACTTTGGAGCTTATTCCGTCTGCACCAGTTATAGGGGTCTATAGGGGGGGGGGCGGGACGGACAGTTTATTGTTTCTTGCTCCGCCTTTCAGGTATGCACACCTGATGGTGTGACAGTCGGTATGCCGCCACAAGCCCCGCTCAAGCAAACAGCATCCCTAGTCGCCGCAGTTCCCCTTCTGCAGCCACGACTGATGAAGACATGACTGCACAACCTGAGCTTGGCCTCAGCATGGGCACAAGTGCGAGCCTTGATGTTCAGGCGTTGAGTGATGCTCTTAATATGGGGAGCCTTTTCCTGCAGAGCAGAGTCTGGATGCTTGTAGCCCTGGTACCGTGTATGGTACTGTGGTTGCTATACCTGTCAGTGCTTCAGTACAAACAACAGAAGCATGACAAGAGTGTCTTGGCACAAACCCTCGCAGCTCTCAAATCTCTACAAGAAGTGGTTGCAGCGACGGCACAAGAGACGGCAGGTTTGCTTCGACAACAAGAAGCCGTCGTTAAGTCTCAGGATGACGCACTGCCTCCTATCCTGGAGAACAGCCTGAGCTGTATTGATGCTAAACTGCTGCAGCTGGAAAAGGAGAGTAATCTGCTCAGAAGTTTTGTGGACAGAATTGATTGGGAACAGTCGATTGACAAGTTGGAGAAGCTCAGCCAAGCGACTCTGGCACAGGCCAAGGAAACGGAGGCATCCCTCCAGCAGTGGCACTCGAACGTCCCGCCGAAGATCAAGGAGATCCACCAGTTCACTTCTCCGCTAGGGGCGATGAACAAAGCGCTTCAAGCCCTGGCAATAGACTGCCAGAAACAGTTTGCGGCAGAGACAACGCAAGACGGAGTCCTTCGCCAAGGCCGAGAGGCTTTGCATTACACGCAGGGCGAAATGAAAGCGATTGGTGAAAAACTGGCGACCATGGAAACTGCCATTGACTTTGTCAAGGCAGACACCAAGCAGCTGACCACGGACCTGCATGTGGCAAAGACACGACTTGAACAGAAGGTGGAAAACACGCATCATGACCTCAAGCAACACGTTGGTTGGGTCCAGAGCAACATGAGAGGTTTGGGAGTGATGGTGCCACAAAGCAAAGACATACAAAACTCCATCAAGGACCTGACGGAGTATGCGGTGTTGGGAAATAAGCACGACACACAGGATGCCGCGAATGTGCATCAAATCCTGGAGGCAGCCACGAGCACAGACGACCGCTTGAACAGGCTCGAGTCGGTCATTGCCACGCAAGATGGTCTGGTTGAGGTGAATGAAATCCTCCAGCAGGTCAAGGAATCCCAGGCTATACTCCAGGACAGCTCGCGTCAGATCCTTGAGCGTACACCTAAAATTGTGAAGCGCTCACCGCCCTCTGAAGCAGCTGGACCGTCCTCGACGCCCTCGGGATCCACACAGCAGCCAGCGGGATCGATGTTCGATGGTCAGTCGCATCCCATCCGCCTTTCTGAGCACCTGCAGCCGGCCCTCAATCGTGATGCCCCCAATATTTACATGATGCGAGAGGGCCACCAGCTAAACCTGAGCAGTGTTTCCACGGCAGACCTCCTTCGAGCCCTTGTAGCTAGAGGACAGTTCTGATATCGCTCTTCTTACTTGTTGTCCATGTGCTTTCTACTTTGTTTTCTGCTTGTTGTCCATAATGTAGTCTACATTGGATGAACTGTTCTTGAGGGAGCCCTTGAAACACGCTGTACAATATGTACCTTTAGAGTAAACTGTCCAAAGAAAAGGGCTTGTGTCGCAGTGCCAAGCTTGGACTTGTAGTGGTCCCAACGGCCTAATTTCATGCATTACATAATTTTTAATTCATAGGAAATTCACGCCTCTGTGCTGCAAAATGCTGTACTAATTCATAAATTCTTTGCACGTCCCTGCACATACATATGCATGCATGTATATCATCGAAGCCTTCTTAATTCCTTGCAAGTGATTAACTCCCTGCATGCGTAATTCGAATTTGCAGTCTGCGCTGTAAATTAACTTAATTGACACACTCGAATGCCCTGGGCAGACTCTTTGCGAAACTTCTGTGGCATAGCGCTCCAGAAACTGAGGAATAGCGCACCGCGCCAAAAGTTGTTGCGCTCGCACCCCTCTCTGACCAATACAATGCAGCACGACAGTAGTGTTATTTTCATGCTTCTTGTCTGATGCGCAGAGGTAGTGGTTTGGATCGAAGGAAGTGCTTGTAGCTGCACACATCACGACGGCGGAAGCACCCGCCGCTCACACTGAACCCCAAACAGGGACTGCCTGCAAACGCCGTAAAAGCACAGCCAATGCCCTAGCTGCAGAGTATGGACTTGGACCACACGAAGTCAGCATCCTTTCCGCTAAGCTAGCAGTCGAGCCCAAAGCCGTCCTAGCTGAAACGCTTGCCCACTGCTGTCTCTGCAGAAAGAATAGGGGAGGGTCCATTTCCAGGGAGGAATTGGTCGAAATTTGGGATGCTGTTCCTGAAAGTAAAAGATTTCTGAGGCTCGGGTTATTGTTATGGGGGTTAATCCCCGTAATCCCTCTTCCTTCACCCAGGCTACCAAACTTCTGCCCAAAACCACCACAGCTCTTGCGGCGTATGTAATGGAGCGTTGCCCGAACCTGCTTTTTTCGACTCTCAGTCTCCGTCTTAACGCAGATAAGGGACCGCATAGGGATCTTGGCAATAGCCTCGAACCAAGCTGCATCCAGGTTCTCACACCCGAAACTGTAGGAGGCAATTTATGGGTGGCAAATGACAAAGGGTCTTCGATCCGTGTCTTTCAAGGTAGGAACATCAAGGGAACTATAGTGGAATGCCANGCAATTTATGGGTGGCAAATGACAAAGGGTCTTCGATCCGTGTCTTTCAAGGTAGGAACATCAAGGGAACTATAGTGGAATGCCATCACCAACCGTATGTCTTCTCCAGCAAGCAAGTCCTACATGCCACGGACAATTGGACTGGACCCCGTAGACTTGTTCTTACTGCCTGGACGGTAATGAGTTCCCACAACACGCAGGATGTACGCAATCTTTTACATGAAAACTTTGGATTCCCTATGCCCCGTGCCCATAAGCCTTTGGAAGGAGGACAGAAGACATTACATGATCTCCCGCAGGCCGCAGGACTCCCTCTTCGAGAATTCGGAATTGGTGTGACATTCGAGGTAGAATCCTCGCAAAGCAGCCAAGGACCTAAGGAAGAGCCAGCACCAGAGTCGCAGGACTCGTTCACACCGACACCAGAGGACGCAGAAGGTTGAGAAGAAGTGAGGGAGGAGTAAGAGAGCTCGTGTGGTTGCGTCGTTCACCCGGAAAACCACAAAAAACTATAAAAAAGTAACCGCTCACCGACCAACGCCCACTGGAGCACTCTGCTGAACCGACCACTCTCACATCGTCGTCACCAACACACCGTTTCACTGCCCGTGCTCTGCCTGCTTTCAGGGCCTCATGAACTATGTTGTTCCCATAAGCCATCCTTCGGTTTATGTTCAAAAAGGGTTTAGATTATTCAGAAGCTTTCGGGGAAACTTTAGCAGTTGCTCTCGCCCATGGAGTGTGCGCAAGCGTGAGCTTCTGTTGCCCATGGTTCCCGGCTAACTCTGAAGCTCAACGCCTTTCTCTGCTTTACAGTGCTGCTGAGGATGGGAATTTCTTGTAACTGAGGAATTCGAGAATACACGACAATTTTGACAATTGGATGCAACTGCTCGTGGTGTTGTGACCTTGCTATGACACTGGTGCATCATCCTGATTGCTCTGGCATACTACGCACTGCCATCTGCAGTTCCTGTGTCTCTTTCCAAAAAGCTGCAAAGAGATGGTGGACAGTGGCCTTTGCCAACACGCAACCTCTATGAGTCTGGCGTTATCACAGCGGGAGACTTACATGCTGGGAGGAGCGCGCCATGCAACTGGCCGGCAAATGCTGCTGGCTGTCGGCTGCTGATGAAAATCACTTTCCTCTCTGCAAGCCTTTAATTGATATTTTGGTGCAATCTGGGGTGCTGCTGCTCCCTGAACCTGGACTCTCTCACGCTGAGATGCCACTATGCGAGCCTTTAATTAATAATTTGGTGCA
Source organism: Symbiodinium sp. clade A Y106 (assembly GCA_003297005.1). NCBI lineage: Eukaryota > Dinophyceae > Suessiales > Symbiodiniaceae > Symbiodinium > Symbiodinium sp. clade A. Next base: position 37,063 of record BGNK01000884.1, read on the forward strand.
TTTTGGAGCGCTGCTACTTCCTGGACCTGAATTTTTNTCTGGGGTGCTGCTGCTCCCTGAACCTGGACTCTCTCACGCTGAGATGCCACTATGCGAGCCTTTAATTAATAATTTGGTGCATTTTGGAGCGCTGCTACTTCCTGGACCTGAATTTTTGATTCCCGGTGAGAGAAGTACGCCATGCAACTGGCCATTGAATGTTGCTAACTGGTGTTGACAAAAAGCTTGCTCTACTCTGCAAGCCTTTAATTGGTAATTTGGTGCAATCTGGAGGGCTGAGACTTCCTGGGTACAAACGGAGGAAGCTGCATTGCCTTTGACTCTCCTTTTTGGAGCGCTGCTTCTTCCTGAACCTGAACCTGAACCTGGACTCTCTCCCGCTGAGCAAAGTACACCATAACTGGCCAGTGAAGGTTGCTGGCTGTTTTCAAAGCTTGCTCTCTTCTCTGCAAGCCTTTAATTGGTAATTGGGTGCAATCTGGAGGGCTGAGGCTTCTTGGGTACACACGGAGGAGTTGCATTGCCTTTGACTCTCCTGGTCAAATTGGNAAAGCTTGCTCTCTTCTCTGCAAGCCTTTAATTGGTAATTGGGTGCAATCTGGAGGGCTGAGGCTTCTTGGGTACACACGGAGGAGTTGCATTGCCTTTGACTCTCCTGGTCAAATTGGTATCAGTTAGGTGCCGGCAATTCCTGGGTGACGTTTTCTGAATTGGTGTCATGCCGAGCTGCATGGACGTAAATTAATTGCAACCTGGATGAGTGGATGCCAGTCAGGAGTGCGATGATCACAGCTGCATGCAGTCAATTAGGTGCGAGAGGAGATAGTAGTACTTTGAGGTCCTACTGCAGCTTTTCTGAGAAAAGCAAAGGGAGGAACTGGAGCTGAGTGATGTTACAGAAATTCTTCTGTGCTAGTCCTCGGCTGCAGAACCTGCTTGGCCTTGGTTCTTTATAGAAGGGAATAAATTTTTCGCCTTCTGGTGTCAGCAATGTTCTGATGCTTTCAATTGTTGCGACGGTACCCTGCATTGCGGGCTTTGTCCTTGCTAGGTAGGAGGGAACAAACCCTAAAACCCCCTTAAACCCCAAACCCGAAACCCTAAACCCTAAAACCCTTTGCCCTGAGCAAACCCAAAACCCTAACCCCCAAAACCCTAATCGCTAAACCCTAAACCAAAAGAAACCCTAACCCTTGAACCCTAAAACCATGAACCCCGAGCAAACCCCTAAACCCCAAGCTGAAACCCTAAACCGTAAACCCTAAACCCTGAACCCTAACCCCCTAAACCCCAAACCCTAAACCCTAAACCCTAANCTGAAACCCTAAACCGTAAACCCTAAACCCTGAACCCTAACCCCCTAAACCCCAAACCCTAAACCCTAAACCCTAAAACCCTTTGCCCTGAGCAAACCCCTAAACCCCAAGCTGAAAGCCTAAACCGTAAACCCTAAACCCTGAACCCTAACCCCCTAAACCTCTCTTTCACATGTGTATTTAAACCTTAATGAATTCGTGAACTTAAGGCAATGTTTTTCCGGACCAACCTTAATGGATTCGTGAACAAGGCAATTTTTTTCAATTTCGGACCAACCTTAATGGATTCGTGAACAAGGCAATTTTGGTCCGAAATTGCCTTGTTCACGAATCCAGTAAGGTTGGTCCGAAATTGCCTTGTTCACGAATCCATTAAGGTCGGTCCGAAATTGCCTTGTTCACGAATCCATTAAGGTTGGTCCGAAAGGTTTTGGGCCTTAGGGTTTCGGCTCTAGGGTTTGGGCCTTAGGGTTTCGGCCCTAGGGTTTGGGCCTTAGGATTTGCTCCTTAGGGTTGGGCCTTATGGTTTGGGCCTTAGGGTTTATCCTTAGGGTTTGGGCCTTAGCGTTTGGGCCTTGAAGTTTGGGCCTTAGGGTTTGGGCCTAGTGTTTGGGCCTTAGGGTTTAATGAAACTTTGTATTTTCTTAATGTTTTGGGATTCTCTGGGTGGGTGGGTATTGTTCGAAGTCGAACTTGTAAGCTCGACTAGAAACTGCTCGATCCGGAGCTGCTGAACCCTCAACCCTAAACCCGAAAATCCTTTGCCCTGAGCAAACCCTAAACCCTAACCCCCAAAACCCTAAACCCTAAAACCCTGAACCCCGAGCAAACCCATAAACCCCAAGCTGAAACCCGTAAACCCTAAACCCCGAACCCTAACCCCCTAAACCCTCAACCCTAAACCCTAAAACCCTTTGCCCTGAGCAAACCCTAAACCCTAACCCCCAAAACCCNGCTGAAACCCGTAAACCCTAAACCCCGAACCCTAACCCCCTAAACCCTCAACCCTAAACCCTAAAACCCTTTGCCCTGAGCAAACCCTAAACCCTAACCCCCAAAACCCTAAACCCTAAACCCTCAGTGATGCCATCATGGTTGGCAGCATGCTCCTTCAGGGGCGCACTTTCCTCGTCCTTTTCTGTCTGGGGACTTCAGTGGCGCTTGGTCTGCTTATCCTCGGTCTCCTTAGACACTTCCAGCGCAAGCAACAGCTTCTTTTCTGGAAGTTGAGTGAGATCTCAGAGCAACTCGAGAAGCAGACTGACAGAGTGCAAAGGGAGATCCCGGTGCTGCCACCGGACCTGTCCTCCCTTGACTCCCCGCTACAGTGTATTGACGCCAAGTTACTGCAACTGGACAAAGAGGCGAGGGAAATCAGGCACTTCCTGACAACGCTGGACGCAGAACAATCCTTTGAGAAGCTGGAGAAACTCGTTATCTCGGTGATGAAGCTCAGTGAAAGCTGTTATGATCAGCTACAGCAGTGGCACCAAAACGTGCCTCCCAAAATCAAGGAGATCCATCAGTTTTGTTCTTCGATGCCAAGCATGAACAAAGCCTTACAACAAACAGGTCTGGATATGCAAAAGAGTTTTGCAATGGCTGAGACGACAAGCGATGACCTCATGAATCAGAACAGAGAGAGTCTTCTACTTCTCCAGAATGAGCATAAGGCAGCCAGCGAGAAGTTGATCCGCATCGAAGGCTTACTGGACGAGGTGAAAGGAAGCCTAAAACAGCTGGGAGTGGACATTCATGTCAGCCGCACTAAGGGAGAGCAGCGCATGGACAACATCGCCAAAGAACTCAAGGACCACGTTGGCTGGAGCCACTCCACCTTTCGTGGACTCGGAGTGATGGTCCCTCAAACAAAAGCGATACAGGACAAGTTGCTTGACCATGACGGGTACCTCGTGAGAGCGAACCAACACGACGAGCAGATGGCCCAGAACTCCAAAGCAGTCCTTGAAGCCTCGACGAATTCCGAGGACAGATTAGTCAGACTGGAGGCACAAGTCATGTGCATACAAGACTCGATGCAGGAACTGGGGGACCAAATGGCGCAGATCAAGGAGTCTCAGTCACTGATCCAGGATCATAGTCAGACGATTGGAAAGAACGCCAAAACTTCCCAAGCGCATGCCGCCGGCGGAAGGATCGACAGCCAGCAACCCCACTGCGCAGAGTCAGCAACAGGCTCCACAACCGGTGATGCCGCCACCCCAACAAGCGGCACACATAGGCCAGCACTTTGACCAGCACGTGCCGATCCGCATCGCAGAACACCTCCAGCCGGTGGTGAACAGAGGGTCCTCAGGAGTGTACATGATGCCAACTGACACCCTTCAGGATGTCAGCACACATGATCTAATCCGCACACTCCTGCGGAGAGGACAATTTTAATCGATGCTGCGGGAGCGGAGTCGCAGAAGGCTACACTAGCTTTCTGAACTTTATACTTCTTTTATTCCATCTTGGTTGTTATTACTGAAACAGCCTATGAAACCTGCCCGACAGTTGACTCCTGCAACCCCCCGTACAATAAGCCCCACATAGTGTCGTTTGAGAGGATGAGCTTGGACTGGTAAAGGTCCCGAAATCCCAAATTCAAGCAGTGTGCATGCATGCCCTAATTTGAACCTGCAACTGCTGCTGCTCGAGGCAACAATGCTCACCTTAATTCCCTAATTTGATGCGTGCGCCCACATCCCAATGTCAATAACGGCCGAAGGCTGGCACTTCCGTCAGACGCACCGCGTCGAGCAAAAAGAGGATTCGCAATCGCTGTGCGCTCCGAACCCAAGCCCCCCCTCAAACAGATAGTGTTGCAGTCCTTTGGGGTCAAGAGTTCGTGTAGCTGCCGCGATGAAGCGTGCCTTGCTTCCTGCCGACACTTCGAGTGCATCCACAAACAAGAGAGAGAGAGAGAGGTAAGCCCCCAACAACCCGCAACTTCGACCTGAACCCCTCGCACTTTGACCTGAAACCAGAGGACCTGAAGACCCTTGCAACCAAACTCCAAGTAGCACAAAGAGTAGCCCTTGCAGAAACGCTGTCGTACAGTGCTACCTGTCGAATGAACAGGGGTGAGCAGGTGGATTCTACAAACCTCTTGGAAATCTGGGATGCCATTCCTGAGTCCCTCAAAATGAGAGATCGTCAGCTCCCAGAGGCTAGGATCATCATTCTGGGGATCAACCCACGTAACCCCCAAACCTGTACGACTGCCACACATACCATTCCCCACACAACGAAACTGCTAGCCAAATACATCAACCAACAAGCCCCAGACCTTCACTTCGCATGCATTAGTCTTAGACTCAATGCAGACAAGGGCCCACACCGAGACATGAACAACAGTAATGAACTCTCCTTTATCCAAGTTCTTACGAAAACGTCCTCAGGAGGTAACATTTGGATTGCAGACCCTTCAGGTACAGTCCCGATGCAGGTTCATGGTAGTGAGGTGCGAGGTAAAATAGCAGAGTGTCACGCCAAACCACTGCTGTTCGAAAGCAAAACCAAACTGCATGCAACAGAGCCGTGGGAAGGTGACCGTAGGCTAGCACTTGTGGCCTGGACACCTCTGGCGCGGGGGCAGAGCACTCTAGATATGCTTACAACAGATTTTGGCTTTCCCCTCAACAAGCCTCCCAAAACAATTGAGCCCCAATCACTCCGCCAAAGCAGCCTAGAGCGTGCCTTTCAGATGTCGAAACCTGAATCCGGGAAGGGATCGCACCTGGAACAACAGATGGTCTTCACGATTAACTCCAGTACCAGTAGCAGTTGTGAAGATACGCAGATTGTTACCCCAACGGGCAGTCGTTCCCCTAGCCCCCAAACACCCACAGTGCGAGACGATGAATGACAACCCCTAATTGTGCCGCACCCCAACAGTCCTGAACCCGCCGTGCTTAATTGATAATTAGTTTGCGTTCTTGCATTCCTGCATTGCATGCTTGCACTTTAATTTGGAATTTGGAATTGGGAATTCGGAATTTCGGAATTTGGCGTTTCTGTTTTGTGATTTTCGGTTTCCTTCAGGACTGCGGGCAATTGGTCTTTCAGTGACTTCGGACTTCGGTTTCGATTTTGGCTTTGTCTCTTGGGGATGAGGCGATCAACTGAGCCACGGGGCGGACACAGGTGAAGGGGATGCCATTTACGCTCTTTTCTTGCTTCCGGGCTTCCGGTCTGGAGCGAATGAGGCCCACCAAGGCGGGCACAATACATGTACTGGAGACAGAAGTGACTGAACAGAGGGAGAGTTGTGCCGCTCCGTTCCGTCGTCGTGGTTGACCTCACCATCGGAAACCCGCAAAAAATCATAAAAAAACCGTCCGCCCACCGACCACCGCCAAACGGAACACTTGCAGCCTTCACTCCACACGTCGTCACTGCTCCACCCAATGCCCGGCCTTTGCGACCTAAATGCTTCAGGGCCCTATGAACTATGGTCTCCCATATGCCATCTTCGTTGTTGGGGCTGGCAGTAACTTGGGTTCTTTAAACATCTTATTTCGGCGAAAAAACCTTCTCTCCCGCGCGCCATGGCACTTCAGGTCGGGCTAAGAGTCGCCAACTGCAGCAACAGGAAGACAGCGAGCTGGCTTTTACATCTGTCAATTGGCAAACTCGAGCCATTACACCAGGAGGCTGTACTCCCCGGATGAGGCCAGCAGAACTAATACGAGCGGAGTGTTTTGGCTGGAGGATGATTTTTGAGGAGATGCTTGAGTGCAGCAGGGGCCGATAACTGAGGCCAACTGCTGCCTCAAGTCAGCAAACTGACTGCTCAGTGACGATGACGCATGACTGCCAGGCATCACGCCATGCATAGTGAGAGAGAGGTCTGAGACAGGCCCAGGAGACAGGGATGTTTCTGGGCTGAACACAAGCACAAAGAGGAGTGGACAAGCAACAGAGCAGGAGAGCAGAGCATTCGTGCAGCGCAGAACACTGCAGCTCAGGATGCTCATTCCAGCGTGAGTGAGCCAACATACAAGTGAAGAAGAGTTGCAGGCTTCAACCACTGAATTCAAGCGGCATTTTGCTGGGATGCAGATGAGCTGCTTTCTGCTAGGACGCAGATGAGCTGAGACAGGATGGAATTCAATACCCACTTAATTTGGAATTAACGGCTGGTGCAGTCTGAAATCCGGAAACTTCCAATGACTGGTGTGCTGCAGAAGCCTTGCAGGTGCAAGTGAAGGAGTGGAGTGATAAGCCGTCCAAGCTCGAACTTGACTAGTGTCGGCCTGAAGCAAACTTTTGCCCTAAATCTCGTGCCTGCTGTTAAACAGTTTCAGAGAGGGCTGTATCCCGGAATGGGAGTTCTTGTGAGCCGAGTCAGCAAGTCACTCAGGCCCTGAACGTGCGAAGCTATGACATCTTAGCCAGCGTATTCACCCGAGACACCCTGCAATGCGGGCAGCGTCCTTGCCAAGTAGGGGGGAAAAAAACCAAAAGAAACCCTAACCCCTAAACCCTAAAACCCTGAACCCCGAGCAAACCCCTAAACCCCAAGCTGAAACCCTAAACCCTAAACCCTGAACCCAAACCCCTTAAACCCCAAACCCTAAAGCCTAAACCCTAAACCCTAAAACCCTAAACCCCTAAACCCTAAAACCCTCAACGCCGAGCAAACCCCTAAACCCCAAACCGTAAACCCTAACCCCGAACCCTAACCCCTAAACCTTAAAACCCGAAGCCCCTAAACCTTAAGCCGACGCCCCCTAAACCCTAAACCAAATCCTAAAAAAGCCGAAGCCTTGAGCNTAAACCCTAACCCCGAACCCTAACCCCTAAACCTTAAAACCCGAAGCCCCTAAACCTTAAGCCGACGCCCCCTAAACCCTAAACCAAATCCTAAAAAAGCCGAAGCCTTGAGCTCTAAAGCCCCAAGCCCTGAACAAACCCTAAAACCCTAATCCTAAACTCTAAACCAAAAGAACTAACCCCTGAATTTTGAACCCTGAGGCTAGACCCTAATCCCAAACCCTAAACCGTGAACCCTAAACCTAAACCCTAAACTGCGAACTCTGAAACTACCCCAAACCCTCATGCTTCACCCTAAAGACCCGGAGNCCCTAAACCGTGAACCCTAAACCTAAACCCTAAACTGCGAACTCTGAAACTACCCCAAACCCTCATGCTTCACCCTAAAGACCCGGAGCAGTTTACAGGGAAAATATTCATGCATTTTTTCATCGAAAAATCGGGCCCGCTGCCCTAAACGGAAACCCTGAAACCGTAAACCCTAAACCCTGAACCCTTCGGCTAGACCCCAATCCCATGACCGTAAACCCTGAACCCTAACCCCAAACCGCGGACCCTNTGTTGCAAATTCGCTGGCTAGAGAAGTCAGAGGTGACACCCGACAGAAGTCACAAGCGACCCGCCTCTCGAGAAGTCACAAGTGACACCTGACAGAAGTCACAAGTGACCCGCCTATCTTACAAGGACACCCTTTTTTTGTTCTGACGTACAGCAGCGTCGAGCCGCCCTCAGGTCGCGATCTCGATGACACAGAGGCGGGTTTGCATCGGCTGATGCAGTGACGGAGGGGCAAGCGGCTGCAGGATCACACTCGTACAATACTCAGCTACTCAGCCTCAGCATCTGCGATGGGCGCCACAGTAAGAATTATGTCGCATTTTTGGGAACTCAGCACGCTTCGAGATCGTTCGCTTTCTTGGAATTGTTTTACACACGGATAGATCAGTGCGGCCTGAGGGCGAGCTTCAAAATACAATTGAGCGCACACAGTTCCGTGCATTGCATCCGTGCCCGACATTACGTGCGGGGGGGGGGGTGCCTTCAATACACATTCGACAAGTGCTTTTAGTTTTGAGAGGGATTTTTCAATCTCTGCTGTCACATTGCGGCGGATTTTGCTCCTGCTTTGGCTCTTGCTGCTCCTCCAGCTCCTGCTGCGGCCCTTGCTCCTGCTGCAGCTCTTGCTCTTGCACTTGCTGTTGCCCCTGCTCCTGCTCTAGCTCATACTTGCTCGCGCTGGGCTCTTGCTTCTGCTTCTGCTTTTGCACTTGCTCTTTGCCCAAACTCGAATGAGGTTTTACAAGTCGGTGATGATTCCGCAAAGTGTTTTATTATTCGGGGTGTTCAAGGGTACCCCACAGTCGCAGTAGGCCTGGATGCAAAGGGGGTGTGCCTTGTAAATGTTGTAAGCGACTACTGGTATGTCAGCACATCTCTATGCTTCTTCGCATGTTGATAATGTCCAGCCGCGGCTTTGCGTCTACAGTGCCGAATGACAGGTGAGTGCCACAATGGCCAGGATCGCTTCGACAAGCATCATTGACGAGAACTGGATGTGGGACATCACGCTCGGTTCTAAGCGGATGCGAAGCACCTTGGCCCACGGCTTGGCCCCCGGCCCTCCCGTCCCAGGTGGTGCGCGGGCCGGAATTACGCTGCCGAGCCGGCGAGGGGTCCTTCCGGCAAGGCCAGGGAAATGGGAAAAAGCAGTGCAGCAACAGCAGGGAAACAGCAGGGAACCGGCAGGGAAACGGTGAAGAGTGGCAGAGTCCGTTGAAGCTTTGCGCATTCCTGCAGGTCCTACCGGTGCTCGGCTCTTCGATCCTGGTGTGACGTGGTATCGACGTAGTCTGACGTAGCTGACATGGAGGAAAAGATGTGTCCTGCAGAGTGCCGGCTCTGACGGCCTCAGTCTCGCACAGAGTCTCTCATAGCCAGTCAAGTCTACCGCCATGTTGCCGCAGTTAAGCGGGCTCACGCATGTAGTCAAATGAGCTTAAACGTGGCAAGACACCTTTCGCCCTGGCCAGCCCGTGGCTGAGCAAGCCGCTTGAAAAACATGGTTCGGAGCCTCTCCCATGTTGCTGTTGCTTAAACGGTTTGGCCTGAACATGTCGGGTTTCCACGTGGATAAGCAGTACCATTCTCCCCTAATGCCTAAGGTGGGACTGGCAAGAGCACAACGGGCGGGTGGAAGCGGCCAGGCCAGGCACATCTGCGCGAGAGGGCACCGAGAGGACGTCCTTGCCCTCAGGAGGCCTTGACTCGGTGAGCGCAGAATGCCCTTGGCCGCAGAGAATGCCGGAGAAAGGAGTTCGTGCTTGGCTTTTGTCCGAGGTCCGGACCCATGGGTGGCTCCGCTGGCGCCACCAGAGTCATTGGTAAAGGCGAGAATGCCGGGCATGCAGCAGTCGAGAAGAGGAGGTAAATCGAGCCATAAATCGATTTCGCTCGTTTGCACCAGTGAAGGCCAGCGGCGGCTTATGACCAAAGGGATCAAGATGGGTAGCTGGGTTGCTGTATCGTCAGTGCCCCAGGAGATCTCACGTAAGCATCGCAGAAGCAGACGTGAGACTGCCGCTGTCGAAGCAGAAGCTGTGAGGTATCGTGTCCCCATCAAGCAAGAAATAGACGAGAATGATACTGGCCACTACGAAGGGAGGATTATTGACAAGCGTATCGGCGGCCAGGACCACCAATGGGGGAGCGCTACGTTTTCACAGTGTTGTCCTTTTTGCATAGCCCTTGAGGATCGGGAGTCCTTCATCGAGCTTAAGGACGTTTTGAAGGTGGACATCGATGGGAACATTATCGGCAAAGAAAAGCAAAAGCGACTTATAGATGCTTTCATTGAGGACTGCAAGGCCATGTGCTTAAGTGCTCGCATGCTCTGCTGTGCCAGCAGAGGCTACATGGCACCAATAAATGCTGGCAGGTCATCGACAAAAGAGACGAGACGTGGGACGCCATCAAGACGCAGAGCGAAGCTGCAGCCCGAAAGCATGCAGCCGAACAAAGTGGGCTGTCGTTCTGCGGCCATTTCGCACACCGATCTGCTGCAGGAAGCCGCAAAGCTGCAAGGCCCGCCTGCGGTGGTCAACCAGGCCGATTCGTCCCTTTTCCGGTCTTTGCCACGTTTCCAGCTTCAGCAAAGAGCTGCCGCCATCTCGTAACTTCAATGTCAGCACTTTGAGGGGTCTTTGTGCTACCCCCAGTCAGTGCGAGCAGATGCCTGATGGGTCGCGTGCTATCCCTGAGACCACCAACGATGATGACGGCGACGGAATGCCTATGATGGGCATGATGCCTGGAATGATGATGATGCAGAACATGATGCAAGGCGGGAGATCAGTCTGCAAGATTCGCACACTTGCTATTAGCAGTCCGGACTCAGTGTGCTCCCTCTCGCTCGCAGGCATGATGGCGGCCAGCATGATGCAGAATGCGGCCATGATGGGTGGCATGGGCTGTGGAGGCTGTGGCTGCAAGGCTGGATGTGGCGGTTGCCCTGGTGGGTGCCCCGGTGCGTGCCCCGGTGCGTGCCCCGGTGCGTGTCCCGGTGCCTGCCCCGGTGCGTGCCCCAGTGCCTGCCCTGGCGCATGTCCTGGTGCCTGTCCTGGCGCCTGCCCAGCTTGTCCTGGTGCCTGTCCTGCAGCCTGTCCTGGCGCATGTCCCGNGCGGGGGGTGCCCAGGATGTGGCTGTGGCTGCTGTCCTGGTTGCTGCGGTTGTGGCGCTATGGGAAATGCAATGTGCGGACAGGGTCCGGGCTGTATGGGCTGTGGCACAATGGCCCCTTGCATGGGCGGCATGAGTCCCAACATAAGCCCGAGTGCTGCGCCCAGTGGTGGAGACGGCCGAAGCAGAAGTCGTAGCCCAAAGCCAAAGTCGTAGCAGTAGATTTCCGGAGCTATCCCCCAAACTGCCAAATGGTAGGTTTATTTCACGGATGCGGAATGCCCCAAAAGACTCAGCAGCATGATCAAAAAAGGCCCACGATTCATCAGCACACTGGCTTTTGCTTGTCTTTTGCCAGGTTGAATAGCCATGACATGAGACAGCTGGCATGCATCTTGCTGCTGGCCCGAGGTTTCACTGACTGCTGCAGAATGGAAGTGACCTCTTGTAGGCTTCCATCTCCCGAGAGTCTGGAGTTTTCACATCCAGAGCTAGTGCCTTTTGTGCAGCTACTCAGTGAACCCGTTATTTAGTTATCGCCACGAAGCGATTCGCCGCGAGGAGCCCTCTAGAGCCTCTAGAGCGCAAGAGCGCAAGCAAGCCTGGGGTCAGTAGCATCCCCAAGCGACCCGGACCCGCACCGCAGGAGCCTTGGAGGATGGGCTGCCTGGTGCTTACATGTGCTTACGAGCCTTCACGAGATCTTGGCGATTCGTAAGCGCAAGGCTGTGATAGTAAGCCGGACATCAACAGTCCAACCGCGTGACGCCCGGACATGAGACAGCACAGCCCGTGCGTGTTGCAGGCTTTGCATGTTGCTGCAGAGCGCAGGCATCTGCAGCCATTTCAAACAGGAGTTTGGATGCGGAGGACCGAAGGGCTACCGGCTACCGGCTACCGCAACTTGCACGTGTTTGCATGCAACAAGCACGCAGCACGCAGGAGCACCACTCTGATTCAGTGTGGCGCCAAGAGTTTCGTATGTCTAGCCGCGTGATTCCTTGGGGAGGGATGCAGTCACTTGTGCCACCGGCCTCCCTCGCAGCACTATGACACTGTGGCATCGAAACGGGAGAAGACAGAGCCAAGACAAAGAGAGACAGAGCCTGACTCGTAAGGCTTGGTGCGGACGCAAGAAGCGCAGCAAATCTCAAGGACCGGTGACCGAACGATGTTTGCTTGTGCAAGTATGCGGCTGGTTCACAGGCTTCTCCGTGGCAGCTCAAGGGCAGCGCCTTGACAAAACTCATGTTCAGTTCAAAGTGCTACTGTATTTCCTTCGCCGCCAGGCAGCAAGCGAATCATGGACCAGGCCCAGTGCGAGAAACGTTGTGGGGTACAAGTTGTGCAGGTTTCTGAACTCTTCTGGGTGCAGGCCCACTCTCGGAGGGGACGACTTGTCCTCTGCACATGCCAGCCGCAGCCTGAGAAGCTGTGGCAAGCTTTGTTCATCGAACTTGAGGGGACCTAAAGACTTGCTACTTCGGGCGATTGTCAGCCAAGAGCACCATGTATTTTCAACTCTTGAAGACTGCTGATAAGCTTGGCAAGTGGAGCCGACATAGGGGTGGTTGGGACCACTTGTAGCTTTTCCTGACACTTAAATCCATTCAGACGACGCGGCACTCCGTACTTCTCTCGCCTCTTTGGAAGCCCCTTTCGGAAGCCTATACAGGCCTAGGGCCTAGCTCAGGAGCCCAGGAGTTTGAGACCTGAGGCCAGTCAGATCCGCCGAGAGATCATGAAGCTTCAATACCGCGAGGCTCTACCTAGACTTAGACTGTTAGACTCCTACTCACGGAAGCTACTCGTATGTTCGTGTGCAGGTGACCCCGGAAGACTACGAGCTGCGGATGCCTGAGACTGCTGGAGCTGAGGAGAGCGAGAGCCTGTTAGGGGCTGTGGCTTTGCAGGCTCTGTCTCTTAGACGAAAGCCTGCCCAAGAAGAACACTCTTCCAGAAGCCTTGGTGCAGGCCAGGAGAGCCCATGAGCCATGAAGAGTAGAGAGGTCTGAAGAGCTTGAAGAGGCTTTGCCCCTGGTGCCTGCGGCAGAGTGCGGCTCGAAGGTTTGCCAGGCGTCGCATCGGAAGGGTGGAAGGAAAGTGCCGAAACCCTCTGCCCCAGGTTTGCCTGCTGGAACTTGGAGATTGTAAGGCCAAGCATCCGAGGGACATTCCTGAGCCGCACGCTCGCACGCTTCTTCGCTGAAAGGTGCCACAATTGCCTTGCGGCCACGCGTTCCATTTTGAATGTGCCTTGCACTCAGTAAATCTCCCAGTGCAGCCTTGCTTTTAGAACCTGGATGGCCCTCGAGGCTTGCAAGTGGTTCACAAGCTGTTCAGCCAGGTGTCCGGTTTGCCAGGTTCCCGCAGTTCCCGCAACTTTGTGCAGGATTCCACTGTGTGTGCATGCCGTGCCTGCCATGTATGCCGTGCATGGTCTGTAGTTTCGGCAGGTTTCCATCCTGGACCCGCCCGTGGCACCACCTTCGACCGTCACCGATTCGGCCCCGGCCGGGGAGCTTTGGCTTTGGCTTTGGCGCTTTGTGCACTCTACTCACACTACTCTTTCTGAATGTTTGAGGGGCCATTGCCATTGTGTGCGTCTCAGAGAGTCCCCGGGGAGGCCAGCTCAGAGACCAAGAGCCCAGACAGTCGGTCTTTGCTGAGACGGGGTGAGGAATCCGAATCCGAAGCCGTGTAGTCCCGGGTCCATGACTTACCTTCCGCAAAAGGGCGATGATCAAGCTTAATCCATTTGTTCTACGAGCTTGTGCCGCCCGTCGCTGCTTGGTGCATGATCGAATTTGTATGTATATAGAGAGAACCTCAGGACTGAGTCTTCAAGGTTCAGTGTGCAGTTGGTTTCTTTGCTGTTTCGTTTGCTTTGTTTCACGGAATTTGATCTCAGTCCATATGTGCACACGTGCGAAGTGCCTGTCTGTACACTGGCAAAGGCCAGCATCAGAAGCAGACTCCTTCGTACAGTACCAAGGGCTCGCGTCAGCGGAGAGACAGGGACTTCGCACGACTTAGGCCGTTATTGTTGGCTGCGTGCTTGACTGCCTTCGGGCTGTCGATTAAAGAGTTTTGTGCATGCCAGCAATTTTTCAATCAAGCGCTTGCGGCAATGTTTCCTTCTTGACCCAAGCGAGAACTTCAGCATTTGAAGCGCCGTTGATTGGAACAGACGCAAGCCCTGGAGCTTGGTGAGTGGCGCGCAACTACAGCTCGCATGCCGACACTCTCATCCTTGTGGTACCTCTGACGCAAGGCCTCACTTCGTGTCAGTATCCATTTAGATTCAAGCTCAGTCCCTGTCTAAAGTGATAAGCCTCGAGTTGCCTAAAGATATGCAGTGGCTTTAACATGTACGTGATCCTGCTGTTTTGTAGGCGATCTTCCGTCAGACTGTAGCTTGCTGACGCCGTCCCAGACCAGATGTGATCCTTACAATTTGAAGAGCCCAAAAGGAAGGGGCCGGCTGCATCCAACAGGACCTTGCAGGCAAGAGGGACTGACACGACGCTGCTGTGGTAATCGGTTTTTGTGTCCTTGGCGCAGCTTTTGTGGCTTCGCACCGTCATGTGGGTCTGGCGGTCGCTGGGATGTGACCAAGCAGCCGAGCTACCGCAGTCGACGATTGCGGTTCTAGGCAGGGAGAAGGGGGGAGAGAGAGGGAGGGTGCAATGCGATGCAATGCGTGTGCAGTGCAGGCCGGCGGTGCTGCAAGGACCAGCCCGAGGCGCTCCTTTCGCCCTCTCCCAGCTGGTTGGATGACGGACTCCCGAGCCGCGAATCGAATGACTCCGTGAAGGACTCCAAAGGGGAGTCTTACTGGCTCAACTCCGTGCGAACTGATGTTGTCACGGCGGCATGGCGATTGGAGCCTCTGAACAGCCTGAGACTCTGCGTGCCTGCGGCAGTGGAAGTTCGCCCACCGGGACCTGTACAGGTTCTTGAAATCAACGAGAAGTCGGCCCTTAAGGGCACGGCGGGCGAGAAGGGTTTGGCCTTCAAGAATGTAAGGGAAGCTGTTCGCCGGCTCTCCTCACGCGGCGGAGGCACCTTCTGTTACCGCGTGCCGACGGCGGTTGTTCAGTTGCGAGAGGAGGCGAGCCGGGAAGTCTTGACCACCCCAGATCAGCCAAGTTGGCCACACTGTGTTACGGGTGTCCTCGTGGGTGCGATGCTCCGTGTCGTCGTCTCAGTGGATAGCTCGCCCAACTCGCCTTCGCCTTCCTTGCCATCCTTGCCTTCCATCAACAAGGACGCAGAGGAGGCACGAGCTGTGATCATCGAGTGCGAGAGCTGCCGTCTCAGCATCGTCCAGAAGGGAGGGCCCTTGTTGGATCCAGCGAAACTCCACGGCTGCAACGATGAGCGAATCGCCTACGAGTTTGACTTGTGGATGAAGAGGAGCCGCAGCAAGCCCAATACCTGGAGACTCCTGAGCATCACGCCAGAACAGGGCGCCGTCGAAGATCGCTTGGTGTCAAGTTTAGCCTTCAATCCGCCGCCGGGTGTTCTCTCAACCCACGGGAGGCAGATGGGGGACTTAGTCTTGGCAGCGGTGGCGGAGATTGAGTTCAGTATCGAACCCTTCGAGCTCAGCTACGGAGAGTCACACCTGGAGTCCCTGAGGCAAATGGTGGCCGAAGAGATCGCCAACCTCCTCGGCATTTCACCGGAACAAGTGATGTGTGGTGCGTTCCTGCTCAAGAGTGTGCTTCCCAAGAGGCGGCATGTCCGGCGAAACTCCATGATGCTTCAGATTGCGCTGCTGCACTCGGGGCTCATCGACGTGGTGCGTGGGCCTCAGATGCCTACCTTTAAGCCGGCGCCTGCTCTGCCGACGCCAGTGAGCCCGAAGAGCAAGAGGCTAGGGCTGTCTCGAAGCCCAACAGCCACGGCCAGCGTCATGGACTCCCAGAGCCTCGCAGAGACAGCTCTGACATCCGAAGCTTCGCCCACCCAGAAGCCCAGGAAAAGTGTCGCACTGACACGAGCTCTGACTACTTTGAAGGACACCGAAGAAGCTTTTGCCAAGACTGTCCGGGGCATGAGCGCGTCAGCCTCCGCCCCATCGCTGCACGCAAAGAGCAGCACGCAGAGTAAAGCACAGAGCACCCAAAGCACGCAGAGCCAGAGCAATGCGCAGAGCCTTTACAACACACTGAACTTCCAGGGACGAGAGATGCCCCCAGACCAGCTGCTGAAGATGCTCGTGAACATCTTGGGTGATCATCGACATCCCATCCGAAAGCACCCAGAGATCTTCCCCATGTGCCTCGGCAGTGGAAGCCTGCAAAAGCCTGCCCTGGCTGCCCTTTGTCCTGTGCTGTGAGGTTCTCGAAGATAACGAAAAAGGCCGTGCTAACCAAAGCACCGCTAGTGGCCAGTCAAGACATCATCGACGCCTCGCATATGGCGGCCTCCATCCGCGAGCTCATGCAGCCGCGGAAGGTGCGGTGCCGTGCGGTTGCCATGATGGGACCAAAGAGTATGTACTCAGATACTGCTATGCATCCTTGCGAGTACGTGTTTGCCTTTCCTTTGAGGTGAAGCCGCTGCCATCAGACCTGGATGGGACCTCCATGGAACAGCTCTCCACCATGCGAACAGAGATTTTGAAGCTCTATGCCCAACCAGGCGGAAGCATTGCGGTGCAGAAGTCGCAGCTGGTGAACCTTACGCCCAAAGAGATTTTGGACCTTGCGGACTCCTCCTTCGGGCAACTTCATTCCCTGGTTGCCTGTCTAGAAGCCTCTCGGCCCAATCGTGCCACACGCTGTGTTACACAGGGAGGGAAGGCGCGAGTCATTGGCCTCCAACGATCTAAGGCTGTGCAACATGTTGGAAGGAGTTGTCGTTTCTTGTTCTTCTGTTTACCCACAATGACCTACAACTTCACTCACTCGAAAGCGGCGTGCATCCACTGTGAACTCGATGTATTTTCATCGCTGAACGATGCGGGGTGAGCCCTAAGAAGGACCAGCGCTGACAGGAGTGGGCTGCAGCCGTAAACGCAACAAGGAGTGGCCAAGAGCCACCACAGCCACGAGCGTAAAGAGTGGCGCAACACTGAAAGGAGCCAGGGAACCCTGGCATGCTAAGGAGTCTAATAAGGTGCGTGAAGCGCACAGCCTTGAAAGCCAAATGTTGCCAAAGAAAGAGCCGAAAGGAGTGAGAGCCCCGAAGCTCACACCAAATGGAAGCCGAAGTGCCCCAGTGCCCCAAGGCAACCATTGAAAAGACCGAGAATGACATCGAGTTCTGTCAGCGGCTTCGGCTTCATCATGCAGTGGAGCGGACGGTGGTAATCATGAGGCACTTCAGCTCGAATCGAGAGGCGGGGAAAGTCAGGTCTTCCCTCCTGCTACACTAACTGCTTCCCCAGTAGTGCCTTTCTGTCCTTCTCATTTTAGGGTTCCTTCATTAAGACTGAGTAATCTGTAGGAACAGGGTAACCTTACCATTGACTTGAGGGGGCGCTAAGGAAGCTAGCTACAGTGAGTGCGCTGGCCGCAGGTGGTGTTCCGGGGCTTCCAGGTTTTGGGGCACCTGACGAAGCACGACTTACTGTCAGTGGATGCCATCGTCGACAAGTCCGTTGCACCCGACATCTTGCTGTCGGCATCTCACAGGAGCGTTGCCTGCTGCTTGCAACTCGTGACTTCCTTGTCATTTGCTTCCTGCTTCTTGTTTGCCTGCTGTCTAGTCTATTCGACGCGTCCTGCTTGGATCTTCGTCTGCCTGTGTCTTCCAGCCTTTCTAGCTCCTCGTTGCTCTCTGATTCCCCAGTTCGAGCGCTGTGACGGGCTTTTGGGTCGGCTTGGCACCGAGAGTCCTTCCCTTTAAGCGCAGCTACAGAAACAGCAAAAGAGAAAAGACCATGCGTCTCTGTCCACGAATATGCAGCAGCTCAACCGGGCCCGGATGGTTGGCGCGATGTGCTTGGGGTCCTGTGCTTGCTTCACTGACCAACTGTCTCCTCGTCACATGTTTCGTTGCTTGGCCTCGGCGCGGCGGCAGCTGCGGTAGCTGGTGCCGCTGATTCGGGTGCATAGTGTTTTGTGGTGGGCGTCAGCTTTGCTTTGGTGTCGCTAAAGGGAGAACGGACAACGGTGCCGCAAAAGTGTCAAGGTCACCAACTCTGCTCATTTCATGGGCTCTTGGGCTCGAGAGAGCCAGATTCAAGGCAAGCAAAGGGCAATTCCACCACGAGCGAAGCCTCGCAGCAAACACAAATTACTTCATGTCGGGGTAGCCCGTCTGCCATCAGATCCTGAACGATTGTGCTAAAGCTGCAGGAACCATACCGAAATCCTGAAGTATTTGTACATTTCTCTGTGTGGAATGTCGAGTCCTTGAGGTCATCAGACAACTTCCCAAGCGACCAGGAGATGCAACTCATCGCCTGCCAGGCGGCTGAGGGGAGGCCCCTGCCAGCGTTGTGTCAGTTGTGTCGTGCGGAGGTGCTGCGGCGTGTGTACATCCGGGCCCGTGAGATGACGATGGCGGGCTCTCGCGTCGTAACCTTGGGGAAGCAGTTGGAGGAGGCATCCCTCAAACGGGCTGCCTTGGCGCAGTGTTCAGGGTCGCTTTCTTGTCACCCTGAGGTGTGGACCTTCCATGGGCTGGCTCGGATCTTGACGTCGATGAAACTTTTCCCGCAAGATGCAGAAATACAGCTCGAGGGCTGTGTCCTTCTTGCCTCGATTGGGGAGCTGCTCCACAACAACGGCTATGCCACGGAGGTTTTCAAGATCCTGGAGCTGGCCATGCGCAAGCATGGGCAAAGGGCCCCTTGGCAAGCGCTGCAAGCAGGGATCTGCAAGGCTTTGAGAGTTTTGAGGACGAGGAGGTGTGAGGTGTGTTCCTCTAAGTTGCTCGGAGTCGGAGGCTGATCTGGTCTCCCAGGGCATTCTGATCATCGCCCGGCTCGGTGCCTCCTTCTTGGCGCTTGAGAATCGGGGCATCCGGACGATCGTGAACGCCATGGCCAGGCACCGCTCCGACAAGGAGCAGAGTCTGAGACTGGGAAAACCGACACTCATTCTCTCATGCCGCATGCATCTCATCATCTTCAGGAGCTGCAGAAGACGGCGGTCCGGGCTTTGTTCGCCCTGTCTAAGGACGAGCTCGCCTTGAAAGCAAGTCGCTCCGGTGGAGGCGTGGGGGCCATCTTTGCGGCCATGGCCGCCCACCCGGACGCCACGCAGGTGTTGCAGGAGGGCACCCGAGCTCTGGAGAAGCACTGCCCGCGGGCCGTGGCCAGCATCGCCCGGCTCTGTGGCGATTTGATCGCAGTGCTCCCACCCGTCGTCTGGTCTTCGGGGCCGGACTTGGGAGGAATGCTGCAGGTCAGGCCCTTAAACTTAGCCCAGAGCGCAACACGTGCGAAGGGGTGCAAGGCAAGGCATTGCCTGCTTTCGCGAGGTCCACATGGACGTAGAGGATTTGAAATCGAATGGTTGGGCGCCGCGAGGAGTGGCTCTCGGGGGAGATGATGTGATGACTGGTGACTGTGGGGAGTTGAGGTGTGGCGCTTGTGCTTGGTCCCTGCCTAGGCATCGAGAACTTCGTTGCCGAGTTCTCTCCTCCCGCAAACGACTCGCGCTCCAAAGACGAGGAGGATTTGCTGCATCTGACTGCTGGTTTCCGTCGAAAGCAAGGCTTAAGGGATGACATCGATGCAGCAGACTCGCAGTGGATGTCCTTGGGGAGTGTGAGGGTGATGATGCCCCGGAGCTCCACACACAACATTTTGCAGAAGGACATCAACGCACTTTCCGGGCGCGGCTGCGACGTGGAGATCTTGAGGCAAGCCGGCCCCAAGAGGGAGCACGTGCAGGGCATCTGTGAGGTCCTTGCGGAGGGAGTCGGGCCAAAGAAGTACACGGCCCAGGACGGAGAGTTGTTGGTACTCATCTTGGGCCACTTTGCTTGGTTCTCACATGCGCACGCCAGCGAGATCATTGAGTTCGGAGGTCATCAGGCAATCATGGAGTGGTTAAGAACTGATCGCTTCAAAGGCCAACGGGATCCAAGGGACGATGCTTTGGCCTTTCCCATGCAGCGCGCATGTTTGTGTACATTGAGCTGCTTGTGTCGCCACGGTATCGACACAGCAGGGCATTTGCTGGAGCTGGAGGCTGTGGAGACGGCAGTTCAGTTTACAGGACATCTGGAGGCTGGACTGCGATGTGCCTCCCTGCGGCTTCTGGCAAGGCTTCTTCCTTATGCTGTGAAGCGCTACACAGGGAAGGACTCCAAAGACTCCATGCCCATGGACGACATCTGGCCCCCAGTCCTTTGCGAACTGCGGAGCAGCGAGGAAGTCTTGCGCACAGCTGCGGCCACCTGTGCCGTCGAGGCCATCAACAGTCAAACGCTGCCAACGGATCCCCAGATGACCCAGAACTTGGCACAGGCTCTGCTACACGCACTGGATGCCGCAACATTGGCAGACTCTGCTGCTGGTGCCCTTCCAGTTCTGATTGCCGTCTCCCGCATGGTCTCAGACACGGAGGACGAGTATGCATCCAGCGCTATCAAGAACTGTGACACGCTCATTCCGCTCTTAACGGACTGGCTCCCGAAGGCAACCAGAACATGCGCAGTTTCCACAGCGAAGGCTGCCGGTCTTGCTGCCGCCACCACCTTGCGAAACTTAAGCCCTTCGTCAGAAAGCATCAGGGCCTGACAGGGGTCTTCTGATCTTCTTGTGTGCATGCCACACGCAGGGGGGGGGGGGTTGGGGGGCCTTGCTGAGGTGATGGTGGTGCTGCATTTGGAGGCCCGCCCAAGTACCCATATAAAACGGGCCATTAAATCCACGAGAAGCGAAGTTCACGTCAAAGGACTTGTGAGCGTAGTCGTCAGTGTGCTCGTGCTTCTGTTGCATGTTTTAGCGACCGGAGGTGCAGAGCTCGCGGCCATCCTGCGCTACGGCACCAGCGTCTCTGCAGAGCACCCGCCCGCAGCTGAGCCTCTGAGCCTCTTGTGGCCGTTGAGAGGTGAGAGAGAGGACAGAGGCTAGAGGCTCGGGCCCTTCTTAGTCTTAGTCTCCCACGAGGTTGCAGGAGGCCTGCAAGGCAGCTATAGAGCTGGCCGTGCAGCGGGAGCCGGATGCCAGCTTGCTGGTGCAGATGCTCACGGGGAGGTTGCGTTTGGGCGCCAGCGGCGAGGAGAAGATCGCGGATCTGACGATCTTGATCCGCATCGCACAGAGGGCCGTGGTTTTGATCAAGCAAGATCCTAACCAGGCCACGGAGTCGCTGCTGATGGCCCTGGAGGATTCCTTCGAGCTTATCTCGGACATACCTCCCGATCTGCCCGGCGACAAGGACATGGAGGGCATCCTCAAGGAGCTCACGACCCTCACCAGCAAGAGCATCGGCCTGGCTGATGGAAGTAAGGAGGAGGGGGAGGAGGGGGAAAAGGAAGCCCCGTGATGTCACCACTCTCTTCAGAAAGGAGCGCTTCCTTTCGGACGACGTCTCATTCTTAGATGGGCTGGCCGAAGAGACTGAGGCTCCCGGCCTCCCGGTGTCACCCGGATTCAAATTGAAGTTCTCGCAGAATGCGATGAACGGTCTCACCCTCAAGACGTCACCTCAAGACGTCGCTGTGTCACCGTTTCACAGAAGTTCGGCGGGTTCAGGAGCGTCGAACCTCGTGCCAGGCGCGTCTCCTTACGCCTCGTTGAGCGAGCAAGGGGAGCGTTGCTTTCTGGGCACCCGAGCAGACAGTACGGTTCGCAGAGTCATGCAGCCCGACATATTGCATGTGACGGATGTGGGCATGTGATGTTAGCGACTCTGCTGAGGTTGATCCCGGTAGTGTCGGGTAGGCAGGATGCAATTTTTACTTTTGCGCGGTAGTTCCAAGCGATGCTTCGAAAAGCGCCAACGACAGCTACTTGTAGCAGGCACAATTGCAGCCGGCCAAGCTCCAGTATCTTTCTTGCCTGCCTGGAAGCAAGCACTTTCCGATGCTTATGTCACCGCGAGGTTACGCACATGACAGAGACATTCAGGTCGGAAGCGGGTCCAAACTCCAAACGTTGTGGTTCCCCTTGCTTAGATTGCAGGGGGCAAGGCTCTCGCAATTTTTTGCGGTTCACATGTTAAGATGCTAACCGTCTAACCTTAGCCAAGCAGCACTGCAACCCTTTTGCTTTAGCATGTAGCCTGCCAGCTGCAGCCTGCTGTGCAATGTACCAGCCATGGTCACAGCCAGGCATAGCGTTCCTTGGCAGGGAAACGAAAGATGCGGGAGATATCAAGATTTGCAGGTCTGTTATTTGAGAGAACTGGAACTGGAAGGTACGCACCAGTTGGTGGCAAACCGGCCAATGTTGTGCACGGCTATCCAGTTCGTCCAGGACACCCAGGCCCACGCGGCAGGTAGCTTTCCCCGTTCCAACACCATCTGCGAGAGGCTACCCGCAGCCGCTCCCACAACCGGTGCAGCCTGTTCTGCAGCCGGTCCACCATGCAGAAAGTCGACCACACAGACCCAGCACCCAGTTGAGAGTGGCCTGGCCTTGACAGCATTCTTGCATAACTCCTTCTTCCCGAGCCGCGCTGGACGTGCTCTGCTTGTGGAAGTTTAAGGAGATTTCTCTCGAGTATTCCTATGCTGAACTGTCGGCGTCGACGAGGCTTGTTCGCAGCAATGCCGAATCTCTCGGACCCAGAGACACCGCAAATGCACGATACACTCTTTTGCGGTGTGCTGCGTCCGTACTTGTGTTGTGCATCAGTTCATGGACCCAAGGAGCAACTGGCATGACTCACGGCGGCTAGGTTCCGGGTCTTATGGCTCGGTTTACAAGGCTCGTCTCGAGACGTCGAGGGAGAGCGGGGCACTCTGCTTTGCTTTGCTGGAGGGTGAGCTGGAGGATGGCTCGGAGGTGGCCATCAAGGCCGGGACCGGGACTTCCGCCTTCCTTTTCCGAGCGCCGACGGAGGGGGGGGCGTCGCACCAGGCCATTGATTTGGGCGCCTTGGGTGCTTCGGGCACTGCCCCGGAAATGGCCGGCTTTGAGGAAGAGGCCGCGAGCTGCAAATCGCTCTCTTCAGGTCTTGGCTCGTTCATGGTGGGACGGGCTGTGTGTGTGTGTTGCAGGTGCAGATGCTGAGCAAGTTCCGGCACCCCAACTTGGTCCCGGGCTCTGAATCTTTCTGAATTGCGAAGAAGTACTCTTCGGCCTTCGTCGCATGACAGCTTTTTCCTGCGAGGTGACTTTGCTGGGTTGGGGCAAGCACGACAGCGGCTCTGACAGGAAGCGCTACCTGGTCTATGAGCTCTTGTCGGGGGGGGACTGCTTCCAGCGATTACAGAAAAGCCGCTCGCTCAGTCTTCGCAGACGGCACAAGTCAGGCACGCCGAGGCGTGTCAACTGTGGTTCTGCAGCAGCGAGGCAAGAAGCCGAGTGCGAACAGCCCCTTCTTGTGGTCGGGGGCCAACTAAAAACAAGGGTTGACATCACAAGCACAAAGTATATTAAGTATACGGGATGTATTCTCTCTTTCCTCTGAAGGTTTGAGCGGCTCAGCGTCTGCCTGGATGCAGCCGCAGGTGTTCAAACTTTTCGGAGTTCCTTTGCGATTTAATGGATTTCCTTGCTGCAGGTCTCTCCCACATGCTCAACTCGAAGCCCAAGGCTTTCCACAGGGACATCAAGTCCGCCAACATACTGTTAGTCGGGCGCTCGGCATGCACTGAGACCTCACCACAGCAGAGTTCCAAAGTTCCAAAGCAGCAGGATCGTCACGGAACTGCCAAAATGGCAGACTTCGGCTTGAGCTGCACGTCGAGCCATGCCAATTCGCTGCCAGCTCGGGTTCTCTTCCATGGGACATGATGTGGATGTGCTTATCTTGCATCAAGTTTTAGCTGCTCTTCCAGGCTGCATGTCACCGTCCGCACGATCAGCGGCACACCAGGACCGGCTTCCGGCTTCCGGCTTCCGGCTTCAGCTGCCGTGCCTTGTGCAGGCTACGCGTGTCCGATCTACTCGCGCACCGGCCGGGTCACCGAGGGCAGTGAGGTGCGGCGTCGTGGTATCTGCGATGAGACGTACGGGTTCAGCTCCAGACAGGTCCATTCCTTGGGGATGGTGATGCTGGAGCTCTTGACTGGCCTTGCTCCGGCGACAGCAGATCCCAGCAGGCCGGGTGCAAAGTCGCTGAAGGGCGGGCGCTACTCCGGCAAAGCCTGGGCCAGGCCCGGTGGCATCGCCTACCAGGTTGCAGATGCGATATCGTGGCTGCCTTAAGCGAAGTGGCAAGCGGAGTTGGAGCTCTAGACTCTAGAAGTCTAGTCAGATCCTCAGTCCTCAGGCAGCACAGCCCTGGAGCACTGGAGCGCTGCGTCTGCAGCCTGGATGCGAATGCCCCTCGGCCCTCGGAACGGTCGCGCCGATTTTAGCCATGTCGCTGCGTCGAGGCAGGCTGGCCGAAGGACCTGGCCAAAGAAATGGCCGAGCTGGCCTTGCGTGCGGTGCACTCGCAGGAGGAGGTGTGCGCCTTAAGCGACAAGGCTCCGCGGAGCGCGCACCGCGCAGACTCGCCCGAAACTGCGAGGAGCGGCCCCGCTTCGTCGAGCTCGTCCGCACCCTCCGCAGGCCAGGCCCGAACGTTCAGGAAATCTGTGTGAGATCCTTCGGAGTGTGGCACTTTCAAGGCTCCTGGAGCGATTTCCGAAGCCCGTTCAGCGACTTGCCGCGTCCCCGACGTCGCCGGAGAACGAGGCGAACCCCAAGGCGCGCGAGGCAAAAGCCCAGGCGGTAATTGTACACAGCTCGCAAGCTGCTTTCGGCTTGGAATTCGTTGCCGCTGCCGGTGTCGATTTGAACACACTGCCTCCCGACGTCCATCGGCTTTGCCTTGCGGGGACGATGCTTGACGGTTTGCTGGTGGTACCTGTGGGTCGCTCGCACCAGCAACGAGCCTTTGAGGCTTGGGTGCCAGACCAACGGCAAAACTGTATATCGCGAACCGCTTTCGAGATTGCATGCGGTACCAAAGGTGAGAATGCAATGCTGACAGTTCGTGGATCGGGCTTGATATCGGTGGACGGTAAAGTTGCCCCTCGGGAGACGGGCATCACACTGTCGTCTGGAGCTGAAATCGCCTTCCATCATGGCGCCGACATGAATGCCGTGCTGTTGCGGCTCCGATTTGTACCAGGGGAAATCCTGTTGGAGTCGGAGCGGCGAGAGAAAGAGAAAGAGCCGGAGAAGGAAGAGAAGGAGAAAGTGGAGCCCAGTTCGCCGCGGCTCGTACTCGGTCGCGAGCCGAGCTCGCCTTGTCCCCCTCGCCGGGCTGTTCGGGAAGATCTGGAGCTCAGCCCCTCGCGCGGCAGAGAAGCCAGAGACAGAGGCCACAGTGGGCCAAGCGGCACCGCGGTGACCTCGGGCACTTGGATCCTCGCCTGTGTACACGTCGAGGGCCTGAGCCCGGGCCAACTTGCAGACCTGCCCAGCGCGGTGAGGGACATCCAGGTTCCGAGCACGCTGCTGCCTTTGATGCTGGGCCGAATCCACCAGAACCAGTTCGAAGCCCTCGCCAAGGCTGCGGACAAGCCGAAGCTGGGGAACTTCATTTCCAGGACACATGGTCAGCTGGATACAGATGCCGACGGCCTGTCCCTTTGCGTGACGAACTTGAGCTCCAATCCGCTGCTTGGGAGCTGGTAGCTTTATGATTGTTATCTGATAATGATGTGCGTTCTTGCAGACGCATGTATTGCGTGGATTCTGTAGACTTGTAGGATAGGAGGGAGCCGCGTCCATGCCTTCCACAAGCTCAGGCTTTATGTTGGGGAAGAGCTCGTGGCGCAAAGCCAGACCGTAAAGCTGGCAAGAGGCCAGTTGCTGTGCTTTGCGCGACCAGAGCAGGACTCAGGCAACCACATCCACTTCCTCAAGTTCAAGGCCGTTCCGGGCTGACAGTCCGATGTTCTCTTTTCTGCGTTTTCGTGAGAGGCCATCTTGGTGGAAGGAGGCCCTGGCCCCACCAGTCTTCCACTCGGGTCCGCATATCCCCGCCCCCCTTCAGAGAGACCCTGGGACCCTGACCCAGGCCCTCTTCGAGGCCAAGAGGCGCCCAACCGTGCCCATGCCGCACACCTGTCTCCGCAGAGAAGTGTCCATCTGGCTCGTTTCTGCACTCCAAACACCGATGCATACCGATGCCATTGTTCTCGATCTTCTTGCAGGTGCAGGTGCGCCGCACGGTGGTGGAGGGCGTTGAGGCAGATTGATGCTCCGACACCGGCTCTTGTGCTCCCCAGTTCCAGTTGCTCCGTTGAAGGCTCCGCACCTGCTGACGCTGTCGCCGCCGCCGCGGAAAGTGAATCCCGATGCGTCGACGTCGCCCAATCGGGTGCCTGGGGGATGCGGAGTTCCGGGGAGCTCTGCCTTGCTTCGGCCATGGGCCACGAAGGGCATGAGATGCGATGAGGTGAGCCGGATCGCGCGAGAAAGGAACGACGAAAGGCACTCCGGTCTTTGGGGCTGTGGGAATCCTCTTGTTGAGGGTCAGGCGCCGATGTACCGCAATGGATTTTCATGGAAGAGAACATGGCATGAGATGACAGTCTTCGGAGTCTTCCAGTCTTCCAGCCTCCTGAAACTGCTTTGCTGCTCTTTGCTTTCATTTTCTTGGTTTCTGCAACTGCTCGCCTGGGACGAGGCCAGCGCCAGCGATTTGCCTGGAGCTTTCGGGTGACGGAGTCCTTGACGTTCCGGCCAGCGAGCGCCGAATTGGACCAGTTTCCGTACCGGATCAGCCGATGTTCCTCAGCTGACATGGCTCAGATCGGACAGGACCTAACAGAACACGAAAGGCGTAGGGTGTGGAGCTGAAGACGTGTTGGTTGCAGCCTGAGGATCGTGGGCAGGAAACATCAGCCAGAGCTTCACAAGCGCGCCGTGAACCCGCAGTGCCTGAAGTTCATGAGCAGGGATCACTTCAGCATCTTCTGCGAACGCGGGCTCTTCCGCGCCTCGGCAGAACCCGAGGTTTGAGGCGGAAAGAATGTGATTGCCCGGTGCCGAGGAATCGAGCCGTTGACCTCCAACCCCATGTGGCGCTTCCGGGTCGGCTTGGAGCCCCTGGAGCTCGAGCAGCAAAAACCTGCCGAGCTTCGGTCAGGACGGGGCCCGGGGCCCGGGGCGTTCAGGCGCCCGGTGCCGATTCCGCTCGGCTTAGACAGCTGTGCTCGGCAGGAGATCGCGTTGCGCTTGGCACAGGTAGTGCGCCGGCCTGAGCGACCATGCTAGAAAAAAGGTCCATTGATCTTTTTCCTCTTCCCTTTCCACTGGGAACCGCATTTGTTTGAGGACAACTCGCCAGAGGCAGCCCTCCAGAGCCTTTGCTGGCTCTTCACTGTTGAAGGCGCTGACCCCACAAAGGCAGGGAACCTCGTTTCCTGAAGGCTTGGTCCGTGGATTGCTCCTCTCCTTTCTTTGAGGTGGAGCCGCTGCTGAGCATTCCGCGGGCTCGGACGCCGCCATCACCAGGTGGGTTGAAAGAGCCGGCGACGGCGGATTTAGTCGCGGGGCTCATCGCTGCGAGGTGGGGCTTTTCCCCGTGTGTCTGAAGACAAGCCGTGGGCCATCCGCGTCTTGAGGAACCGCACGAGAGGGATCAGAGCAGAAGCGGAGACTTCTTTGTCGACTCAAGCCTCCCTTTTTGAGAGCTTAGGAGCGAAGGTCACTGTTGTCGCTGTTGTCAAAACTGTGTCGCCTCCGCCAGGACGCAAGAGACCTCGGCCGGCCTCGACAGCCCGGCCAGCCCAGCACGCCCTCGGCCTCAGCCAAGACCTCGCAAGCCCCGCCGCCCCAGCCCAAAGCCCCATCGAGGCGAGCGGCTCCTCTCTGAGAGCGGTGCGCCAAAGGCCAAAGCCAAGAGTCGACCTCTCCACTAAAGTTTTAACAGGTACTCGAAGTCCACGGAACGTGGGATGCCTGTCCACAGGGCTGTCTACACCACCACGCACCACCCTCCAACACCTCATGCCAATGTTATTGTGTGGTCACAGCCGTCTTTCTCATAAGTCTTGCGAATTCGGCGCCTCCTTGCTTAGCAAGGAACCATGTAGGACGAACTTGCATCCCCGGTCCCGCTTACTTTTCATGTGGGAGCAGACGGTGTCATGCAAGCGCTTGCAGCCGTAGCGACTGACGGGAGGCAAGATTCAATCCATGCAGCCATGTGCTGGCACAGGCTCTTTTGTAGCAAGCACGCTCTGCTCGAGCTACTGGCGCCAGTAGGTCGATGCTTTTCCATCCCGGACAAACGGGGCCCTCAGAACGTGCTCTCAAGCAAAGCCCCTGCGGCCCTGCGGCCCTGCGGTCCGTGTTGAGCATTCGAACTTCAAAGCTTTTCAAAGCTTTTCGGTTCAAGGCCAGGGCCATGGCGTCAGTGACGTTAGCTTCATGTTCGGCAGCGACGCAGACGCAAGGGCCGGGAGGGCCGGGGCCCGGGTCTGGCCGGGCGACCTGGCGTCTGCCTGGCCTCAGCGGGCCGCCGCGGCCAGCCCTTCGCGCGGAAGGACCGCGCCCTGCGCGGTCCCGGTCCCGGGGCAGCCTGGCACGCAGCGCCTGCCGCGAGCTGTCGTTGAACATCTGCGACTCGTTCATCTCACACAGTTGGATGAGCTCTCGGATCTTCGCACCCGACTGCGAGCAACGAGGTGACTCAAAAGCCTCCTTTCATTGGAATCCATGCAATGTGCACCTTTGCCTGCAGGGACCTGGAGCGGCGGAGACATGACCTGCAGCAACAGCTCCTGGCCGTGCGACAGCGGGAGGCCCGTTGGGAGGTTCTTCTTGTGTTCTTCTTGCATCTTCCTTCTTCCTCTTTCTTGCTTTTCACAGACAGGAGCAGCTCTCAGCGGAGGCGTCAGCCTGCGCTCGGCATTTGGCCCAAAGGCATCAGGCACTTTCGATGCTCCGCCCCTTGGCACCGAGGAGAAAAGCGAGCGCGAGTCACACAGTTACAAGTAACGATGAATGACTTAGTGACTAGGCTGTGGCGAGATGCGAACTTTCTTGGAAGGCCTGGAGGGTGCTGACCTGGAGAAGAGCTGCAGCAACGCAGAGGCACATATCTTGGTCTTGCGCAACATCGCCGAGAAGCTCAGCGCGGATGCGCTGGCAGAGGACAGCAGTTTGCCGCCGTAGCCCTCACATGCCCTTGCCGAGTTCATGTTGATGGTTTCGTGGATGAGGTTTTGTGTGCCCTCGCAAAGCGACTTTCAATTGCAGGCCCGTAGGTGGGAGACGTGCAAAACGAGCACTCGCGCCTGCAAAGCTGGCAAAGCCGTTAGGGCGGCTGCCGCCGACCGCTGCCATTCTTCGGAATGCAGAATGCAGCATGCCTTTATGCGCATGCACGCATGCTCCGCAGGAAATCCGGGCGGCCGTTGTCCCAGAATCTGCAAAGCCAGCAGGTGCGGAGGCGGAAGCGACTTCTGCTCAGGCACTCCTGCATTGCTCCTGGCTCTTGAGTCGATCCGAGTGGCTCGCTGGCTCGCCCGCGACAGGTAGCAGGAGAGAAAGAGGTGGCAGGAGAGATGCGGGGCGAAGATGCGGATGTGAACGGCTCACAACCAGCCAGCAAGGAAGCGGTGCAGGTGCCAGAATCACAGAGAGCAGAGACCGAGACCGCTGAGGTCGAAAGGCCGGCAGCCGAAGAACCGCAGGCGTCAACCCACTCAAGCGGTGCAGGTCGAGCGGTGAAATCAGAAGCCAACGAGCCCAAACCAACAGAGCCAGAGGCCATGCCAGCAGCCACGCCCGCAGAGCCCAAGGTTGCAGAGCCCGCAGCCACCAACCCAGCCGCCGTCAAAGCGGAAGCCGCAGATCTCATCAGAGCAGAAGCAAGTGAGGCCAGAGGCGCAGAGCCAGAGGCCACGCCAGCAGCCGCACAAGCAGCCATCGAAGCTGAAACCGCAGAGCCTGCAGTTACAGAGCTTGTAACCACGAAGCCAGCAGCAGTGAAAGCGGAAGCCACAGAGCCCAAAGTTACAGAGCCAGCAGCCACGGAGCCAGCAGCAGAAGCAAGAGAGGCAACACCCGCAGAGCTTAAAGGCACCGAGCCAGCGGCCATGACAGCAGCCGTGAAAGCAGAAGCCACAGAGCCCAAAGTTACAGAGCAAGCAGCTGCAGAGCCAGCAACCGTCAAAGTAGAAGC
>BGNK01000884.1:67100-154961 GCA_003297005.1 Symbiodinium sp. clade A Y106
CCCGCAGAGCTTAAAGGCACCGAGCCAGCGGCCATGACAGCAGCCGTGAAAGCAGAAGCCACAGAGCCCAAAGTTACAGAGCAAGCAGCTGCAGAGCCAGCAACCGTCAAAGTAGAAGCTCGAGAGACCGCAGAGCCAACAGCTACAAATCCGGCAGCCGTGAAAGCAGAAGCCACAGAGCCCAAAGTTACAGAGCCAGCAGCCGTCAAAGTAGAAGCTCCCGAGACAAATCCGGCAGCTGTGGAAACGGAAGCCAGAGTGGC
This sequence comes from Symbiodinium sp. clade A Y106, assembly GCA_003297005.1. Classification (NCBI taxonomy): domain Eukaryota; class Dinophyceae; order Suessiales; family Symbiodiniaceae; genus Symbiodinium; species Symbiodinium sp. clade A. The sequence continues at coordinate 67,364 of BGNK01000884.1, forward strand.
GGCAGCCGCGGCCGCACAGCCAGCAGCGGAGCCAGAAGCCATCAAGGTCGAATCCACGAAGGCAACAGCCACAGAGTCAGCAGCCAGCAAGGAAGCCAGCGAGGCAACATCCAGAGATTCAGCAGCCAGGGAAGCAACTGCAGTCGCTGCGACAGCCGGAGGGACCACTGCCGAGGCCGCTCCCCCTTCAACAAAGCTCTGTGAGGCCAGAGGCGCAGAGCCAGAGGCCACGCCAGCAGCCGCACAAACAGCCATCGAAGCTGAAACCGCAGAGCCCGCAGTTACAGAGCTTGCAACCACGAAGCCAGCAGCAGTGAAAGCGGAAGCCACAGAGCCCAAAGTTACAGAGCCAGCAGCCACGGAGCCAGCAGCAGAAGCAAGAGAGGCAACCCCCGCAGAGCTTAAAGGCACCGAGCCAGCGGCCATGACAGCAGCCGTGAAAGCAGAAGCCACAGAGCCCAAAGTTACAGAGCAAGCAGCTGCAGAGCCAGCAACCGTCAAAGTAGAAGCNAGCAAGGAAGCCAGCGAGGCAACATCCAGAGATTCAGCAGCCAGGGAAGCAACTGCAGTCGCTGCGACAGCCGGAGGGACCACTGCCGAGGCCGCTCCCCCTTCAACAAAGCTCACCACGCCTTCCGAACCTTCACGGCCCGTAGAGGCTGCGGAGCCGGCAGATACCGGGCAGGCGATGCCGCCTGCGGCCGACACCGACTCCAAGACCGGACCGGTCGAGGCTGGTAGCCACATGCGGGATGCTGTTGCAGCTGCGACCTGTTTCAACGCCTCCAATCTTTTTCTTGGGTCCTCTCCGTTAGTTGGGAACACAAGAATGGTACTAGTACCCGCCAGTAGCTCCGGGCCAGGATCACAAAAGGGCAAATCAAAGCCTAACCCTGGAAGGGCCAGGCCAAGCCCAAAGATGACTGAACCCGAAGGGTTGTAGAAGCCAAGCTGGACTCGACAACTGCCGAACTCAAGGCCCAACAAGGAGGGTTCCCGACCTTGGAATGCCCCTGGAGAGAGGCATGGGGAACCTCTGACAGCCCAGCATCGCAGAGCGCTTGCAGTGCTAAGTCGAACATAAATCCTACCCATCTGACAGCCAACCTGAGCTTGTCAGGCTGTCCAGCGGGAAGCAGGGGCTAGCCCTGGACAAGCAGCCGAGGCCGTCACGTCGATATGGGCTTGCGGGTCAAGTGCAGTATCTACTCTAAGACTCTAAGCTTGTCCCAACGTCTGCCAGCCATGCTTCTTGTCTTGCATGTTGGAGGTAACAGGAGGCGAGGAGGCTGCTTACAGTCAGCAGTTGGAGGATGGAGCGAAGCGCATGTCTGCTATCGATGGGATGGACGACTTGCTGGCCGAGCTCTTGCAGCAAGAGGAAGAGCCCGAGGAGGCAGAGGCAGAGGGAGCAGAGGAGGAAGAGGAGGCAGAGGAGGCAGAGGAGGCAGAGGGAGCAGAGGGAGCAGAGGGAGCAGAGGGAGCAGAGGGAGCAGAGGAGGCAAATCAGGCAGAGGAGGAGGAAGTTCCAGCTGCATCCAAGGAAGCCCCGCCAACTACATCTCCAGAAAAGGCAGAGGCGGAGGCAGCGAAAACCGACGATGGCAAGGCAGCAGTAGGAGCAGAGCCAGCTGTGGAAGCTACCGCAGCCGCCACAGCAGAGCCAGAGCCAGTGGCTGCAGAGGCCACAGCCGAGGCGGCGGCCACAGAGCCGGAGCTGAAGCAGGCTGAAGCTGAAGATGCCGCGGCAGAGGACGCTGCAGAGGCCGGAGAGACAAAGAAGCGTCGCAGACGGAAGAAGCCCAAGGAAGATCAGGTCGATGCGGCAGAGGCAGAGGCGACAGAGGCAGCAGACGCAACCGGCGCGACCGCTGACGCGGGCGAAGCCGCAGGAGGCCAGCCTCCGGCAAGCAAGGACCAGCAGGCGGAGCCAGCAGCGGCAACAGCAACAGCAACAGCGTCAGCCACACCGGCATCAGCGGTGTCTGAGTCCCAGGTAGACGCGGCTTCAACCCCGACAGTTGATCTAGCACGGGAGGCTGGCAAACAGGACGAGATTTCAAGCGCTGATGGGCATGCTGTCGTCGGTGCCTCAGCATCTCGGAAAAGTGCAGTCGGAACAGGCCAAGCAGAAGTTGGCTCCGCAGATGGCCCTGCAAGCCAGAAAGGCGCAGAAGCTGGCCCGGCTGCTCCCCCTGCAGAAAAGCCCGCCGCAGAAGCAGATCCCGCACCGCCCGCCCTGCCTGCGCCTGCTGATATCGACCCCAAGACCGCCGAGACGCCAAAGACGGAGGCGGAGGCGGAGACCCCTACAGCCAAGAGCGACTCCAACACCGGCCTCGAGGAATCTGAAACTTGGGAGTGCGAAGCAGGCGAGGATGTTGGTGAGTTGGGGATTTTCCCTGCAGCCTTTCCCCCTGACCCGGTGGAAATCTACTCAGTCACCGAGGGTTCCTGGGCGGCAGAGGAGGGAGTCGCGGCGGGCGATGTTCTTGTGGCCATTAACGGAAAGCCCGTTCCGGAGAAGAAAGACATGAAGCGCCTGATGAGGGAACGACCTCTCCGCCTCACCTTTCAGAGGCCTTTGCTCTTCGAAACACCAGAGGAGTCTGCAGAGGAGATGCCGATGCCAGGATTCGAGTGCAAAGCTGGGCCGGAGGTCCCGGATCTGGGAATCTTCCCCTCGGCCTTTCCACCCGATCCTATGCTCGTGGCCAGGGTCACAGCGGCTTCTTGGGCAGAAGAGCAGGGCATCTTGCCTGGAGACGAGCTCGTGGAGATCCAAGGAAAGGCGGTTCAAGAGATGACCGCGAAGGAGGCGAAGCGAGCAATGAGGGAGAGGCCTCTTCTCTTGTTCTTCCACAGGTCGGAAGAGCCGGCTTCGGCGCCAGCCTCCTCCCCATCCCCACCGCCGAAGCCGCGAAAGTCCAGGGCGCCTGAGACGCCGGACGATGTGCTGAGCCAGGCTCGGAAGTCCCTGGCGGCCATCCTGCCCGAGGGCATGAACCCCTTAGCCTCCACGTCGAGCCTTCCCTGCAATTGAGCCCTGACAAATGAGACCCTCAAAGTCCTTCAAGTAGAGAAAAGAGCGACTCGGGAGCTTTTTGCGCTCCCCGAGGACCAGGAGCTCCAGCGCCCGCAAGCCTGGGCCTGAGCTAAACCTGGCCCACAAGCGCAGCTTCGCAGCTTCGCTGCTCTCTGTGTCACAGTGATTTCGAGGTCCAAGAGGGCAGAGACCGAAGGACTTCGAACCTCCAAAGTTCTCTTCCAAGAAGAGGCATGCCGCCGTGATCCGCCATGCCCGACCATCCACCCCCCACGGCTCGCATCCTGACTCTGATCTGATATACCCGCTAAGAAATACAGAGGCAGTAACTCCATGTTCCTGTTGCGCGAAGAGTGTCCCTTCGCGCGCATTACCTTGACCCTGGCTTCAATCAGAGAGTAGCATCACCAGACTATGACGGGACGACAAAATCCAGCAACTTGAACATGTAACTCCTTACACTGCGCTGCCCTGCTGCACACTGCCCAGGCAGCGGAGGAGGGCGGCTGGGATGACGACGACGACGATTGGAATCAGCCCGCGCCTCAGAAAGGCACCAAGGGCAAAAAGGATGAGAAAGCCTCCGAGAAGAAGAGCGACAAGAAAGGGAAAGACGGCAAGGAGAAGTCGAAGCAAGGCAAGCCTGAGAGTGACAAGGGTGACAAGAAGGAGAAGGAAAAGGCGAAAGAGAAGCCGAAGGAGAAGGCCAAAGAGAAGGAGAAGGAGAAAGCAAAGGAAGCTCCGAAGGAGAAAGAGAAGGAGAAGAAGGAAGAAGCCCCGCCGTCGGGGGCTCCAGTTCGCCCGTCTCCTCGCAGACTCCCGGTGGCACAGTTCTGCCGAGGCCCCTGCTTTGCTTTGCCTCCGCAAGCGACGCGCGCCTGGGCTTCAAAGTCGACTGGCCGCCGAACCCCACCTACGTCAGCAAGGCCGCCGGACGGGCGGACGCCTCTGCGCTGCAGCTGTCTGCCTCTGCCAGGTCGACCGAAACAGCTGGGCCGAGATGGCGCAGGCTATCCGCGTGGCTTAGGGGGGCTCCCTTGGGTTTTCCTAGCCGGTGGTTGACGTAGTAGTCTGCACCCTGGCTTGGGGCCTCAAGGTAGAAGTTGGTCTGCGATTGGACAAAGCTGGCGGCAAGGATGTGGCAAAGATGAGCAAGGAATCCCGCGAGTGAATTTGCATCGTGTCGTCATGTGCCGGACGTTCTCGGCCAGCCTGTTGCTGAGGAGAAGCTCAAAAAGATACTTGACGAGACTAGGCCTCTGGAATTGGCGTTCGTCAAGGACAAGGCGGGACGCTGCGTGGCATTTTTCAACCCGAGAGACTCCAGCGATCACTGCAGAAGAAGAAGAAGCCGCCAAGTGCCAAGCCCGAGAACGAGGGCTTGCTGGGAGGAATGTTTGGTTGAGCTCTCTCTGAACTCCCGAAGTGGATATTTCAGAGTCGAGCTCTCGCACATTTCCGGAAAACAAGGCGCACAAGGGGTCGAACGACATGCAGGATCGCCACGAAGCCGGAGACTGCATGGTGTTGAACGTGGCCGAAGAACGCAGAACCCTGACACGTGGCTCCATCAGAGACTTGTCCGGAATAGAATCACTTGCTCTCGCAGCCGAGCCGGCATTGTTGCACGAGCCGTCGCATCAGCTTCTGCTGAAATAGTTTGTCTTGCATCTCCACCATTACGGAAATGTAGGGCACACTGCTTAGGGTTTGTCGCCATGGGCTTGTCCAAGCAGCTCCTCCCATGCTCTCCGTCTGGGGCGGACCGGGTGGGGTGCGCGAGCCCTGCCAAAGGCCATGAGAGATCCACAGTGAAATCAACAGACGAGGGCTTGGGTGATTACATCGGTTTTGTTGCGGCATGTATTGCAAAAATGTGTGTCTGTATGCATGCGTGCAAGTCTGTTGGGAACTTGTCGTGTGAGCTTTCATGTTTGGATGCCTGTTGCTACATGATCTCAACCTCTGTCCCCCCCGGTCTGTTTCTTGGTACACGGGCATCTTTCACTGCAACCTGCAAAGAGACCGTAGAGACTTCTAGACCTCTAGACCACTGCGTCTCAGATAACCTTGAACATCGTGACCTTGCCCGTGCTGGTGCCAGTAGCTGGTTCTGTTTTCCTGAAGGATAAACAAACGTACGTGCTGCTTTTTGTATAAGAGATGGCTCGCTACAGCCTTTTGGATTGTCTGATGCACCTTGCCCTTCACTGTGTGAGAGCGTGTGAGCCTGTTGTCCAGGTCATGACCTCGCCAGCCGCTTGACGCCGTTTCCGTTGTTGAGTGTGAAGCTCACATACACCATCCTTCTACGAAGAATGGCATGAGCCCGCGAAATCATGTGCAAGAAGTGGTGCGGATAAACAGCCACATCGAATGCAACACTTCGGTGCGGTTGCAAAGCAAGGTCGGAGCTCACGGTGCCACAGAAAATGTCGATCCCTCCATGGCAGCCGCATGTTTGCTAGCATCTTGCCAGCCTGTCGGGCACCGCTGGCAGCCATCAGGATGGCGGGCAAGGCTTCGCTGCATTTTTCAATCGGCACGAAAAATTGCCGATTAGCAAGCCCGAGAGGGATGCGCCGGTGGTCGGTGCCTTGCCCGAGAGTTGCCTGATTAGTTCAACCCTGGACCGAGTAAATTCGAGACGCCGTGGTCCTTTGCAAGCTTAGTGGGATCTAGGCGGCATGCAGCGTGGCGCTGGAATTCGGTTCTACGAGGGCCATTCCGAGACCCAGCGATTCAGCAGATGTAATGGGATGTAGTGTCATGGCCCGAGGGTGTTTGGCTTTGAGTGCCTGACTTCTGGCACACGAGATGCCAAATCTTCACAGGAGGTTTTTGAGATGTCCTTCTACTAATGCTGCGAGGCCTTGATGTGGTCGCTCCATGCTGCTGCATCTTTCGGGCTGCCTGTTTCAACCCTAAGTCCTAAACCACGAAAGCCGTGAAAAAGACGCCTCCAAGACCAAGTCCAAGTCCAAGTGCACCTTCAAAAAGCACCAGCCACCACTTCATTCAAGTCGAATCTCCTTCTTCGCCCCCGCACGGGCCACGGACTGCAGAGTAAAACGCCAAACGCCCCGCCGCCCCGCGGCGCTCCCGCTCCCGCCCGTGGCCCGTGGGGAGATCCAGAGCTGAGCCCGCGCTGCCCGCGCTGCCCGCGCTGCCCGCGCTCGGCCTGAGAGCTTAGGCCTAGGCCTAGGCCTAGGAAAGAAGAGCCCCCAGGGCCTCTAACTCTAACTCTACCTTGGTTCAGTAGAAGGGTCAGAGTACTTCTATACTCTAGAGTAATTATCGGCCCTGTTGCAGTCTGCAGCTTCATGCAGAATGTCTAGTCGCACTGGTCTGTTGAGGACCGGAGTCTGTGCCGCAGCCGGCAAGGTTTGGTGGGGTTCCGGTCGCTCAGCTGCTGCTTGCCACAGCTCCTCCCTTGCACTCGGGCGGCCACAGCGAAAGCACAGATCCCCGATGGCTGATTCGCCGTGGCACCCCATGTTGCATCCCACGCTACCCTGCATCCTTTACTTCAGAGATTCATAGCGAATGCCAGAACAGCGATTCCCGGATTTCCGAAGCCTTGAGCCGTGCTTAACCTTTGCCACTGCGGTGAAGGGCCATGTCTGGCGTTCGGACGTAGTCAAAGCAGTCTGGCCTCCTTCAGGCACAGACTCCGCAGACTCCTGTTGATATCGCTGCATGGGCCAGGCAGGCCTCACTAAATCGCATGAGTCTGCAGCATTCGGGCTGTTGCCGCTTTGCCAGCGGTGCTAGCCTTGGCCACGGCCAGTGCCTTGCAGTTTCGTCCACTTGAGTTTTCCGGCCGCCAGGTCTCTGAGTTCACGGGTGTGCCACTGACAAGCTGCTCTAGCCCCCGCCCACCCTAGTAGCCCTAGTACTCAATTTGCCACACTGGACCCGCCTCTGATGGTGCTCCAGTCCAGAGGGCGCTAAAGCCATGGGCATCGGTCTCAGTGGGCGTCTAAGGGCACGGACGGACTCCGCCTCCGGGTTCCCGATGTTCCCTGCCGCCTGAAATTACCTTGACCCCTGCGACCCTTTATCGCCTTTTGGCAAGGTCTCACGCTTTCACAGGTGTAGTCCGGCACCCATTAACCTAGCCATTAGATAGCTCCGAAGTGTTACTTTCCTTGACAAAAATTGTCGGCGCCCAAGTGCGCTGAGACTCTTAAGTGCGAGCGAGTCCGATTAGCGCCTGCCAGTTCTCCAGCTACGTCTACGTGAAGCTGCTACAGCCGTGTGCGTCGTCCTCAGGCGGCTTCGGGGCTTCTCAGTACCATCCGTGAGATCGTTGAGCTGTATGTTTGCAATCGTTGACAGGCCGTGATGGTGGGAAAGATCCAGGCCATAGCCTTTGCTTTGCGTGTTTCGGGTTGGGTCACTTGTTTGCGGCTGGGGATGCGTCATTTACGGGCAGGAAGTCGCCAACCCCTTTGTCATCGGTGCCATCATCATCATCATCACATATCATCACCACCGTGGGTAGCATCACGTCATAGTCATAGTCATCGTCGTTGCCGCCGACGTGTCGAGGTCGGTCGTCGTTGTGGCGTCGGCGTTGCCGTGATTATCGCCACCATCGTAGTCACCATCACCATCCCCAGCATCGTCAGTGTGAAAACTTGTCAGCTGCACCACCACCACCACCACAAGTATGACCTTTACATCACCACCTGATTTCTTATCATAAAGTTTGTAAGCACCGTCTTCACGAACCTTGCTGCAAGCAGTGCGATCCCGGACCTCGTCATCAGCAGTGCTGTGAAGAGTTAAGCCAGAGAAGCCCCGACCAGCGGCGTTTCATAGAGCACAGGGCCAACCCTTATCCAAAATCAGAGCCCCCCTCGCCAGGAGAGGAGCACAGAAGCTTCACGGCTTCACGACCGAGCCTTGCCACCAAGACTAACGCGCACGGCAGGCCACGGTGTACATGACCGAGCTTGCAATGTGTCACATAGAATAAAGCTGACGTTTGTCCATCGTCTCGTGCCACGCTTTCCATCAGTTTCTCGTCTCGGCCGCAAAAGGCCGCCACAGGGCCAACGCTGCAATAGCTCAGCAGGGACTGCGAGAGCTGTGGCTACCCACCGTTCGGAGATGTTCTTGATGCTCGATCGTCAACCCTTCGCAGACACTGCCCAAGGGTTTGCCGCAAGTGCCGGTGCCTAACCGGCCATGATTGACTACCTGGCGTTTTGGCGGCTAGCCTCGCTAGCCTGTGCGAGTGGGATGGCATGGGCGTAGCGACCGCACTGCAACCTGTCACAGCAGAAAGCCTTTCCGTCGCGTGTTGCATGTGCTCGAGGCCAGTGCTGAAAGTGAACAAGTAACAGGTGTCATGCAATTGCCCCGTGTGAGAAAGGTACGTGCCGGTCCAACTCTCCAATTCGCCATCTACTTTCTGGTGTCTGCCTGCAGGCAGTCGGTACAACAGGTGAGCAGTTCGGCAGTTTGGCATCGTCAGTCTGTGTTTGTGATCGGCAAAAGTTCTTGATTCTCCGCTTGTCTTGATGGACATGTAGCCCGGAAGGGGCCCTTTGCAGTGGGCCGTTGTGTTCTGGGGCCCAGAGCCATGACGACCGTGGCGATGCCGCTGCTTTAGAGATCAAAGGTAGCTTAAGCGAAAGGTCTTCTCGCAGAAAGCGCAGAATCAGAAAAAACGGTGCTGTCAGCTCTGTCTTGGGAGCTCGGACGACGTAAAACGCTCTGTGATGCGTGAAACGCTCTGTGATGCCGCGCTCGTCCTTCCTGCGTTCAATTGCAGAAGTGGCGTAAGCGTGCTGATGTCCGTGGTTGGGCCGTTGGCCACTGAAAGCCGTGATATTCCCCGTTCAGAGAATCGTGGCTAAGCACTTGGCACCAGCTCACTAGGCCAAATTCCGCAAGAGGCTCGTGTTGGAGTGGCGCTCGAGTCACGAGCTCCGCATGCTCGGCTTCACGCGTTTGCCTGAGCAGGCAAGCTTTGACTTAAGACGGCGGCAACCGTGGCAGATGTGATCAGACTGCTTCGTCTCCGACCAAATCTTCCATCGAAGGCAGTGTTGTGAGGTCAGCTTTCCGCATGAATCGCCAGCATAACAACCTCATTTGCCCGTGCATCTTCGAGGCTAGTTCCGGAAAGCTGGGCGTCTGATCGGAAACTTGCAGCTTCGACAAAAGCTGCGAAGCCTATCGGCCTGTCGCTGCACAGCCGCTGGCTATGCGGCGGTTTCTTAGGAACTTCGGAGGCAACCGGGACGGAGGGCTTTGATAGGTTGGTGCTTTGGGCAGCCTAGAGCCTCTCTTGAGGAAGGTCTGCTTGTCTTTGAGAATGTTGTTCACACTGCGCGCTGCTCGCGTGCGCAGGCATGCAGGAGCCATGCCAAGCACCATCGGAAGCAGTCTTGGCAGGCAGCTCAGGCAGCATGCCCAGGAACAAGTAGGCTCGCCAGGAGGCCTCGAGCATCAGGGCCGCCAGCCCCACATTCAAACCTTGATGAACTTGCTGGCGTAATCCGTCTTCGGTGCACAAAGCTTGGCAGGTCCAGATTCCCCCAGTGCATGCAGCTGCAACCCTCAGTAGCTTGCGCACGTTGACAGCTCGGACCCCGCGCACTAAACTGCCGGCTCAACAGGTTCTCTTGGAAGCGAAGATCTCACGCTAGCAGCCCTTTCAAGCTTTCCATCTTTCACTAGCGCAGGGATTCCTCGTCGCTGGCGGGAAAGGACTTTGTCTGTGTGCGCTCCTGCATGCCCATGTTTCTCTTGCTTCAGACACCAAGACACTTGTCGATCACGCAAAAGGAGAAACTGAGGTATCTCTCGGCTACAGCCTGAGAAGGGATTTGAGTGACCTCTGTCGTAGATGCAGGGTCTGTCTGACCGCGAAGCCGCATTTTTGCTTTTGCACGTGTTGGGATGTTTAAGAATGTGTTGCTAAGAGTGGTCATATCAATGCGCTCGAATATCTTGTCGGGATAAATGTATGTAATTTCCGACTTTCACAGTTCCAATGTTAGGAATGCTTCGCATAAAGAAACTTGGCAAAACGTGAGCTCTGCAGAGCACATTAATCATTAATCGAGCGCCCATCAGCTCAACAAGGCATCCGTGACCCGCAAGTGCGGGCCCTGCACTGCACCTCGCTGGCGCAAGCTTCACAGAGCCACTGCTGTTACGGGGTTGCATAGGTCATAGTTGGTTACTAAGGCCAGTCTGAAGCCGACCCTGAAGCCGACAGCTGGAGCTATGAGGTACAGCTAAGAGCCCGCAAGTCGCAGAAGGGTTCCAGAGCAGGACTCCGTGACAGGCACTTCCCGAGACGGCTTCTTCACACATGTCCCATTTGTTCGATGGTGCCGAAACTTCAGGGGGGAGCAGCGTGCCCACCAACCTTCCACACGTTCTGCAGGGCATGATGCAACCAAGAAGCAGGTAGGAGATAGTCGGCAAGCTGCTTCAGCAGTTGTTTGCTTCGTTAGCATGGTCCAGTCCAATTGGCCATTCGTACCTGTTCGTTATGAACTTCTCATTTTGAGAGGCTGTGCATCGCGGAAGTGGTTGATGATGCATAGTGAGAAGCCGCTAGTAGCTCAATCAAGAGCTTCCTTGGAACACGGCTGCATGACAGGGCTTGCTGCAAGGCCTTTGTGTGCCACGCGCCAGGAGCAGCCTGCATCGGCTGTGCTGGCCTTTGAGGGTGGTGTTCGGCTGCCTCAGTCACGCATGACCCAGATTGTCCAATCGTTCCCTGGGGCGCTTCTGGTATGTTCCCCTGTCGAAGAAATTTTGCATCACGGGTGCCTTTAACTTGTTTGGATCTCTTCGTTTGGAGAGCTCTCCAGACAGAAAATGGCGTTGTCTGAAACAGGAGAAAAACAGTCTCACTTCTCTTGATATTTTGCTAGTGGGTCAGAGCTTCGGGTTTACCCTAGCGCGCTGCTTGGCTTTCCGTTTGTGCACCAATGGCTTCAGCGTTCGGGGCCTCGTTGCGTTGGACTGTCGCTGCATCGAGCGGACCGTCCTTTCAACCGCATACGTGATTCCGCGACAGTTGAGACAAGGCCTGGCTCCCGTAAACTTTCGGTGCATGGACGAGGCGGTCCACATTGTAGCACCACTTGTCCCTCGCATGACATTGACGGCACGCCACTTCTGCAGTCTTGCGATGCTGTCTCCGGAGATGACCCTAGCGTCTGCCACCGCAGCTGCCTCTTGTGTCTTGGACGGAGACCACTGGGATGTGCCTGTGTCTCATGCCTGGGACATTGTCGGAACCTAATGCGACTCTGTGGCCGTGGAGATTGCAGAAGGTGCCGAAGAAAATGAGGCGTTGTGGACCAACACTTTGTTCTCGCCGATCGTTTGTGCGAGCCGCACCCCTGCAGCTCGCCGAGGTGTCTGTCGGCTTTCAAGCAGCGACCTCGGTCGTGGAAAGCCTCGGCAACTGCTTACGCTGCAGTATCTTCCTGACCGTTTGGGCGTGTGCGTAGCTAAGTATAGATAGGTATTTCGGCGCTTTGGCAATTTTTCGGGATAGATTTATGGATTTCTTGACTTCTGCTGTTCAAAGGTCAGGCATGCCGCGACAGTAAAATTTGGGGCCACGTACAAGTTGCAGAGTGCACTCAACACTGCATCCGTGACCTGCAAGTAGAGCCGTGCACCTCGCTCACACAACCTTCACACAGCCAGTGCGGTTGAGAGTTGCATAGGTGGTTACTAGGTCCAGTCTGAAGCCGACAGCTGGGAGGCACCGCTAAAGAGCCCGCAAGTCAGGACTCGGTGACAGGCAATTCCCGAGACGGCTTCTTCACGTATGCCCCACTTGTTCGATCGTGCCGAAACTTCAGCGGGGAGCAGCGTGCCCCTGTCGAAAAATTTTGCATCACGGGTGAAAGAAGTTCAAGTTGCAACACTCCCTCGAATGACGCTGACGGCGCACCGCTTCTGCAGTCGCGCCATGCCACCAATTGAATTGGCGCTTGTGGCCGCGTCAGTGGCTACTCCTGTGTCTTGGGTGGAGACCACTGGGATCTACCCGTGTCTCATGGCCACACCTGACGCTGAAGCAATACTCGCACAAGAACAGGGCATGATAGCCTCCTATGGGCGGCAACCCAAATCGTAATATTCATGTGTAAATACAATTACTGAAATTAGATATTTCAACAGATATCAATTATATTCATAATATAGTAACGATGATATTATGGAGAAGCATTATTTTCCAAAGATATAATATATCTAATCACGAATCTTAGCGTAACTAATCTTTCATTTCCACTACGATAGTAGTGAACTCCGGGTCGTGCGCTAAACCACATAATTTATTGATATCCTAGCTAAACTAGGCCCCGGCTTTTACTTTCTTGATTTCTAGGCAAGTACCCTACTTCAAATCGTATTATAGCCGCGCGAAATATCGGCCTCACTCCCGCACGAAATATTAGTTATATTGATACGAAAAAATATTTCGAATTTAAGATATATTATGAAAATTAATAGGGGTGGTATATTATTCATTTCAATTCTCACATATATACGAAATATCGGTATAGGATTAAATAAAAATTCGCTTCTATACGAAATATCGGTTATATCGATACGATAGGTACTTATAATAATAATATAACGATCTTCGTATATTTATATTAATTTTGGAACCGAAAATAATATTAATCGATTTTAATGGCGCTACTGGTTTGTAGTACGGTATATCTACGCTTATCAAGGATAGTTATTGGAAAAAGGAGTAGAATATATAATTTTGATAATTTGAAGATAATTTTCTTTATAGATAGATTTCGGGGTTTTTTTTTATTATAATGATTAGAAATATTTCAAAAATATTCTGTATGTTCATACTCTATTGAATTAAAAGAGTGAATTCTATACTTAAGTATGACACTCACTCTTTTGTGTTGCGATGGGTAATAGAGCGGATGGAATTGAGCGGTGCATCGAAGATCTATTGGTCGTTAAAGAAGAATCGGATCTCTAAAAGAGATGGGGCGTTCGCTCCTTTCGGGCATTAGAAAAGCCCTTGCCGCTACTCTAAAGCCCGAAGGCCAGGGAGGGAGGGAGGGCCAAACCTTATTATTGAGCCGAAAAATTTTGAGACAAATATTCGGCTCGCTCATTTGTAGAACTCTATATTATCACTAACGTTCAAATTCTGTATATTCAGACTCTGTTGTACTAAAAGAGTGAACTCTGCACCTAAGTATGATACTCTTTTGTGCTGCGACGGGCAACAGAGCGGTGCACCGAAGGTCTGTTGGTCGGTAAAGAAGAACCGAATTTCCAAAAGAGATGGGGCGGTTCGCTCCCTTCGGGTATTGGAAAAGTCTCTGCCGCCTTACTTAAATAGTCATAGAACGAGTGTCAGCTGAGAGCATAGTCCTGCAGAACAGAAAAAGGGGGGGAAGGAAAGCTGACGCGTAGGTAACTTTATTCCGGAACCAGTCGGGCGGTCATCTGCCACTAAGTGCAGGAGAAAGAAGTTCGAGGGCAGGGCCACGTATCTGCGCTCATGCGGCGTACAGGGCATCAGGTCTCGAGCCAAGACGGTGTGCGTTCGCCGCAACTACAAGTACTCGCGAGTACAACTGTAATCTGTTGCATACAGCAGGCCCGTAGTAGCTCCGTATCTTGTTTGTGCACCTCGGGTCATGCGGTGCCGTGCATTCGCGCACACCGGCGGGGGCTTCGCCCGCTCCGTCAGTGAGTCCATCCGACACAGCAGCATCCAAGCCTAGCCGGCAGACGACCGGCACGGCTTGTGCACACCCCACGAGTTAGTTGCATCTCGACGACGACGGCTGCCTTGCGCAGACGGCGTACCTTCCTTCGCCGTCTCGTTTGCCGGAGTGCTCTTGCCCATTTTCTTTGATTTCTTTTTGCTGTTTTTTTTTTCCTCTTTCTCCGTCGGCTATACAACTGGGCAGAAGCTCTGATCGGGCGGAACGCCTGCAACAGGGCCAAAAAGCCTCCAGGCAGGGCTTACCCGCAAGAGTGCTACCGTTTTGCCTAGCACTCTTTTAAAGAGAAAACTGGTCCACCGCAGACTGCCTGGCATCATTCGTAGCCGGCAGATCTGCTCCAGTGGAGCTCTCTCTTGGTTCCGACTCAGGTGTTGGAGTAGAACTCGAGGGTTGGTCTTCCGGAGGATCATTGCTTTCATCTTGGGGGACTGGCCGTCCTGCTGCATGATCTTCCGGCGGATCGCCTTCTCCAGCACGAGGAATTGGCCGCCCATCTGCGGTCGTAGTAGTCGCGGCCGGGGAGCTCGTCGGTATAGAGGACGTTGTAGATGGGTGCGGGTCCGGGGGCGGTGCGCGTGCTGACTTAGAGGCAGTGGTGGGCGCAGCTCTTTCCGCTTCAGCCACCTGACATCCTCCAGTTGTGTAGCAGCTAGCTACCTCCTCGGCCGTCCATCGCACTCCTTGACGTTCTAGGCGGTCCAACCTCCTGAGAAGATGGAGCCTGGCGACCCAAGCTCATCATGGGCGGGAGAGTTCTCCCAGTTGGGGCCGTTGTGGCTCTGGGCTGTCACGCCACTGTGCCCTGGGCCACCTGGTATTGCACCGCTCTGAGGCGAGAGCGGTGTCGCTGGAAGGCAGCCACATGACTCATCCCGGTAGCGAGGTACTCGATGTACTTCGGGTCCCTGTTCGCAGTCTGCTGGGTCGCCCTCACTTTGGTGTTTGCGGGGCCCTTTCCAGAACTGCGGTCCCGGATCTGGGCGGATCGCCTGATGGTGTCGGCGAGTAATCCACCCATGATCGCGTTTGAGGAGTTCGCGAGGTTCTCGAGGAGGGCTCTCTGTTGACCCGAGTTGAGTCCTCGTATGCACCTTTCGAGATCTGCGTATTCTCGCTCGATCCGGGCAACCTCCTCCAGCTCGTCCTCGTCCAGATCCATGTCATCATCATCTATTGGTCTTCTGGCACTGAGGCACATGAGCGATCGAGCGCTTCACCTCAGCGGGGGAAAGACGTTTTCCCGCTGGATAGGATTGAGAGCCCTCTCCTGTCTTAGGGACTTCGGTCTTAAGTGCCAGGCGAGGCGCCCTGCCGGCTTTATCTGACTTATCGGGCGGAACACCTGAATTTTCTGTCTCAGTAGGCCCAGCTATTTTTCGATGGTCTGGCTTGCGTTCTCGGGTTACATGCTCATGAAGCTGCTTGTTGAGCAAACGTGCCATAGCCTTGTTTTGGCGAGGAAGGACAACCTTCTGATAGTAACCGGCCGGATCGGCCAAATCCCAAACCCGCGGGAATTGGAAATTTGGCAGCCCGTTGGGGCCAGGCGCCAAAGCCAGAAGTTTCAAATCCTCCAGCCGCGGATTTTTGGTTCCGAGTTTGGCGCAAAGACAGCGTCTCTTCTCCCGAACTTCTTCGCACCATACTGCTGTCATTTCTTCGAAAAATTGGGTGCAGTAGGTGAAAGGAAACGCGTTCTCATCCTCCTTATGGGCCTCACGGAGTGCCTGAAGAAATTGCTCAAGGCCATACGCACTTCCGAAAATCTTGATTGCGTTTTCAGTGTAACGCAACCAGGTAAGAAAAGTGGAGGGTGAACGAGACCTGGGATCAATCTTGTGTTCGGTGGGGGGAGTCCAATTCTCTATCTGCTCGACCCTCGCAGTGGCACAGTCAGAGGCCTTGAGAGTGAACGACTCAGCTCCCCCCATCACAGACCAGCGATAGCCAAGGCGACCCTATTTGTGATCAACACCGGCCACTTGATGAGTCCTAACTTATGCTTAGCGTGCAGCCCGGCTCCTTTGATGCTATAAAAGAGCTCCTTCCCGTAGGTACCATGGCACAATTCTACCGAAAGTTGATCATATCCTCGGGCGAGGAAGACATCGAGCTACTCTCCGTCTTTTAGGGAGCTGATTTGCGCTTTAGTGCCTGTCTTATCCTCGTCTTGCACCTTCCTCAGGCCGTCAATGGCGTGGATAATCCGGTCAGTGGCAAGAGAGGTCGAGCTGGGACCAAGTTGCTCACCAAACGCTGCGCCGGCTTTCCTCAACAAGCCACGGCCCAGACCCAAATCGGCCAGGGCGGACCGACCTGTATCGAGTGAAACAACGCTGGATGGGCGGTCAACGCCAGCGGC
Organism: Symbiodinium sp. clade A Y106; assembly: GCA_003297005.1. Classification (NCBI taxonomy): domain Eukaryota; class Dinophyceae; order Suessiales; family Symbiodiniaceae; genus Symbiodinium; species Symbiodinium sp. clade A. The sequence continues at coordinate 83,538 of BGNK01000884.1, forward strand.
AGCAGGGAAGAGTTGCGCGGCAACGCTGGGCGGTCCGCGTCCCAGGGAGAGTAGCTGATTACTGCTGGAGGGACCTTGACTAGTTACCAGACTCGGACTTGAACCTAAGCCGGCGGCGGGAGAGGTGGTTCGAAGCTTCGGTGGGCTGGTATTGCCCATTCCAACGGGTCCGTCGGTTGTTCAGATCCTAGACCCTGAGAATCCACGGCACCCAAGATATTGAGCTGGACCATCTCGGGACTGACTCCAAAAGCATTCGCCACCAGAGTGATCGCTTCGCTAACCGACGTTCCTTGCGACTTAGCATCCCGAAAAGATTCGAGAAGAAGCCCAGGGTCAATATCGGGTGGAACACCTTCGTTCTGATTTTCCGAAGCGACGTTCTCCATTACTGACACTGTAGGTGGGCGAGGGGGAGTCCCAAACTCGCTCTCCCTCGTCGTGCTGGCGATTGTCAGGATCTTTCCTTTATCGTACCCCAGAATGACTAGTCGGGGGTCCTTGAGTAGCCTGCAGACCTGCTCTGGTTTGATGCTAAATGCGCGACCTTCGCTGCTGGCTACACCTTTTCCGTCCCACTCGCGCAACCATTGCCAAGCCAGAGGAGCTAGCTACACTGCTTGCACAGACACTCCCCGGACCTCCAACTCCTTCGGCGGAGAATACAAGAATTCCTGAAGCCATGCTTTGGGGTACCTGCCGGACGGATCGGTCTGGGGCGGTTCACCCAAGCAATGCCAGGGGAGACTAACCCGAAATTTAAGGGAGTGGACAAACAGGACAGTGCGCTCAGTGCGCCGACTAACCTCGGAGATGCCTTCGACTTCACCCAAGAACAGGTACCAATTCGATAGAGACCCGGTGCCAAAAAAGGGGCGCAACCGGACCAACACCGGAGCACCCGTTTTAGGATGAGCGGAACGCTCTGCCTTAGTCGGCAGCTCAAACTCAGAGGCGGCGGAAGATTTAGACGGAGGTGCTGCGGTAGGGCTTTGCTCCGCAAACCGTACCATTCGGCTGGTTCCGAAATCTTTCCTGACGTCAGCAGACTGGGATCTACGGATGGATTGGAGGAGGGGCTCCTCAGAATTCGGGCCTGTGCTCTTGGGAGCCGGAGATGGGCTCTGGGCCCGCCCGGTTTCTGAAAGATGCTTCTTGTAGAGAGGAGTGCCTCTATGAGCACCGTGCACAGCTGGCTTTGGGGATTGCAAAGCCGAGCGCACTCCCTCCCACTTAAATCAGACAGCTGCAAATCCCCTTCAAGAAGACGCGTGGGCTCGGAAGCGGCTCGATCTTCGTAGCCTTCGGGAGCTAGAGCTCGAGGCTTCCCTTGGAGCTCCAAACCGACGAGAACCGCTTCGCAGGGGTCGCTTACGACCTCTGCCTCCGATTCCGAGTCAAGGTCCAGTACACGAGCTACTCCTTGATCCTGGATCTGGCGGGGCGCCTCTGTAGTTCTTCGGCGACAACAGCAGTGGAAGCATCTAGCCATAGATCTCTTGCAGGTACGGGTACCGCGGCAACACAGTACAGCATCTTCCAGCTGATGAGACGTCCGTAGGCGCCAAGGTCGATTACCGCATCGGCATCGATGGCAACATAGGCTTTGCAATAAAATTGACCCTCGTGTGTGCATTCCTCGGATCGGCAAAGATGGATATGCTGAGCACGCTCGATGACCTCCCGCAGGCTCCGGGCGGTAACACCAAAGATGCGGCCTGGGGGGGATCCACAGACCGTGACCCGTGTCCTCTGGGACCAATCAGGTTGAAGCCGTACTGCCCTCTGAGGAAATTGCAGCACCAGATCATGCGGCCGCCGTCCCGCTCCTCGACCCCGTACCTTCCGCTGATAGTACTCTGTGTCAACGGGGGTGGCACACCCAGGGCCGACAAAACCAACGGAAGAGTAGGCCGGAGGTACCGGAGTCTCGGGTAAATACCGGAGTGCGGGATCCAAAGCCACGCCGTGAGAAGGCCGACTACGACGACAACAACTGCCTCCGCAACAAAGGTATCTCTCGCAGGTTCGAAAGGACCAGGCAAGGACTGTCACCAGAAGGGTCAGCGATATGGCCAGGACGGTCCACCCAACAACTGGCCAATACTATCCAAAATACCAGGACCCCGAACTTATCCACAAAATAAAGGCCCAGCCCCCATCGGTCCCGAGAGACCCCGCTCGATCCAGAATAGAAAATATGGGGTAATTAGTCCGCCCGAAGAGGATTTTGAAATTCCATTCGCTCCACCAGACAGAGGTAATCCGAGAAGATATGGTTTCCTCAAGAGAACTGCTAGAGAGTGGTACACCCGAATATGAGGGATTCGTCTCAGTGAGGTTCCCCGAGGACGTAGTCCCAGCCAATTCTCAACGAGAGTCGCCACCACCAAGCAGCGGCCGGCGAGGGCGAGCACGTGGCGAGCCATTATGGTAATATCCCTGATGCCAAACCTTGATACTGAGCCGAAAAGTCTTGAGACGAATATTCGACCCGCTCACTTGCAGAACTCTATATTATTACTAACGACCAAAAAAGGCTTTCAAAGATGGTTACTAGAAATATGAATATTCAAATTCCCAATTTTCAATTGGAGACACCGAACTTAAAAGAGACCCGCAAATCTATGAAAATTATTGAATTTGCTGTTGAATGCTCGTTTTTCTGGTAGCTATCCTTGGAAAAATCTAATATGAATAGTATATTTTGTAAGCAGAATTTAGTAATAGAAAATCAAACCCTAATTTTTTATTAGAGACGCTACTCATAAAAAATACTATGTATATTAGGTCGCGAGTAAGTCACGCCCCATTACAAAGGGTCCGATATCGAGAAAAACGGAAATTCCAAGATTTTTTAAGGATGACTATTAAAACAAAGAGTATCCATAGCAAAACGATGAAAAATCAGGCCATGATTTTTTATTATTAAATTAGATTTGAAAAATATAATAATTAAATGGATATAGAGATTCTTAATGATTCCGCTAGCCAGAAATACAGAAAATTTTTCTAAGGTGGCTACTAGAAAGAAAAGAGAATTTTCACTTATATTTATAAATTCGACCAGATCTATACATCTAGGGTAAGAAGAGAAAGAATTATCCCTTCAAGTACCAGGATAAAAACCTTCTCAAGTGAAACAAAGAGAATCCCAGAACCAAAGCAAACGAAATTTCATAGATCTCCATCAATTTCTATATTTCCAATTAACAATTAAGGCCTCAACCTATAAAATATATCATATATTTTAAGGCCGCGAGAATCTCCAGAATTTTAGTTAAGAGACATTAATATAACAGGTTTTCACGAAGAAATACGGACAAGACCAAACTACAAGGGGACAAAGAGTTTAATATATTATGAAGATACGCGATACAACCTTATTGATTATGACGACGACTAAGATATATAATACGACAACGGACAGTACGACCCCGCATAGATTAAACATAAATTATTTTACTTCGAACATCCCCACCCTACCAAGTAGTCTCATGGTAGTCTGTCTGGGTTGGGCACTCCAGGTAGTCTCACGGTAGTTTGTGGAATTAAGCACCCACGATAGTCTATGAAGTTGGGCACTCCACGGAGTTTCACGGTAAGCTGTGGGGTTGGGTACTCCAAGGAGTCTCACGGTAATCTATAGAGTTGGGCACTCCAGGAAGTAATCTCAGCGGGCGAAGTTTAGTGGCTGATTTCATCTAACAACCCCACACCGAGGGTGGGGAACAACGCCAAAGAAGATACAACGATACCGCAGATGTTAGAATAAAGAACGATCTAACACCAAATAGTAAGATAACAAAAGACCTGACACCAAACGATATAATAAAGAACACAAACGACAAACGCCGCGACAAAATACACGACCGACGAGGCACCGACAGACGATATAAGAATAGACGACGCGCAATTAGACGAAAGACGACACGAGAATACCAGGACAAGCTATAACGACACGCAATATAACGATGCTAGCCCCAACGGCGGCCAAACACGACGAGGACAAACGATGCGACGGCAGACGAGACGACGACAAAGACAACATTTATCACGATGCCGGACGACACAAGCCAAAGACTAGATGCCACAACGACAGATGACACATGATGACACGACCACGAACGATACGATGATGACGGACGACATGACCACGAACGACACGACGCCAAACGACAAGATGACAGAAGACTCGACACAAAACGACACGACGGACGACACAATGAAGAACCGCGGACGAGACACCGACGGACGCGACGCCGGAGGACGGACGATGACGATGACGAAAACGGACGACGGCCCACGGACGGCCGACGACAGACGCTACGACGGATGCCGCACGACGAATGCCGGACGTGCTCAAGATTCGAAATCGTGGAAACGAGCATCGACGAAGATATCTTCGCGACGCACGACGAAAAATCCTTATGGAGGCTTTAGGGTTTTGTTGGGATTAGTTTCTTCGAAAAACTCGACACCGCCGAACTGATCGCACGAAAGAGCCGAGCGGTGGGGAAACCGACGACCGCCAACAAAGTTGAAGTACGTACACAATGACTGAACGGGCGGGCACCATGTGCCGCGCCAGGATTCTATAGTGGAGAACTCTGACATTCCCAAGTTGCAGTCGGCCAGATCGTCGAGATTCATATGATCAGTCTCTGGAGCATCAGCTGCTGAGACAAATCAATCTCCGTGTTGCGCTCATCTCGGAACCGCGAGCTTGCTCAACTCGGCTGCAATGCAAATAACTTCCTCGCACCTGAGACCACGGTCTTATATTTCTCGGCGCTGTGATTGAATGCTTTGGTGCTGTCAGCTAACCTACGTGCAGGTTCTCGAAAGTGAGTCTCTTCCTGATCAGTAGATGGACTTGTGAGCGCTCTCGGGCTTTCGAGAACCTGCCTACTGTCTGCCAGCGACACGGATCTTGGATCGGGTCGCGGCAGAGGTGAGAAGCCTCCCTGCATGACACGGAGTTCTGCTGGGGGTTTGAGTCTCTGAGAAGCTCATGGCTTAACGGGCTTTGGGCTTTAATGGGCTTTGGGTTTCGGCCCTAGATCCCCAGGTGCGTGCCACCTCAAGCCTCTCAGGTGGAAGCCGCCACCCTTCGGTGGACGAGTGGCCGCAAAAATCTCGAAGTTTCGATTCGCTGTGCGAGAGACCCGAGAGGAACCCTAGAGTACTGCTAGCCTTGAGCTGATGACTAGCTCTCATCGAATCTTGCGATTCCTCTCTACGGACTCCTATGTCAGTAAATGAAAAATGCCGCACTTGCATCCTGTGACCATTCCAGTGGCTGTCGGCAGCTGGGCAACAGGTGCCCGCCGCCGCAGTCACGTTTCATATATCTACAATGGCCAGCTAAGGCATACAGTCGGCTGAGTCTAAGCCGGCCTCTGTGGCTGTGTGCGCGTCATGCTGAGCTGCTCAGCTCATGCGAAGGTGATGAGATAGGCCGGATGGGCGGCACCCACCATCTGTGTGACGTAGACCTCCGGGCTCGAAAGGGAGTCCACCGCCGAGTTGTACCGATGAGGCTTCTGCCGGAAGGGGAGCACGCCCTGCGAGCAACGGGACCGGGGGACCGGGGCCTCCCTCCCTCTTCCGTCCCGTTTCCTCTTTGCTTCAGAGGGGTTTCAGGTTTCTTGCTTTCTTTCCCCATGCTCGAGTCATGTGTTACACCCCCGAGGCTTTAAGCGCGCCCGCCCCACAACATGCTTCGCACTGGATTGTCGTCTGCGTCACCCCGACTCCACTATACTCAGCGTCCATGTCCCACACGCAATGTTGATTTGGTGCATGCTTCATTACAACGCTTTGCTGGTCCCTCAAACTCTCCACTTCCGGGTCTCATGCATTTGCAGTGCAAACTCAGTCTCACACCAAAACAAAAGAAACAACCCGTAACTGAAGTACTCTATGCTACAGCATCCGTCGTGCTTCCTCCCTGCTTTTCTTTCGCCAGGGTAAGAGGCAGGCGAGTGATCCCTAATCCCGTGCAGGTGCACTCACATCTGTTGTGGGGCCAAGAGCAAAAAAGTACACCGCCGAGGCAAACAAGTCTCCAACTTCGGAGCTCGCTCTATCTCGCTCTCTGTCTCTGTCTCTTTATCATGCCCGAGAGCATGGCGAAAGGCTTTGCGCAGAGATGGTTTGGATGGCATGAAGTGATGATGATTTGATGATGATATTGGTATTGAAGTTGTCTCCGGCAGCATGGTATGATGTGAGGAGGTCTTCCGTAGGTTGGCCCTTACATCTTTGTGATATCGCTTGGCCTGTTTTCGTCAGGTTGCCACTTCAGCTACCGTTTAATCCGGATTGGTATCTTTACACGAACAGAGCGGGGCTAGCGGGAGTTGTCGCACATCGTAAAATGGCACTGCGGGTGTGACGTTTTGTCCACGGATTTGGCAAACCCCCTTCCTGCTACCAGCGTGCAACATGGCGCGGCGGTTGGTTGTGAGCCTGAGCAGGGAGTGCGGGTGCGGTGGTGTGGGGCCGGCGCTTCTCAAACACTTCTGCGTTCGTTTTCTCGTCGTCGTCGTCGTAGTCGCAGTCGCAGTCGCAGTGGCAGTAGGAGTAGTAGTAGTAGCAGTAGTAGTGGTAGTACTAGTACTAGTACTAGTACTAGTTGTCGTGGTCGTGGTCGTCGTAGTAGTCGTCGTAGTAGCAGTAGTAGTAGTAGTAGTAGCCGTAGTAGTACTACTACGACTACTACTACTGCTACTGCTACTGCTACTGCTACTGCTGCTACTACTACTACTACTACTACTCCTGCTCCTGCTCCTGCTCCTGCTCCTGCTCCTGCTCCTACTACTACTACCACCACAACGACTACAATAACTACAATGCAGGAAACCGACTGTTGATGCAGGAAATCTTGCACCACATTTAAGATAGGTCAACTAGCTTCACCCCGCGCCCCTTTCTTAACATTGCTATGAACATCAGGATTGCAAAATCGTTCCAATGACATCAATCTTGCACCGCCCCCTGCCTGCGGTCCGTCGTCAATGTTAGAAAGGGGGTGCGGGGGTCGTTGCTTGGAGGCGTACCCGAATCAGAATATGTAGGTGGTGCAAGATTCCTCCATCCACCGTAACAATGGTAGTAGTCGTAGCAGTGGCAGTGGCAGTGACAGTGGTCGTAACCGACTCTCTCTCTCTCTCTCTGTCTCTTCGTCTCCCGGGCTCAAGGGGCGAGTGAAGCCCCCCCGGTGCTCAGGCCCGTCCGTCCTTTACGGGCTGTTAGGGGTGTGAAAGCGGCACGGTTTCATGACCGAAATGGCAGTAAGTGATATAGTGATATTATTATCTTCCACACAGCCAAAGGTGCCAAAGGAGAAGGCGGACCTTATTATCTCTCTCTCTTCTTCTGCAGGGCTTCCCTCTCTCCCTCTCTCTCCTTCTGTCTTACTCTCACTCAGAGAAGGAAGTCTCGTGCAAGCTGAAGAAGCTCCTTCTGGTTCGGATCCCCGAGGCACGGCATGCCGAGCATCACCAGGCAGAGCAGCATACATCTGGAGCCATCCCTTTTTCGCGGGCAGAACTGTCCGTCTGCCACGTACTTGGCGTCCCTGGCGAAGTAGGTGCCGGAGCCCCAAACCGGGGAGTTGCGGCTCCCGGAAATCAAGGGCTGAAAGCCGGAGACTGGATCTCTGATGATCGACAACAGCGACTCTTGGTCGGCACCATGGAAAGCCCAACAAGCATGGATGGAAGGATCGAAGTCTACCCCCTGCTCCCGCAAGGAGTTCCTCAAACCGTCCCTATACGGGATGGTGCTGCACTCCATCTGTCCTCCGTTTTCCACCCTTTCTATCCTGTGGATGGGAAGACGCTCCCAGCTTGCTTGCGAGGAGAGCATGTAGGCCGGAGGCTCCACCGGCGCACCCCGGAAGATGGCTTGGACTCTCCGAAACTCCTCGGACTTCGGAGAGACCGGGAAAAGCGCGGAGGTTTCCCTTCCCAAGCGCCCGGGCGAAGCCCACAAGCGCCGTAGCCGCTCCAGGGAGTAGCCGAGCCAATGCTGGGCCTCCAGGCGGCTCTCGGAAAGCTGGTTCCTCCAACTCTCGATCAAATGAAGCTCAGGGCCCATGGGACTCAAAGCCGCATCGACGAGCCTCGGGAGGGTATTGTTCTGTAGGATGGAGCCCATCACGTGTCGATCCCCCAGTCGGGTCAGGGACCCGGAAGCCAAGTAGCCACTGTTCGCCGTGTAGTACAAAAGGCACCGGTTTGCCGGCCCCGTTGTCATCAGCTCTTCGAGATCACCGCGGTTCCACAAATAAGCCTCATCGTTGGATCCGTGTGCTAAGACGATGGACGCCGCCGCCGGCAGCCGCATCGGCAGGCTGGGATGCGCGTTCAGCATCACGGAGGGACCGTTCCAGTAGCCGAGTTGCCACAAGCCAACCAGATATGCTCCACCCTGCGAGGCTGCTATCACCACCCGGGGCTGTACGTTCACTATCTCATCCCGGATTTTGTTCAAGTAGGGGGCCACAGCATGGTAGCTGAGCCTGGCACCTTCGTCTGCATACTCGGGCAGGTCCCTGCACCAGTGCATCTGAAAGCCTGCGTTCGCCAGCAGGGCAGCTTGTTGGGGATGTCGCTCCCTTCCGAAGCCGGGTGCTATGATCAGGACTTTCGAGCTGGATCTCTCGTCCGAGGATTCCGGGCTGGAAGGGCTCAGGGGGCTGGAGCACGTGGTCGAAGGGCCCGAAGGGCTGGAATCCCAAGCCTTCTGGAAGCGCGTGTGCAGGCAGAACGTCTTGAAATCCTGCCATTGCACACATTGCCTTCCAGCAGCCATGTGATCGAAGAGTGAGCAAACTGCATCGTAGCTGCGCTCATCCTCCAAGACCTTTCGGGCATCAAGGCCCGGGAGCAAGTAGGAGGCCACGCGCGTGCTGCTTTGCATCGCTGCTACCATGTCCAGCTTTGAAAAAGAGCCGTTGGCATCAGCATCAAGCGAGCCAAAGACCTCTTTCATGCCTTTCTCCTCTGTCTGTGCTGCTAAACAGACGTTTGCTAATCTGCGGAAGTAGGCTGCAAACTCGGGGTATTTCACCCGAGCACTTCCGCCAGACATGCTGTCGAAGACATCGTCGACGGCATCAAAGCTCTGCTCGTTGATGGCCACTTGGCCACTAGGGTCGTTTTGGAGTTCAGGGCACAAGCCATGACCTTGCAAAACGAAGGAGGCCACCAAAGCATGCCTGTATACAGCTCCAATGAACTCAAGCTTCGAGATGGAGCCACCACTGTCAGCATCGATGAGTCGGAAAACCGCCAGCAACGCCTCTTCCAGCTTGTTGCCCTGGCCGTTCTCTTCTGCCTCAAGTAGCTCGGCGAGAGACTTGCTTCTCACCTGTGGTTTGATCTCCTTCTCTAACTTGGTCGCTTTGTCTTTGCCCTCCTTGTAGCCCTCCTTTCCCTTGCGGCCTCTGCCATTCGTTAACGAGAAGGCCGGACGCTTTGCGTACATCATCGCGGCCCCGTCACACTCACTCCGCGCTGGTGGAGGTGGAGCCCAAAAAACAGGGAAGGTTCTGCAAGCTTGCTGGCTCAATGCAAGCTGCAAGATCATGCCAACAACCCTGGCTCAGCCTAAGCACACACTCAGAAAGGCCCCTTTTCACCGCGCGGCAAGGCCTCCAGACTCCCCGACCTGAGGTTCTCAGGAAGATCCGGTGCTCTCTCTCTCCTACTCAACTACAGAATCGGGCGTGTCTGTTTCTGTTTAAGAGAGCCCCTGTCAGATCGCGGCTGGGTCCCGGGCCAGGCAGCGCGAGACATCCACGGAAGCGCACATGCCGCGCAGCTCCTGCTCGTATGCCTGGCAGCCGCAGCCACTCCCCTTTGTCCTACCAGGTAGCTCTAGGTGGAAAGCAAGAAGGCACTGCAGTATTCGTGCATCAAAGCCACGGGCTGTCCGAAAGATCCCAGGCTCTCCAAGAGGAAACGGTCCAGAAGCACTTGTGCCAGCTGAGCGGGCAGCGCGCCCAACCTCCGAAGGGGGCGAACCATGAATGTCGCAAGCACACTGCGCCCGAGTCAAGTCCGTTTCGAGGACGCGGCAGCGGCACGGAGACGATGAAGTCCTTGTCTTTGGGACCTTCACCGAAGCAGCGATGTGCCTGATCCTGCCGGGAAACATCGAACACACACACAGCGGAAAGGTGTCCTTCCGAACTTTTCCGACCCGCCGCTGGGGAAGGCACGCCAGGCTGAGAGCAGCTCACGTAAGGGTAGGAGCCTCGGGAAGACTTGCGACGAACGTCGGTGTGGTTCATCGAAGCCCTGTGTTTTAGGCCAAGGCCCAGAAGCAGGTCCTGGCTCTTTCAAAAGCTGCGAGAAAGCGAAGAGAAATGCTCGGCCTGTGGAACCAGCCGAGCCAGCTCCCGGTAGCCGATTGCACTCCAGCTCTTGGGGGCCTGCGGCCTCTGGGAAAGCAAGCTGCAAAACACGGGAGTTTCAGTCTAAACGGGTGGGCACCGGGCATGGACACTGCGTCTTCCCGCGGCATGGGCACCGAAACCCCAGGGCGCACCTGAGTCCGAGCAAGTCCCCGGGACACAAAGGCCCCAAGATGCTCTACTTGAGACGGCGGTTTAGGACTTTAGGATTTGGAGCATAAGGCTTTAGATCCTAAACCCGAATAGGTAAAGACGCTTGACACGGTAGCCATGGGTGACTGGTTTGAATAGAAACTGATTTTGGACAAGTCCTTGCTCAGGATAGAAGGTGCGACTCCTCTGGCTTCGACAGTCCGCGCAGAGCCTACCTGGCAATTTCACCGAAGCTGCTGTACAAAGCCACTCCTAGAGCACCGACAAGACCCTACAAAACTGATATAAACTGATACCCATATGAATGTCCAGGAAGGAACACGACAGGATCTCAGGATGCCTTCTGGGATGGCCGAGGTGGAGGCCAGATGCCAAAGTAGGGAAAACTGATCGCGCAGGTCGTGCCTTTGAGTTTAGGGCTTAGGGCCAGGGCCAGCAGGGCAGTTTGCAGAGGGAGATCGGAGCCGCCTGGCCTCATGTAGGGGTTCCGACTCTCATCGTCGGGCCCGAAGATCTCACGCAGGAAGCCCCGCCCTGGCCGGAACACCCCAAAACAAGGAGGGGAGAGGAGGACTTTTTATGTGCTCTTGGCCCTGTTCTCACCGGCCGGGCACCGGGCCCCGCCGGGCCTTCCAGGGAGTTTCGGACGATCCAGTTCCCGCCAGCCAAGCCACGGCCGTCCTCTGAGACGCGACGAGGAGGGAAGGGGAAGCAGTTTCAGGGTCTCCAACAGTTAGGGAGAATATTTAGGGTGGCCCCTCTCTCTCTCTCTCTGCGTCTCTCTCTCCTCGGAGATGAGGAAGTGCACAAAGGGGTCGATCTCCAACTTCCCCCATGGAGTGGCTCGGGAGGCAAAGCGGTAGAGCAAAGAGTCCACGGTGACCTTACCGCAGCGCCGCAACAACAAGCTGTAAAAAAGGCTTCAAACGGCTCTGTGGCCAAAAGGCGCTCATGTCCGTGAAGAGGGAGTCGCAATCCATGGACAGGACCCAGTCCTTGGCGTAAGCCCTCTCTCGCGGTCTCCTGCTCTCCGTCGCGAAGGCTTTCGGGTTCCGAGCATACCTGCCGTCACCCAACCTCAGAAGATGTTTCATTCAGCGACTGCAAACACCTGAGGAGCTTTCTTGGAGACTTCTGGGCCGGATGTGTTCTGGGCCCCCTTGCAGCTCCAGCGGCCCGGCGATCTGCCCCCAGACTGGGTGCCGGCCCTCCACATCGCAGGGAGTGCGACAGCCCATGGCCATGGTCGCGAGATGATGAACGAGGGCCTTCGAAGATGCTGGTCTCTGCGAGGTCCACTCCTTTGGTGGGAGGGCGCAGGGCTGTTTTGAGAAGCTCTCGGCTCTCTCAGCTCAGGGCCGCACCAGACCGTATCCGTGCTTTGAGCAATAGGCTTCCCGGTTCTGCCGGGAGCGACCAAGCCTCGAAGTACGACCAGCCGCATCCAGAACGAAGCACGGGAGCAAACTCAGACTCCGGCAGCCAATGCATCGGGGACTCCGGCGAGTAGTCGCACAAGGAGAAGACCGCGATGCGAAGGGAGGGATCACGATAGTTCGGAGGCACCTTCAAAGAGAAGAAAGGATTCCGCCCACTGCACCTGGTGCATCGCACAAAAGCATTCGGCACCTGGAGGTCTGACAAGTGCCTTGCCAAGGTCTGTGCTCAGGAGCGATGCAGGCTTGGGAAGCAGTGTCGTGCTAGGCTCTAGCAACGTCTCAGCTGAGCGACGGCAGCATGCTCAAATCGTTTCGCCGGAGATTCGCGGCATTTCTCAAGTAGGTTTCCATGAATTCGTCGAACCACCTTGTCGAAACAACTCTGCGACTCGGAATGGCCATGTCGTCACATCGGGCCTGATGCCCCACATCTCGTACTGAAGGCAGGCCATTCCATTCTCGGCTCGAGAAGCATCCCAGAACATGCTCATCGCCTCAGACGAGCTAAAGGTCTTAGGGGACGAAAAGATAATACGCGGAAAACACGGCCGCCAAGAAAGGACAGCCTTTCCACATAGGGAGCCCTCGGTCTCCGGCAAGTTGGAACAAGTTGGAAGCCCGTTGGGGATAGCCTCTGCCATGGCCATGCACCGTGGCCAGCCACCAGAAACATAGCAAAAACAGCTGCCTAGATGGAGGTAGAGCCGTCCCTGTCTGTAGAAAACAGTGGCAGCACCCATGCCTCACATAGCTCTTGAGATCAATTTTACAGGGGGACGTCATATCGACGTGTGGAAAATCGTAGGGGCATCACGGCATTGCAAAGCAATGCCGGCATCCAAGGCGTGACTTTCCATCAGCGAGTGGTAGATCTCCATCGCCGCCTTGCGCAGGGCTCGGATTTCCCGCCTTGCCGAAGAGTTTGGAGCCCTTGGCAGGCCTGGTACTGCATGGACTGCTCGAGCTCCGCAGCCTACTACTCTAAGTCTACCGCTCAGCGCAGCTCTGACATGTGTGCCTTTTGCAGCCTGGCCTGGCGCACCTGTCGGCTGAAGCCTTGCCAGTCCTCCGACAAAGGAGGAACACCCCAAGTTCAGGGCGGTGAAACGAAGCACCCGAGGCCACAGCTGCACCCTGGGCACTCGCGCAGGTGGCGAACTCCAGACCTGGCACTGACCAGAGCTTCCCTTCGACTCGTAGCCTACATTCCAAACCCAAGGGCCCCAGGCACTCTGCAGGAAGGGATCCGCCTGGCCTCAGAGCTGAAAGAGAGATCCCCGGCTGGGAGCAAACTTCCCATGAGCTCCCGGCATGGCCTGCGCTTCTGCAAGGTGCCTGCAAAAGCTGCGGCAGATGGAATATGTTACACCGTTACACATCCACGTTGGAAGGCCCACGCCTGCAGGAACACAGGACCTGACAAAGCACAAGGCAGCGCCCAGGTCCAGTGCTTCTGCATAAGCGCCCGGCGACCACGGATCCTGGCACAAGGCTCGAGTTTGTGCCGACGTTTGCATTACGACACAACAAATGCTGAGGACAAGGTCCTGCCCATCTTCGTCCACTTGACGGCTTCGCCAACATGCCGGGTGTCAGCGACCTCAGACGGCACGGCAAAACATAAATGGAACGCTGGCGGCAGCACTTTGAGCCGGGGCGTTGACCATCTAAGCCCTGGTCCATCAGTTTATGGCGGTGCGCGTGTTCTGACTTGCTGCTTGTCTGCACGAACATATGATGCTTTTCGTGAACTCTTTCGAATAACTTCCGTGGACCTTGTGTCATTCTGAATTCACTCCGTCTTGCAGCTGTCATGGCGGTGGCAATGGGTTCAAGGCGTTTGCATCCGGTTGCTGTCCAGCTTTTGCAACTGCTGGCATGTCAGCCGTGTGCTACTCAAGAGACCAGCCCGGTGTCCACGGCATCCGGGCACTTTTGGATTGTAATTGCAGCTGCTTTGGCCAGGCGCTCTTGGGCGCCGCGTTGGCGAGTGCACCCCGGCTTATCACTCCATGTCCACCTGAGTGCGGACGGCCTGCAACGAAGCAACGGCTGTCTGCAAGGTTGGAAACAGGCTGCAACGGTGGCGCTGCGCAGCCACGCATCCCAGAACAAGTTGCTTTTGGCTAGGTGAGCGGTGGCGGGCTGTGCTCGGAAAGCGCCCGAGTTTACGCGGAAGACGATGTTCCAATTTTCTAGTGCAAACAGCGTAATTCGGCCACCCCGGGTTTCACAATACCGGGTCTCTTGTTGCCACCCCGGACAAGCTCAACTGTGTTGGCATGACATCGTGAATATTCACAAGCCATCGAGACCCTGCATAATCTCAGGCCTGTAAGGATCCACCCCGCATGCGACAACAATGCCTCGATTCAGCAATTGACGGTTGACTGACCTGCGTCGCTTCATGCTCAACGCTCGTGGTAAGTCGCTAATCTAAGACTGGGGCACAGCAATGCAAAGCCACGCGAGCAGCCATGTCGTCACCAGAAGCCGCTTGGCCTCGGCCATGACATTATGAAGCTAGGAATATATACCGGTAGCAGGGCTGCGGCATTTTCAGCTGCTGTGGCCTCCAAGGCTGCATGCTCCCAGCGTTTGGAAGACAACAGCTTTAAAAACAACGGCGAGAACACACCGACCATAAGCCTCTGCAGAGTGGATCAGGAACTTCAGGCCAGCCTCCATGACGGCTTCGCAAGATGGCATGAAACACTTGCTACTTCTTAAGATGAAGCATCGACACGCTGAGCAACTGCTTGACATCTTCTTCTAAGTCCAACGCCTCGGGAAACCTTGGAGTTTCCCCGTGGCGCACCCCTTCCCCCAAGCCGGGTGAACCGGCAGGTTGAGAAGGGAAGCAGCCAGGGCACCCCAATCGCCCCCTCGCCACTGATCCTCCTGTCGGAACGAATGTCTTGCAAGGACTTCTCGAGAGACAGATAGATGTCCAGTCAAAGATGCAGTCAGAGACACTTTCTGCGCCCTTGAAAAATGCTCAGTCCAGAAGGAGGGCACCTTCTTGGAAGGGTGGGACAGGCGCCACGAGAAGCTCCTCGGGGGGTGGCTTCGTCTTCAGCAGACTGACGTGTCCTTGGAGTTGGAAAACACTCGAGCATTGCAATCCCCTGCCCAGCAGGCTGGAAGCAGCATGATTCGGCTTTCATTTGCAACACGCCACCCCCCACTGAAAGTGGAAGCAACGTGTCTCCGTTGTGCCAAGAAGTAGCTCTGAAGTGGCTCAGCCCCCGCCCACACGGGCAGAAGCGGAATGCCAGGCCCCCACCGAAGGGGTGGAAGCAACATGCAACCGAGCCGCTGTCTGCCTTGAAGCCGAAGGTTTTGACTTTCATGCCCAGGTCTTCGTGGCGTTCGACCATGGGTCGAAGCCACGATTTCACCTAAACAGGGTTAGCCGATCTGCAGTGCCTCTTCGATACGATTCCAATCTGCAGTTGTCCGCGCTTCTTGGTTACGATGAGTCCGCTCGTTGCGAGCAGCCGGTTATCCGGGTTTTGCGCAAGAAAGGCGAGGCTGTAAACCTGAATCGCCAGGGTCCGAGACATGATCCTTCCGGCCCGAATTGATGATGATGATGACTGAGATGGTGATGGTGATGATTGTGATGATGGAGATGTTAATGATGGTGGTGGTGGTGGTGACGATGATGATTGTGTTGTCGTTGATGGTGATGATGATGATGATGATGATGATGAGCTTGGACTGGGCGGGATGACGAGTTGGTGATGATGGTGATGATGATGATGATGGTGATGGAGATGTTGACGATGGTGGTGGTGATGAGGATGATGATGAGCTTGGACTGCGGCGGGAAGACGAGTCCGGCAATAAAATGTGCACGGAACTGTGGTTCGGGAGTGGTTGAAAACGCGACTGTGGTCGAACATGGAGCCGCGAACCTGCGCGCCTGCCGCACTCGCCTCGCTGTGCCAGCAGCCTCTCTTCCCTTCACTCTCAGAACGATCTGCCTGGCGCCGTCCATCTTCGGACATGGGGGCGAAGTCGTACACCAGAGCACGCCTGAAGCAGAAATCTTACTGGCCTGGCTCTGACATCCTCCAAATGAATCCGAGTCGCGACTCCGAGAACACTTGTACGACTCTCGCCAGAGAACGAGGTGAGGGCACCTCAGTCTGGGCTTACACGCAGATGGCGTACGAACTTGTCATGTAGGCTTGCAGTGCCGTGCAGAAGAACATGTGCTCGGCACAGGCGTTCGGAGACAGAACGGCGTGGCCTCATCCTCTCCGGCTGCTGCCTCCACCGCTGAGGCCGCATCTTCCACTTTCCATGTCTCCGCGACATGCAAGTCCTGAGAGCCATTCCTGAGACGGTGCAGTCTTCGAGTCAAATCTTGGATGCACCAAAACTTCGAAAGCCTCGGGGAGGTGTGGGCCACATCCATCACCTGCTCTTGTGGCGCACAGGGCAGGATGGGAAATCCAAACCGCCAGAAATTGCTTCGTGAACATTGAGCAGTGTTAAATACTTCGATACCAACCCCAGGACACGTCGGCCTTGCTGGGCTCTGCCAAAGCAATTGGGAGCAGACCTGTAGCAAAGTCCGAGAGAGAAGCAAGTAAATCATGCGGTTACGCCTACCTTGTTGACTGCAAGACAGCTTTCGGCCATGTCTGCCCTGGGTTCACTGCGAAACAGTCTATGCAGACTCTCAGCGCCTGTACTTCATCCCTCAAGTTTGCAGCGAGAGGCGGTCAGCAAGCTTGGCGGTGGAGTTGCCATCTCGACAAGGTGTGGCACACGCTGCAATGCCAAGAACAACTGGGCTTGGGCCTAGCTGTCAGAGGTTCGGACCGTGTCGGCAACACGTGTGAGAAACGTCACCTGGGCTGCTTGCATTCCACATCACAGCTGGCGTCAGTGTCGCACAGAAGAACGGTGTTTCGTTGGGAGTGACGAATTTGTCGCGGCTGCTGACCTGCATAGCACAGATGTGGGAAAACAGAAAGGGCAGTCTGTGGACTGCGGCATCTAGCGAATCTCGTAACGGCAAGGCGCTCACGCTTTTAAGCGCATGTTCGGACTGTGTTCGTTGCTGCTACGCTTCCGGGCGGAGGATTGCCAGATGCTAAGGGGGAGGGGCTACGCGCAATTCTCAATCCCTCGGTGCGCGTACTTCGCGAAGTTTCCCCCCTTTGCACAAAGAGAGAAGAAGGGAAGAGACGAGACAGTAGATTCCTGCATTCAAGCTCTGCGCCATGTACACGTGTTCAAGATTTCCAACTGATGGCAAGCAGACCGTTTCATGGTTCACACGAATCTCCTGCCCGGAAGGGTGGAAGCAACACGCCTGTTGGACGGTCGGGGTTGGTTATAAGTGGGCAGCAGTCTCAGCAGGAAGAGGCGCCTCGGCGGTTGAGCGAATAGAATAGTAGTGACATCTAGTGACAGCTGCTTCAAACCAAGGAAAGCATTTCACGCAAAGACTCTCAGAACCACCACCCTACCCCAGGAAGCCTCTTCCTCGTCTTCGAAAGCCAAAGGAGCTTGCCTCAGTGCCGCTCGAACAGACTTCGCGGATGATGCTTCTGGTTAAGGAAGTCTTGTTGTCTTGCTTGGTGGTGGCGGCGGCGGTCGTGGTCGTGGTCGTGGTCGTCGTTGTTGTGTTGTTGTTGTCTTAGTCGCAGTGCATGTAGCGGTACTTACAACAAAAGCGTGGCAATCCTTCCAACAGCCCTCCAACACAGGGTCGTACCTATCTCAAGCTACCACCATTGTGCATTCCGCGATCACACAGGAAGGCAAGCCCTGCGATTGCTGGATATTGCTTGAATCTTGTCGCGACGTTACGTGGGGCTCATGACGCTGCAGACGGTGGTCGCGTCTGTGGCTCCAAACCTGTTCATCCTGGACTAGACTCAAAGAACTCCAGACGCATAGCCGAATCCGACCCTAAACCAGCATCTCGCAGCAACGATGCACCCAAACCCTTCCCTCGAGCCTGGCCGGCTCAGTCGCCGCAGCTGGTACCTTTGCCGGTACAGCTTCTGAGGTTTTGTGACGAAGGCTCTAGATGGCTATGCCGCTATGCAGTGTTTGAGGGTTGTTGAGATGTCAACGAACAACGCGGGGGGAACGACCACCCATGAGAGGGCCGCATGCGATTTCTGCGCCGTCAAAGAACATGGAAATAGCAATAGTTAACCTGCTCCTATGCAGCAGAAATAGAACGCGATCCAACGTCATGTAACATCCGATCCTGAAACCCACTGACGAAACTCCGGCCATGAACCTGAGGACCCCCGACCCTGAACTTCTGGGAGCCACAGGCTGATATTTGAGTGGGGCTGTGCTAGAGAAGACTTCGGTCTCTGACTCAGACTTGCTCCACCCAGTTCGCAGACAGTCACCCTTTTAATTCTCATGTCACGGCGTTCCTGATATACTGGTGCGTGTTGCTTTATATCTGTTCACACTGTTGAGGTTCATCGGGCAGTCCCACATGTGAGCCTGGGTATACAGACGAATAATGATGCATTATGTACTGCCACTACTGCTTGCAGCTACCAAGATTGCAATTGCAAAGTCTTCATCAGGGCCTTATGTGAACATGTTGCGGTACGGCATACCAACGATACACCCATGCAACAAACAGCACGAAACGGTTTTTTGTGTTGCCGCGACCAATATTCCCTGTCATTGAGGTGCTACAAAGTTTCTGGCGGTGTCTCATGACAAATCGCCGAGTAGGACTTCTTCTCCTGATGTGCAGTCTTGAATGGATGCGGTTGTGTCTCCTCAGATAGTGTGATCCAACACGCCTGTTGTGATATACTAGCAGACCTAGCAGATACTACCACGTAGCAGTTGCTGAATAATTGCTCTCCACTGGACATTCGAGGCCTCCTCCTCGTCACCGTCATCCTCGAAGGTCAAGGGGCTTTGCCTCCAAGCCACCGGATCATATTGCTAGATCGGACAGATGGGACCTTCAGAAAACCGGAACCCAATCCCCCCCCCCCCCCCCCCCCCCCCCCCGTCACGAAAAAACATCCCAACAATGTCACCCCCCTGCGGACCGGGCTCCTAGTGCGGAAGTTTCAAGGAGGATGCCGCGCCAGGTGCAGTAGGAGGCTTGGGAGCCCGACTCGGCAGCTTTCCAGCTTGACATGCATCCTCTCATCCGGAAACTGGTGATGCTTATTCACATTCGGACGACCACCCAGACCCTCTCCCGAAATCCGCTGAGTCCCAACCCCAACACAGGCACCGCCGATGGCACCTGGCGGTCTCGGCTGCAGCTGGAGCCGTGGCCTGCACAGGCCGGAGCACGCTCGTCGTTGAGACGGTGGTGGTGTTGAAGTAGCAATACAATACTAGTCGAGTTGTGGTAGTTGGCGTTGCAGTAGCAGCGGGAGATGCAGCAGCACCACCCCCTGAACACCACTAGCACGTCCACTGCTACCTAAAATCATGATCATGGATCATATTGATCGTCTTCTTTTTGCAATTATTGAGACAATTGCTGTAAAGGCTTTTACAAGGAGGTTTCCCGAAAGAACCACGCCGGCAACTGCAGCCGCTCCCCCTTAAGGAACTGCTGCAACATGCAAGAGGCATTGGTAGCAGCTCTACTTTGAGGTCAGCCAAAGTCACAGTCTCTTGGTTGATGTACTTGTGTCTCCAGCTCGTCCTCGTCGTCGAACGCGAAGGCGCTCTGCCTTCAGGCACTCCCAATTTGACCAGCACCGCTTTTGCCAGGGTGGTCAAACTCTCCACGCGTCTCAGTTGTACATTGGCTGCCTTCCTACCCTACACGATGCCTTTCTTCAGAATCTGGCAGAACGAGCATTGGCATAACGTCATGCTTCGTCTTCCCTTGTGCCTGCTGGTCTCCGCTGCTGGTGCCGCCTCCAAGTGTGGAAACGAAGCAATGACTGTTGTCGGGGTGAAAGAACAACTGATGTAGATGATCACAAGCTTCGGCAAGTCAAGATCCCCCGCGACCATGGATGTGTGCAATTAGCAACAGGAAAATCAACATAGGCTATGCCGACTTAGCACGCTTAGGATTTAATTGCTTAGCTTTCTTATGGAGATGCACGTAAGACACTTAGCACGAAGTCGGTAAGTAAACTTACGACACATGGCTCCTGCTGTCACCCCGGTTAAGCAAGTTGATGGAAAATGAATTGTAAAACACGCAAGTTTGTTGAAAAAGAGACTGTCCACGCGTAAGTGTAATTTCCATGCACAAGTCTATTGAAAAATACAGCTGCTACTCGCAAGTCTGCTAAAAAACAAAGAGGCACTGGACCCGACCCCGGCTCACTCAGTGGCAACCAAGCCGACTTAGCAGACGTTGCATATCTCGGCCAAAAAATTTAGGGCGCAGCTTACAAATAGGTTGCAATTGCATGGTTCTATGTTTGTTATCTGGGTTTGCCGACTTACACGATAGGTCCATTGCATTTCGGGTATGTAAGCGTGATTAGTTCGCCCTCTTAGAAAGTGAACCGTCGTCAGATACTGAACCGTCCTAAACAGATGATGACGAAATGGGACACATGCCAGACTTAAGTAAGTCAGCTTATCACGCTTCCTAAGGTGACATACTTAATACAGCAAGCCGTGCGGCGGACATAGCCATGTCTTGCAACCGCTTATAACTTATAACCGAGAGCGACGAATATGTGTATATACACGTCAGATCGAAACTGTGCTACGAAATGGCGAGCTTCTGGCGGAGCTTTAGTTGGATGTTGTCTGTTTTGAGCCAGACACCGCAAAAACATGGAAGCCAGAAAGACAGACGGACAGCATCAAGGAAGAGTCCAAGACAAGAAGCCGGCCGGAAGGCTAAGACTAGCCGTTGGATGAGATGCTTGTCAGTTTATGTTGATTCTTGTTAAATTTTTTTCATGCCTGCAGCAGTTCCCGCAGCAGGTCCCACATTCTCAAGTCTGTCTCTCTCATGTCTTCTCCCACAATACTGCAACAACAGCCACTGATCGCCCCGTCAGTTGACGAGTTGCACTGCTCCAGAGGGACACAGATAGCAAGCATAGACAACGGAGCAATGGCAGAGGCCTCCGCCAACTGCGACTCTGCGAGGTTGGCGGCCTGAACTCGGCAGTCTCGTCATTGCAGGCATCGGAGGCAGCCTCTTGGTCCCGGACGTGCTGTGCCTGGAGCAGCCGGTGTTTCTGCAGCGAAGCAAGTTCGCAGCGAGGCTCAAGTGGCTCAAGGAGCCCCAGCTCCTTAGCACGCTCGGCGCTGGCCGTTATTCCCGGCGGTGGCGGTGGCTTTGGCATGAAAACGGCAAGTGCCGCTGTTGGAGTTGTTTGCTGTTGCTCGCTGCCCGAAGACAGTCTTTTCATGAGAGGAGTGAGGAGGGATGGCATGGCATGGCATGGAACAGCCACGGAACGGCACCGTGCAACTACAACCATCAAGATTTTCGTTCCTGCCATGCAGCCTGCTCGCGCAGCCGGCGAGGTGCTGGCAGATCTTCTACACTCGGACCAGGTTTCCTAGCCCCATGCGATTCCCAGACCCCATGTACAAACACTCCAGACTCCAATACTCCTTCAAGCCAGGCATCGTCCAAATCCTGCAGCAAAATCGTCACCTTTCACGACAGTCGCAGTGCAAAGCGCGCAGACAGCTTACCCATGTTTACCAGCCTACGGGCCGCAAACTCTACAAATGCAGTGCCTGTGCGATGGAGGTCTGCGCCATGCTTACACATAGTGTGGCAGCAAAGTTTCGGACTTCCTGCAATTCAACGTGCACTCAGCTTGCACGAATCCCACAGGTGTGAAGTCCTCCTTGCTCAGGGGCTCCGCGTCTTGAGTTTTCCTGGCACTGGGCGCGCAACAAGGCCACTCTGTTTGGCAAAGACTGACCAGCAGTACGAGTCCAGAGCCCTGGTCAGACTGCCGAGCCCAGCAGTATCGGGATCCGAGAGGATGCAGAAATTGGTAGCAGCTACACAAAGCAGTAAATGCCGACTCCTGAAACCTGTTCCGGAACCCTCATCCGTGCGCAGTCCGCTGCAGTTTGGAACGCAGCTGCAGGTGGTCTGCCATCAGGGTGCCTGTTCGGACAGCTGGAGGCAGGCTGCCCAAAAAAAGATATGCTTGCATGTATCGAGGAGAGCGCGATGTCCAGACCCACGCCGAGCAATTCGGCTTGCGCACCAACTCAATGTTTTCCCAACCTCATTGCCAACGCAACAGCAGCAGGAATAGCAGTTGGATAGGAGGCACACTTCTTGGCACGACATCCAGAAACGAAACCTAGAATAAGACTAACCTTAGGACGGCCATGTGCCTGGAGACGGCTGGTTTCGTTGGTTTACAAAAAAGCTACCGAATTGCTACAGAAAAGCTACAGACAAACCGCAAGAAAGCTGCAAACAAAGCTACAGGGAGGCTGTCGAAAGCCACGACAAAGCTACAGAAAAGCTGCAGGAAGGCTAGAGGAGGATCGAGACGAGAGCTAAGATCAGCTAGATAAAAGCTGCGCAGAAGCCGCCCGAAAACCTCTCGGAAACTTGCGCTCTCTCTCTCTCTCCCTCTCTCCCCCTCCCCCCGTCTCGCTTCCCCACCCTTTCCCGCTCTTTCATCCGCCCCGGCGCCTAGGGATTCCAGAGCCGACGAACCCAACCTCCCGCCGCGCCCCCTGCTCAGCTTTTCACTTCGAGCCGCGGGCTACTGCCAGTTTGTCCTGTACGGTAGGTAGCTTTCCTGCAGCTTTCCAGTAGCTTTCCTCGCCTCAGACATTAGCTTGTTTTTAGGTTTTTTCTACCTTGCTTATCGGGTCCACTGTCGCGGGCTGGAAATGAAGCTTTTCCCTAGGGGAAAAGCTAAAAAAATCTAACAAAAAACCAAAAAACAGCTAACAAAAAGCTAAGAATAAGCTAACAAAAAGCTAAACAAAAGCTAGGAAAAAATATAATGAAGCTAGCAAAAGTTACCAAAAAAGCTACACAGAAGCTATCAAAAAGGAAACACAATGATTCTGAGCAAGGCAGCCACACGCCCAAAAGATAGGGTTGTGCAAGCCTGCCCAACACCCTCCCAGACAAACCGTGTTTTCCCAACCGTGACGCGGTGCCGTCCGTATTCTCCGTCTCTGTATTTCACAAGCCATCTTGTACTCAGATCTTGTATCGAGGACTCCAGTTAGGTAGCGGGGTAGCTTTTGGATTAGCTCTTGTTTAGCTTTTTTCTGGCTTTGATTGTTGTCCACAATGACCCCTGGGGGCTTCCCCACTAAACGAGAGAAATCGCCAGAAAAAACTCGCGAGCACTGCCGCCGGGTGGCTACCCCTTAAAGGAGACGCGAAAATCGCCAGAAAAAATTCGCGAGTGCTACCGCCGCGGGGCTACCCCTCGAATAGGAAAGAAGAAGGGTATGTTGATGTTGACTTGTTCGTCTTGGGAGTGCCAGGACCGGGCCCTCCATATTCATAAATTGCGAAACATTCAGATATGGCTGCTTTGTCAGCGCCATTCTGGAGTTTTTCTGGCTGCTTTTCAGCGCCATTCTGGAGATTTTCTGGCTGCTTTTCAGCGCCTTTGAACTCCTGTGGATCCAACACCGAAACTACCCTCGGCTAGCTCTTATTGAGCTTTCCCATAGCTTTTTTAAATCTAACATGTAGCTTTGTGTCCAGAGCACGGTAGTCTTAAGACTAATCCGGCCTTCTTGGCATAAACTTTATGCAATCCCTACAGGCTGTTCTACGTGAGCAGAGAAGCGATCCACCGCCTCATCTGGATGCTTGATCTGCACATAGACGATGTCACCTATCACAAGGCAAACTCCTTGCAACCAGCACAACAGAATCGTAAACATGCTTTCGCTCGCACGGAAGCCATAAAGTTTGGAGAATAAGGTGCATCTCACCTGGACGTCCTTTTGCATCTCTTGGACAATTCCGGTCTGATGCTGCATCCTTCGTCTTCAGCAGTTGCTGTGGGGACGGAGAGTGTTCCGGGCTGCGCTGGCAGGGTGCTACCGGCATCTACAGGCTATACACACGAATTCAACGAGAGAGGAGATGCCACCCAGCGTCTCGTCCACAAGTAGAACGGGCACGGCATCATCTGCCGCCGCTTCTGCTATCCTCGGAATATGTGCGAAGCTGCCGCGACACACATCACCAGACCACACGACACCTTGCACTGACGCAGCGGCTGGCTAAGGTCAAAGGTTTCCGTGTTTTTTGCTCTCGACAAATCCGAGCATCGCTTTGAGGAACGCTGTCCGACTGCCAAACTCGTCCCGGTTGATCCAGACTCCTGCCGGCGAGGGTGACTCTTGAGCCGATTGCTGTCAGGCACACCCCCGTTGGCAAACTTGGAAATGGATCATCTCACATTTTTCGAACAGGGATAGAGTGCACCCCATCGTCTCCTGCCAGCAGGTGCCGAAGCACACGGCAGATGGTGCTCTTGCCGGAGCCCGTCAAGCCCCCAATCCAGGCGAAGCTGGCGTGGCAGCTCCTCCTCCGGGACTTGATGCACTAGGAACCACTAGGATCGAAAAACAAAAGCAGAAGTAGAGTGAGCACTCAATGTAACTTCGGATCGGGCATGGCAACATGTTGCAGGGCCGGCTGCGAGGCGGCTCTCGCGCTTGCGGTTAAATTGCATAGTGCCTGGCTTCAACACGGAAAGCTGCAAGGGGCCTCCAAAGGTCCGAGCATGGACTGAAAGAGGAGCCGTCCCATCTCTGGCAAATCTTCCTCCAAAGGGTGGAAAGTCTGAGGCTGGGAGGCAATGCGTCGCTCAACTTCCCGACATGCCCATTATGCACTGTTGCACAAGGCTATGCCGGACTGCTCCTTCGTAGGCATGCGTCGCACGGATGTCGCCTCCAGGTGAAGCTCCTTGTAGCTGTTAGCACTTCAACGTGGGTGCTCTGAACCTTTTCTCAGCTTCGCAAAGCTCCGCCAACAGATGCTCCCTCCCTCTCTCTCTCTTGCTTGCACTCTCTCTGTCTATCTATCTTCCTTCCTTCCTTCCGCTCCTCTCTCTCTCGCTCTCCCGCCGGCCCGGCCTGCGCGTCGATCGACTTAACCGGTGCAATGCTCGCGCTAGTTCCAGCCATCTCGGGTATCTTCACTGTCCCAGCACTTCGCAAAGGCTCAGCCGGTTGTTGTGCTGGCTGTGCTGTCAAGCCCGGGGCGGACTCTGCCAGTGTCACGGTGCCAGTTCGTTGTAGCACGATTGCCTGTCTGTGCTGCGTGGCCGGCACATGAAATCCAGTCGGGCTGGGCAGTGTGAGCATGCTCGGCTGAGCAATACAGAACCTCTTGCCCCTGTGACTGTCGTGCTGGCACGTTGGAGGGGCTGACTTTGTTGCCCGTGGCGCCTTGAGCGCGCCGCAAGATGCAACGCCATGAGCGTTCTTAAGGTTTAAAGCTGCGAGGCTGTAACGGCTCACAAGGCGTTTGGGTTTAGGGCTGTAGAGCAGCGCTGTTTTCTGTTGCACGGCTTAGGTGATTGAAGCCCTCCGGAAGCATCGCAACACAAAAGCAGGCACCCCAGCTCGCTGAAGCTGCGGACGTAACTGCGAGACTTTGATGCTAAAGATAGGGTCACAGAGTGAGGAATGTCAACAGGTAGTAAGATCTGCTTTAGACTCGATAAAGGCATCACGCACATGTAGAGGAAGGAACGAAGCGGCTAAACCGGCGAGACATGCGACAGTAGATTTTCTGCTGCCGGGCAGCACAAGTCACGAGACATTGCTCGAGGCTGCTTCGCCAATGCTGCGAACCCTCTGGAAACAACACGACTGCTACATGTCGCAAGATGCCCGATGGCCCCTCTTGCAGAGAAACCTCCTAAGTCAGCATTTTACATGCAGAAAATGCCACTACAATTACTGGACCCCTTCCCCCTCGGTTTCCAATCCTGTTGTTTGGGCTCGTACTGACTCATTCTTCTGACCGCGCCGGATTTTCTTCCTGCACAAGCATTTCCTCATCCGCCTCTCTGTGGCTCCAGTCGTGGACCTTTGAAGCTAGGGCACGAATCTGAAGCGCGAGCACCGCCTGTATTCGGCGACACATCCGCAAGCTGGAGCTCTTGGCAGATTGCTCTGGCTTCGGAGGCCTGCCGAAATGATCATATGGCAGTTTCTCGACTCCCATCTGCTGATTCTGAACATGTGAAGCAGGCATGACGAAACTGCGTTGTCATGAGCTTTCGAAATTGGTAGATCGCTGGCCAAGCCGCCATGCCACAAAGCTCCCCTGAATCGTGACAACCAGACTCCAACGGTGAAACTGGATATGCGAGGACTTGAGGTCGCAGTCAAGCATTGTTGTCGAACATCGCGCTGCGGCAGCCGAGCGATCGAAAACCTGCATACACGCGGTTAAGCAGGTCGCGCTGAACCGCGGTCGTGTCATAGCCCCTCTCACGAAGCGCTTGTTTCTGGTGTTTGCTGAGGGCAACCCGCTTACGAATGGTCTCCATTGGAGGCGGGAGCCACTCAGCAGTCTCAAGGACGTATTTATCCGTGACGAAGAGCTGGCAAGCGGATATTTCGGCTTGAGTCTGCGTGTACATGGCAGGACCCTGAAAACTGGAACCAAAGAAAGACGGCGTCACCAGCGTCGCAATAACACCTTGACGTGTCCGTTCGTGCGTGAAGCAATGGTCGGCACGCTCAGAATTGGAGTACCTCTGCAAGAATACTTCCACCGCCATTCTCGGCAGCATGTTGTCGAACCTCATGCCTTTTTTGCGCAGCAATTGCTTTGCGATTTGCTGGAACTCCTCATTGCGCAGCTTCTGCAGGAGCGATTCAACAGTCTCCTCATGCAGCCGCATGCCTGCAGAGCCTTCCGCTTCCTGGATTGCCGATGCCGGAGCTGTCCCATTCTCCGCTCCGACGTTATTTTTCCCAGATGTGTTGTTCGACTCGAACGCGATATCTGCATGGTCATTTGGCGCAGCGCCTTCTGTTCCTCCCCAGTTCGTGGAAACATCTTCAGCTTCTTGCTTGCATGAAGTGCTTCGAGAAGGGGATTACAAGATCTCTTGTGAATTGCCGCTTGAACTTGTTGTACTCTGTGAAAGCTGACCGTGTTCGTCCTCCATGTTCGGCTTTGAGGCTTTCGCTTGGGTTAGCCCCCCTTCCTCAGCCATCTCGTCTGCAAGTGGTCGCTTCATGGCTCTTCACTCGAAGGGACGTCAACACCTTCTACTCATACTCTCTTTCCAGTGCCTCGGACTGCTTTGTCAAAACTTTAGGGGCGGCGTCATGGCTGCTGGAGCCTCCAAGCCGTTGAGACATTTCAACATTGCCATGCTACCTAGCAAAGCAGACTGCCTCGAACAAAGGCAATGGCAAGAAAGCCAGCTGCTACATGAGGCTGATGCAAAAGGGTGAGCGATATGCGTGATCATTCTTGCTCATCGAGTCTGAAAATGTCAAACAACTCCTACTGGAGTCACTGTACAAGGCACATCGGCTCGCAGCAGCTGAAAAATTCGGTGCAATTTCACTCTCTAAAACTGTGACCATAGAGCAGATCGCTAAGGGCAATGTCAGACAGACTCACGGTGGATTTGCCCGGTCAACTGCGCAGAGCGTGATAATCCAGCCTTCTGGTACATTCACGGCATTGGTCTCATACAACTGACACCTGAAGTCCTTGTAGGCATCCGGTTCGATCTTTGCACGCTGGAAACAGTTTCTGACAACTTCCAGAACCCAGACCATGAGCCATGTCTGGCACGGCGTTGCCATGAATTGTGGCGGCACAGCTTCAAGAAGAAGCTGCACTGAGTTCACCATGCTGGGGACAAGGTCACGCAAATCATTGGTTTTCATTTGAGTCGTCATCCGGTGCTGCACAAAGTCTGTGATGGCTTTGCCAAGGAGCTCCTTAGCCTGATCAGCCGAGCTTTTTGAAAGCCTCTGGAAGGATGCAACAATGGCAAGGTACCAAATCTCAACAAGTCCTGGCATGGTCGCCCCGCCTTGCTGCGACATCCTCTTCAAGGAAGCATTTATTCGAGACTGGAGTAAACTGATGCTATGAGGGTTTTCCTTCAAGCCAACGTCGGGAGCACGAGGGAGGATAGGGAGGACGCACACGGCGATCGCATAAGCCTCAGGGAGGATCAAATCAGGGAACGAGTCCAAAAACACCTCGATGGTTTCTTTGGCTTCCTGGTAACACTCAGTCCTCAGGAGAGCCAATGTCCGAAGATGCAGTAAGTCTGCATAGACAAGGCTAGGAATGTCATCAGCACGGCATGGCTTGCCATATTCTTTGGTGGATTCGGCGATCTCTTTCCACCGCCTCTGATGGTACAACTCACTGCACACATCTAGACTATTTGTGGCTGTCATTCCGTCCAGGCTCGGGGAGTGAAAGAGCTCAAGTCGTTTCTTGATGCGACAGCTGGATGCAGCTACTCGCTTCTTAATCTGCTCCACAAGCCACTTGTCCGGGCAAATTTTGAACAGTTCCTCTTCGGTCATTGAACCCCGCTTCAACTTCAACCTGTATTGTTGGCGCAAGAAGGCTGTGAGATTGTCGAGGGCGAGGTGCATTTCTGTACGCCATTGATGCTGCAGCTGATTGGTGGGGTTCTGCCCCAGAATGGCTTTGATGACGGTGCCCAAAGCTTCTTCGCGAGTCCAGATAGGACTCCGGTGGGCTTGGCTGGCGGCGGAGAATATGAGCCCTGTACTCACAACTGCAAAGCATGCAATCGCAGGCACCGAAAGAGTAATCCCGGTGGCATAACCTACTGCGGTCACTGCAGCATCAGTTGTCAGCATTCCGGATTGGATATACAAGCCGCCGCACAAAAGACCTGCAGCTTGAAAGGGCGCACATTCTCCAGGTACGTAGTACTGCATGTTGGCATCTGAACTTTCAGGCCCGAGCGAGGTATCTCTGGATGCTTTAAACAAATCCCCCGCACGCTCCTGCACATAGTTGCAGGCCCCTTCCCAGTTCTTACGCTTCCGAGTCAGAAGCTGATCCTGCATCTTGGTTGCGATCAACCTGTTGACGGCATCCATATAATCTGAGCGCTGCAGGTACTGCGTCCAGTCTTTCACAGCTTGCTTATCAGCTGTTTGCCCGAGCTTCTTCAAGTTTTCTTCACAAATAACCTCATTAAGGGCATTAGTGACCTCCAGCTTGAAGACCTGCATGGCCTTGTTTACCGCAGTCTTCATCTCGGCGTCAAAGTTTCCCACGATGTCATCCCTGCCGTCAGAAGAGTGCAAGTACTCCTCGAAGGTCTTAACCAAAGCGTTGGCACGCATTTCGGCATCCTGTGCTTGGTCGAGCCAAACTGTCGGTTGATTCTCGTGAAACCACGCAGTCACAAACGTCCGAATACCATTGAACCATTCTTTTGCTTCCTCCAGCTTCAAGAACTGTTGTTTTGCTTCGTTTATTGCATCGTTGGGCCGACACAGCAAATTCGCAGCGTGAGGAAAGACAACATTGCACTTGGTCTCTTTTTCGATCCGGGATGTGTAGGAACCGAAGGCACGATCTGCAGCCTCTCGCTCAGACGCATCATCACCATCTAGCCTCTGCAGCACAGAGTCATAATGCGTCAGCACCCAAAATGACCTTCTTGTCTGATGCGCCCTGACCATGCTCTGTACTTCTTGGGTCTGTGGCGATGCCCCCTGCATTGAGCAGACCATGCACAGCATGTAGGAGTTGTCGTGCAGGTACGTGGATACCATGTTGCGGAAACGTTCATCATCGTTGAATCCCGGCGTGTCCACCAAACTGTACTCGGTCGAGTTAAACGGGTCAAGGAGCCTGAGGGGAAGCTTCAAGCAGATCTCCGGCTTCTCGTTCAATATTGCAATGTTATTCAGGCCCACCCTTGAGAATCTATCTTTCAAGTGTTTGGCGATGTCTGCGAGTGTTCTCCGACTTTCTGCGGCATTGATGTCCCAGTCCTTGTCCGGCTTTTCGTCAACGAGGACTTGTGCTTTGCTGCCATCACATGACTCCACTTTCCAAATGCATTGCGTTTCAGCCTCGTCAGGACATGGAACAGCTGAGCACGGGAGACTGTTTCGACCTCCTACAATCACCCCGTTAAGTATCTATCAAGGGCCCACCCAACATGACCAACTATGGCCTGTTGCGCAGCAGGAAGCAACTGCGTGAAGCCCACGTCATACGTGAGAAGCATATTGATGAGAGTACTCTTGCCGCTGCTGAGATGACCAATGAAAGCCAATCTCAACCTCTCCTCGCCCGTGACCCGATTGACCAGCTTCCCTATGCCCTGTGTCAAATCCTCATTGAACTTCACAAGGTCGTTGTTTTTCGACAGTTCGGCACACAAGCTGGCATATTTTGGCTCCCTCTCGCCGATCGACTGGAAATTTCGCATCGCGAAGTCCTTCATGAGATGGCAGCTGGCCTAGGTCAAACACTCCGCAGAATCGTGACAAGGAGAGTAGTCTCATGATTACATGAATAAGCCTGGGGCCTCAAAATCCGCGCGGGTCTCTTCAAGCTTTTGGCTGAACGTCTTGCACGGAAGGGGGTCGGGCCATGTCCAGCTGCTGCCTGAATGGACTACGGCAGGCTATAGGTCCACTATAGGCGCTATAGGCTGAAAACTGCAAAGCTTTCCTGCCCTCCGGTCGGTGCTCTGTGCTCAGGGCCGTACCATCCAAACCGGCCATGCCTCCCTCGCTAAAGCCGGCACGTACTGAGAGAGCAAGAGATGTGCTGCGACATACAGATGCCTCTCATCGGTGCAAGAAATACATGCCGAAACGCACGACTGAAAAAGACTAGAGCGTAAACTTAGAGCCGCCTGAGAGCTCAGGCCGCTCCCACCGCTCTCACCGCTCTCACCGCCCCTACCCCTCCTCCGCCCTTTACCAGGACCGCCCCTCCGTTTCTCCTTACCAGGACAACCGCACCGCTTCACCCTTTCCCCCTTCCCTGCTGCACACTTGCGCCTGTGCATGCCCGCCGTCTCCGCTGTCATAGCCACCACTTGTCCACTGTGAAACCAAGTGTTTAAGGGGCTCCAGTGCATGCCCGCCCTCCCCGCTCCCACCGCTCCCACCGCTCCCACTGCTCCCACCGCTCTCACCGCTCTCACCGCTCTCACCGCCACCACCCAGCACCGCCCTGCACCAGGACACCCTCCTGACTCTGTAGCCACCACTCGTCCACTGTGAAGTGCATGCCCGCCCTCCCCCATCTCACCGCTCTCACCGCCACCACCCAGCACCGCCCGCATCCCTCCCGTTCTCACCGCCACCACCCACCACCGCCTCCACCCCTCCGTTTCTCCTTACCAACCGTTTCTCCTTACCAGGACAACCGCACCGCTTCACCCTTTCCCCCTTCCCTGCTGCACACTTGCGCCTGTGTATGCCCGCCGTCTCCGCTGTCACCGCTCCCACCTTCTGAAGTTCTCTTGCAAATCCACAGGTATTCGTCCAGCAGTATCTGGCCTGTACTTCAGCAAGGGGCGGCAGGTTTGGCTTGAACTCTTCGGCTGCGGCACTGCTGCGGTTCTTGCCATGCCAACGCGATCGAACATGTCTCCAACGACGACAACAACAACAGCAGCAACAGCAACAACATGATGGACAGCAAGGACAACAAGGACAGGAGGACACGAAACCACTGGAAGAACTAAAACCTGCACAGGCAACCTCTTGGCAAATCTGGCGCATTGCACCCACGGCTAGCCTGGAGGTACAACGGCTCTGCATTTTTGATGTGGTCGGTTCACTGCGATTGCACAAGCATGCGCTACTGCCCCCGTAAGAGCAAGGAAAAAAAGACATGGCAGACCAAACAATGCGTTTTCGAGTGCCTGTTGGACTGTTATCCATCTTCACTCACACATGTCATGTTTTTGTTGCCTCCCCGGTACCGAACTTCTCCTTCCAGCCCTATCCAGCTTTGGTCCACAATCATCTGGAAGTTGAGGCAGGAAGCCTTCTGCGCTGTGATAAACCCTATAGTGGGGCGAAGTGGGTTAACGGTGTTTTTGCTGTCACCCAGGGTTTAGTAACCCCATAGCGGGGCGAAGTGGGTTAGCAGTGTTTGTCACCCTGGCGTTTGGAAATTGCAAACCCCATAACGGGTTGAAGTGGGTTAGCTGTGCCGTTACACCCCCCCTTCGGATTCAGTGATTATAAACCCCATAGTGGGGCTAAGTGGGTTAGCTGTGTTTTTACTCATAACAATACATTCCAAAAAATCGGCTGCGTTACCAACCCGAAAATACACTACATTCCAACAAAGATCGGGGCAATCGCATGTGGCTTTATTGCCAACCCGAAATACATGCCAACCAAGATCGGGGTAATCGCTTTGGGGGTGTTACCAAACCGAACAGCATACATTCCGGACAAGATCGGGGCATTCGCTTTTGGCTGTGCTACCAACCCGAAAAACAACACACTCCAACAAGGATCGGGGCAGTCGTTTTTGGCTGTGTTACCAACCCGAACTCGATCCATTTCCAAAAGATCGGGGTAGTCGCCTTTGGCTGCGTTACCAACCCTACAACAACACATTCCAAAAGGATCGGGGCAATGGCCTTTGGCTGTGTTACCGACCCGAAATTATACTTTCCAAAAAAAATCGGGGTAGTGGCCTTTGGCTGTGTTGCCCACCCGAAAACAATACGTTCCAACAAAGATCGGGGTAATCGCTTTTGGCAGTGTCACCAACCAGAAAACAGTACATTGCAAAACAACAGTGTGATGGCTTTGGGCTGTGTTACCAACCCGAAAACAATACATTCCCAAAAAAAATCGCTTTGGGCTGAGTTACCAGCCCGAAGACAATACATTGCAAAACAGGTCGGATTAAGCGGCGTTGGCTATGTTACCAGCCCCGCCCAGATTCCAGACCTGAACTTCCAGCTTCAGTCTCCGAA
Organism: Symbiodinium sp. clade A Y106; assembly: GCA_003297005.1. Classification (NCBI taxonomy): domain Eukaryota; class Dinophyceae; order Suessiales; family Symbiodiniaceae; genus Symbiodinium; species Symbiodinium sp. clade A. The sequence continues at coordinate 116,483 of BGNK01000884.1, forward strand.
TTCTTCAAATCGACCCCATCACCAGAGTGCACTAGGATCCGGCAGTCATTCCACATCGCTTCACAAGCCCGAGAGCTTGCATTCTTTGCGGGCAAAGGCACGCTACGGTAAGACATCGAGAGCATAGTGCAATCCACAGGTTTGCTTGTGATATTCCACAGACTTGTCATGAGCATCACCGCCGCTGCTGCTGCTGCGGGGCATACATGTCGCGTGACCTGAGCTGTTGCTTTCCGAAAACCCTGCACCTGCTTCAATTGCAGTCGGGCCGAGGCGGACGACGCGAAGCGCTGAAAATTACCACACCCTTCAGAGACATGACAGTCAGATTTCCACAAAGGCTAACGAGTCATGTGGGCGTTAGACCAAAGATGTCAAACGCCAAGGCCAGTTGTGCAGTGCTCTCACTATGGGATAACCGTTTCAGCCTCACCTGACCACATCGACGGAGCGGCTTTGCCCAGGGAAACGGCAGGTGTTATTGCTCAACACGCATCCGTTGGGCTTGTTTTCGCAAGCTCCTGCATGACCCGCTTCGAGGCTGTACAGATGTGCCGGGCAGACTCTTGCCAGGCCAGGCCATAGGCACTCTCAGACAATGCGGGAGCTCGCCTTGAAACCGAAAGGCAGCATGCCGAAACAGAAGTGTCGGCTGAGCCCCCAATCCCCTGCCGGGCCTCCACGGAGAAGGGCACGTTGCTGGCTCCGTGAAAATCTGCTCGCCAAGCCTGCGACCACCAAACTTTGGACACTGACAATGACGACCGCCACCACGGCGTCTCCAAGCCTTCTCGGAGAGCATGAAGATCTTGAAAGCCCGCAACAGGGGTCCAAAGACTGACAGGCAACGAGTTCAAAATCAATTCGCGTCAGAAAGCTTTCGTGCAGATTCACAGGTCGACCTTCCAGATGCCAGTCGTTCAAAACTTCCGGAACGACCACGACGGGCACGACCTGAAAAGAGCAAGCCTTGACGGTGGAACAGCTGGGACATCCCTGCAAACTGGGCTCCTCACTGAGAGCAGAGATGGGCCTGAAGGCCTGAAGTCTTTGGATCTCTGGGGCCGTGCGACTCCGACTTGGACTTCTAGACTCTGGACTTCTCACTCCGCAGCTACTGCTTCCTACTTTCTGGCATTCTGGCTACTCCTAGTCCTCTTCGCAACCCCACATCTGCGTTGCTTCAAAGCTGCCACTGCCACTACTCCTGCTACTGCCCCTCATTCCAACTCCTAGTTTATGAACTGCCACTCCTCCTTCTCCTGCCGCTACTGACCGCTGCTACTACACTGATACCATGCTGCTGATGCGAGTACGACTGATGCGTGCTGCCGCTGGACGATCAGGCCTTGTGGCAGCTTGTGGGCTAAATCCTGGCACGTGCTACCAAGAGGCACAGCATCAGCGCCTTCGCGCCCTTGGCCTTGGCACGGGCCCAGGCTACAGCCATCTACACCAGCAAGATGATCACTGCAATGCGTGCCTGCTGCCACCGCCTGAGGCGTGCAGACCTGTCGTCCGAACTGCTGTTGGCTGATGCTCCACTCCGAAACAAGAATCATCACACATCTGACTCCTCTGAGCATGCGTGTTTCTCACCTGCCGTGCAGTCTCATGTTGTCCTCGCCTCAGTCTCGAAGGCGTGCTGGACCCGCGCTGCCACGGCCAGGTTCGCCACGAAGGACAGGAAGCCATCCAAGGCCATGGCCTCGGGCTCTGGTCCGCTGTCAGGCTGCGGTGAGCTCTTTGTTGAGCTCTGGCCTCTGGCCGGGCCCCAAAGGTCTGGGCCTCGGGCCCAGCCCTGGACCGTGGACTCCTCTTCCCTTTCAAGTCGCTCCAAGCTCATCTGCCGCGCAGACCGGCGGTCTTCGCCCTGCACTGTCTTGCGATCGGCGCTACAGCAGTAGACAGGCCAGGGCCAGTGAGTTTGGGGAATTAAGACAAGGCCTCCAAATCCTCCGAGACCCAAGGCGGCTCCCACTGCGACCTCTGTTTCTGAAGCTATCCTTCTCTGGCAGCCGCTCTCTCTCTGAGCTGCCCGCAGCAGGCCATCACAGAAGGCATCCAGGGCAGTAAATCTCTGCCAGATCTCGTCCTGTGGCTGCCCGCCAGCTCTGTGACGAATCATGTGGGCTCCAAGCATCACACCTGGCCTGGCCCAGCAACTTCATGACCTGCTCACCACACAGATCCCCCCCTTCATATCCTCCGTTAACTTCGAGCGTCAAGCTCTGCTCGTTTTTTTGTGACTCGCGCACTCCTCACAAGCACTGTCCGAGCCCCGTGCTGCCAGGATCAAGGCGGGCGCTTCGCCGTGCGATTCTGTAACCTCCTTCGCGAATGGAAAAAGCAAGGGCGAGGCGACAACTACCCAAAATTTTTTGCATTGAGTCTAGGGTGTTGAAAACACAATCTTTCTCTGCCCAAACCCGGAAAGGGTGTGGTGCATCTCGCGTTTAGGGATTTCGCAAGCTTTTGACGAGGTTCTGGATGCATCCTGCAAACCTGCTTCGCCAGATTGGAAGAAATTGTACAAGAATCGCCATAACCTTCCAGCAACTCCGCCTCCAGCCCATAACACTTTCCTCAGTCATGGGATTCACGCAGGATGCCAGTGGGCTCGCTGCTCGTTGATATTCCATTTCAAGAGGATACTGGCCAGGTTCCCAGGAGGGATTCCCTTTGCATCGCAAGGCCACAAGGCCACCTGAAGTTTCGTGGTGAGAGGCTCCTGTTTCATGTCAGCATCACAGCTAGTCTCCGGGATCCAGAGATGTAGATGGTTGCGTTTTTCAATTTCGGTGGAAAAAAACAAATGCCAAACCCAATTTCAAAAACATTCATGCTGAACGCATATTATGCGAAGCCAGGTCAAGGAAAACTGAAAATGCAACTGGCACAGCCCACCAAACCCGCCGTCTGCCCTGAGCTCACCCCCGCAATCGAGAAATGCAACGAGACATCCATGCAACTGATGAGCGATTTCTACGGCCACACGATTAATGGGCCAAAGGAACCCCAAATACTGAATCCAAGTTCAATCGAGAACCCTAAACCCAGAAGCCCCTAAACCCTAAAAGCCCTAGGGCCCCAAACCCCGATTGAACTCCCAGAAATCCGGCAGCCAATCGCCGTCGCCTGGAGCACGCTGAGATGGAGGAACCGGATCTCCGAAGGGAGGCTCCCTCCCAAAGCCGCAGACCTGCAGCTCCCAAGGCTGGAGCTCATGGAACTGTCGAGAAGAAATCAAAGATTGCGCAAGTCACCACCGGTGCACCGGTGCTCAGCTCTCTGCTTCTGAGGGCGGCACGGTAAGGCCGCCTGAAACTCCCCGGCACATGCAGGGATCGGTCGGATCGGTTCCTTTTGAACGGGAAGGCGGCTGAGTGGCAAAGTCTGGCCGAGTGCAGCCAGCCTCCGGCAGCTCCGGTTGCTCCGGCTGCTGGGCTTCTGGCTTTCCTTTCTCCTCGGCTTCACTTGGAAGGCTCTGCACCAAGCCCGGCTTTAAAGCTGTCGTACTGCGACTGTGCATGACACAGGAGAACCCCTCCGACCGTACGCTAAACAAGTGAGAAGTGTGGAAATGGTTCATGCCAGGCTTAACACGCTTAACTCAGGTCCCCGACATGCGCAAACACCGCAACGGCGGGAGTTGCACCAAGCACTGCCATCAGAGCTTGCTTCCTGCACCGCGATAGAGACGCGTGCAAGTCGCCACTCCTAGAGGGAGTGGGAGCCTCAGCAATTCGTCGGAAGCAGCCGGAGCAGCGTTGTTCCTGTCCTCGGAATCCAAAAGCAACAGTAAAGTCACATGAAGAAAAACCCACACGTGGGCCCCACCAGCTCTTGTGACGTTCGCTCCCTCGTCCAGCTCAGCAGAAACTACAGACTCTCACACCATCATGGCTCGCTTCAAGACGTGCCTGGCATCTTCGATGTTCGGAGATTTTGGGCTTCCTCGCGACGCTGGGTGCAAGGTGGACCTCTAAGCCTTAAGCTGAGCCGAGCTGATGGCCGTCGACAGAATCGCTTGCAAATCTCTTGGATGCCCCAGCCAAGTGGATGAGCCTCGGTTAAAAGCTGAGCGGCTTTGCACGGCTTCGGGCGGCTTCGCGAAATGCCGCGAGCCGCTCGCCTGCAGAAGGGCACCGCCGATCTCGACGGCGGGCCTCGTGAAAAGGGGGGGGGGGCGGGGGCTTCTCAAGAAACGGGGAACCTGCGGTTCGTGACGGCCTTGCGTCTCCAGCACCTCGCCCCCGCCAAGCCTGATGTCAAGCTCGACAAGGCCTAGCACAGCCAGCAATGCATAGCCCCGCCTCACCAGCTTTTCGATCACATCCCGTGCGGCAGTGCTTGGAAGGACCTCGGAAGAGGAGGCTTTGGGGAACCAAACCGGCGGCCAGACCAGGCAGCTACGACAGTCACACTCGGCTCTCTGTCAACAGGGAACCCATAGCAACGATCGGCTGTGCACACCTTCACTGATTCCTCGAAACTGCCGAACATGGCTATGGGCACACTTCCGGCAGCCAACCACGTGTGCGAACGTAGGTACGGTTCCCACCATCCACAGTTCCCGCAATTAGAGCTACTGGGCCAATCACGACTGCGCTTCCTTGCAACAGCCAGTTACCACAGTGGTGGCAGCCGGCGTGCTTGCAAAAGCCGTGATGTTTCAACACAAAGCCAAAACAAAAAAGCATCGTGATATCGACTCCAGGAGGCACAAGCAAACCACGACTGCACACACAGCTTTGGCTGGTTGTCGTCCCGCTTGCCGGAACCTGTGTGCGTACTGTCATCGTTGGTTGGTTGGCTGACTGGTTGGTGGCTCGTGACTTTCTTGGCTGGGGATCCTGAAAGGGCTTCGCGCACAGCCTGCAAACATCACGGTTCGTGGCGATATCGCGAACTACGTCTCCACTCGCCCTGTTTGCGCTCCACTCCTTGAGGCAGACCTGCGCTGGGAGTGGATTAGCCTGAGGTAGTTGCTTCACGCACCTGCGTAGGATGGCTTGCTTCCTGGCGGGTGAAGCCTAGCCGCATTCTGGAAAAGGATCCCGTAGAAACGATTTTGTCAAATTTTTTCCCTTGCATGAGAAAGAGGATGGACGGTCGAGCAGAATCGGGCAAAGGGGATCGCTGCTTTTGGGTGCGAGGTCCACGGTCCACAGCATCTTTGAAAGGATCGCAAGCCGTTTCTTATCCCCTTCAGCCCCCAGCGACAGCAAAGCACGGCTGGCGGTCAGCAGCTTCGAGGACGATGCCAGCCTCCACATTGCTTGAGCACTGCATAATCAAGCAAGATCTCGGGGCTGGCTCCACTTGCCATGATTGAGCAATTGCGGTAAGGCATGTTGGATCAGAGCAGGCCCGGCTGCCTCCCTGGCACACTGCCAGAGCTCGTGGATGATCTCACCCAGTGCTGCAGCCTGCAGGAAGCTTCTCCGCAAGGAGCACAGGTGAAACAAAGATGCTGAGGGTCCACGCCCAGTGCTGAACCGGGGTGGCCGAGTCGTGCAGCATGTTCTCATTGAAGTCCATGCCCTTGACACCCTCCAGAAGAGAGTGAGCCGATGTGAGGCGACCGCGAGGCGCCATGAAGCGCAACGCCGCCACATTCCCTGCCTGCTCCAGCCAGGGTGGCCGCCAGGCGGCCAGGACCTTTGCGCCAAAACGAGAAACCTTCGAATTCACGTCTCTACTCCGAGATTGCTGGGCTCGCCGGGCCCCGCCGCAAAGATCGTCGGTGCCTGGAAACAAAACTTTATGCTTGCGCCTCTTTCGGAGATAGGCCGAGGCCTGCCAAATTCTCCTGCAGCTCCTGAAGGGCAGAAGGGGCCCAAAGCCCATTCTCAGAAGCACAGGCGCCCGAAGCGGGAGTCCTCGTCCTCGAGCAGTTGCCTTGCTGCCTGGAGTAGAAGCACGGCCTCATGTCGAGCCAAGACCTCCCGGCATGCCATGGTCTATGGTGCCTCAACTCACCCTGGCACGGGCACTTTCTTACGAGCCTCGCGCCTCGCTGTTGGAGGCCTCAGCCGCCGGCTGGTGCCTGGGCGGGAAGGCACCCACAAAGGCGCTGAAAGCAGTGTCTCACCACCAGCCCTCAGCCCTTTGGAATCTCAGCAGTGGGCATCCTAGAGTTGCTCGAGTCGGCCTCCAGCGTGCCTGGAGGCTGCAGGGACTCAGCTGCCGCCAACGGCCCTCTTTAAACGGCCGAGGCACATTTGAGGCCGGCCGGGTTCGCCACCCATTTCTTTCATGCGGCCGGGGTCTGTATGCTTGCAGTATAGGAGTATCATCGGCTGAGTCACAGCGGACACTGCCATACGAGTGGGAGAGCGTCTCGAGGATTCGTGAACAGAAATGCAGGCCTGCCTACAGCCTGGGCCCAAACGCTTGCTTCAAAGCCGCAGTCGCGCAAGCGTCGCACGGATGCAGGGATCCGACTAGACGTGAAAGCTGCTACCGGAGGTTGAAAGGAGTTTTGTCGCCTGCGCGCTGGAGTTTAGACTCCACCCCATTCCGAAGGTGGTGGTGAAACAATAGTGATCCTAGCTACACTTGAGTGCTTTTGGGGATACTGACGGCTGTGACCTACGCTCCATCCTGCAAAATCAATACGGGCTTGGGCTTGGGTGTCGAATTTGGTACAGTGGCGGAATTCGCCACACAACTCCTACATACCAGTGGTTGATGGTGGTCAACAGGAGCGGCTTCGCAGCGGGAGCACTTCCCTTTGCGACCAGGAAACATCACTTTCTCCTTCTGGACCTGGATCTGGAGCGCTTTTTGTCTCGATCCTTGAGGGCTCAGGCACTGAGAAACGGCTGCTTCTACGCTGCAAGCTAAGGCCGCGGCTCGATCCCTATCTCTTCCTCGGTCCCTGTCCCGTTCCTTCGGTCGTTCCTTCTCTTTCTCCTCCGATATGAGAGATGAAAGAGAGGACCTAAGAATCAAGGGCAAGTCCTCGCGCGGATCGTAGCTACCTGTCGCAGCACTCAGCACACCAAGTTGCTGGGTGTTTGAGGCTTTGCTGCTGCTGCTTGGTCGAGGCTTGGCCGAGGCCTGGGAGGCCCAGCGACTTTGGAGCCACCGGGAGCTTTCCCATCGTGTCCAAGCCCTCGGGGTGTGATGGGAGAAGCGGAGACCAGCCCGAAGCCCTCCACATTTCCATGCATTCGTTTGCCCTGCCTGGAGGAGTGTCATTAGCAATCCAGAAGGTCTTTCAGCACTCGCCAAGCGAACATCAATGGCTTTCAAGTCCTGTTCCAAGCAGGCGACTCAAAAAGAGAGGACCCGCGCCGCCGCACCCGGCCTCCTGCATCGTCTTTTTCCTCTTCCTCATGCTTTCCACCAAGCGCTGAGTCGCTCGGTCCTGGCAGCGGCAGTCCCAGTCCGCATGCTACGCGCTGTCTAATTACCGTCTCCCGTCCCCCCCCCCAAAAAAAAAACGAGGCGGCTCTGCATCTAGCTTGTACTTGTTCACCACTGCCATCATGTCCTCAGAGTACGACGTCTACCGAGAGTGCAACAGCACATGCAAGTTGCGCCTTCCGAAAGGCTCACGGCTTCGGAAAGCTCGGCCGAGCAGCCGGGTGGATGTTGGATCGAGTGACGAAGATGCCCCGGTCCAGCTGGGTGATCAGCACGCCTATGTCGGGCCGCTCCTGCACGATTCTTCGCACCTCCTTCTGCCTTCTACGAGACGTGTGCCGTTTGGGGGTGCCTTGGAGAGTCGGGACCGGACGGTGTTCAAGTCTTCCTCGAAAGTGTCCGGCCGCCGCATCCTTAGAAAGACGCCCCCAGTTTTGCCTTGCGTTGCCCTTTCTTGCTTTCAGATTTCAGCCGCCCGACATGACGTCGTTCAGCTTTCGCATCAGCCGGTCCTGGCCCAGGCGGAGCAATGCGCAGCACATGGCGGTGATATGTGCTGCCGTGGTCCGCACTCGGCAGTCTCTCTCCTCGATGCCATAATCGCGACAAAGCTCCCTAACCCGGTTGTCTATGGGCCTCGGTGCCCAGTAACACAAAACAAACACGTATGAGCCGAGTTCCGATGTCTTCCCTGTGGTTAATCTCGGCCAAGGTCGAGGCGACTCCACTTTGCTCGGCTCTTCTTTCTTCTCCCCCGCTGCTGCCAAGCCTGTGTCTAACTCCAGCTCAAGCACTTCCCGCAGTACCCTGCTTTTCCAGCCCACCTGCGGCACCCCCGACGCCACCCATCATCATAGCCATCATGGGGTTGGGCATCATCATGGATGCCAAGAGCATCGGGTTGGCACCTGGCAAAGAGAGCAGCCTGGTTGCCTTCGAATGCCTTCAAGAAAGCGGCCGGGCCTGGCAGCATTCCGGGCATCATGCCTGCCAGGCAGAAGCCCCCCAGCAAAGACACACAACCCGCAAAGCTCGAATCCAGCCTGGCATCGCCATCCCCGGCAGCATGCCGGGCATCATCATGCCTTCTCTTGTACATGGCACACGTCTGCGAAGTGCAAAGAAGCTTACCGCTTCCGATGTGACTGAGCTGCAGCTTGGCGGGATTTGCCACTTCGAAACATCAGGTTAGCCGAACTTGCTAAGGAACCTGCGACCTGCGGCAAAGCTTCACTCTTCCTTGCCCTCACCCCGGGCGGGCCTGGAAGCATCGGGGGCACCACGCCAGGCGCCGTCGGCGCGCCGCCCGCCGGTGCCTCCGGCGCCGGGGCGGCGCTCGGGGCACTGGGCTCGTTCGCCTGCAGAGCAGAGCGCGGAGCGCAAAGTGCTGCAGAGTGCTGCAGAGCACTGCAGAGCATCCCAGCATCAGCGCAGAGCCGCAGAGTGCATTCGCTGATAGGGGCTTCGCTGCTTTGACCCCGCCTGGGCGTCCGCCCCGGGCCAGACGAAGTCCTCGGCTCCCGCCATGGCCGCGGACGCCGCCGCCACGCCCTCTCTCAGCCCCTGCAGAAGTTGCGAGATGGTGAGAGGATATGCGAGGAGAGGAAATTGCGGGAGAGCTGGGAGTGGCTCAGGGAGGCTCAGGCTGTATTTCTTCAGGCTGAGGACGTCGGGAACTTCATCCCCGCCTCTCCGAGAGTCCTCTCTGCGTCCCAGGCCCGACCTGTGCTTCACTTGCTGGCAAGCGCCGTCGCAAGGAAGGCCTTGGCCTTAAGCCTTCAGGCAGAGCTCCGGGCTTCTAGGCAAAGGCGGGCCACTCCTGGCATGGACTTCGGGCTGTCTTGAGCCGGCATGGCTTCCCCGTAGCGAAACAACCTGCCACCAGGCGCTGCGTGCTGCGTGCTGCGTGTGCCGCTACCTATAGCCGAACCTTGAGACTGATGCTGCAGTGCTGCATGCCTCCACGCTGTTTTCACCGCGGTGAGACGGGCATCACATCAGGATCCGGTACTTCTCCTCGTCCGGGACCCGATTGACAACCTCGGTTGCTCGAGTGCACACACGAGCGGCGTCATCAGCTGTCTCCTGCGTGATCGAATGCTGAGGATAAAGCCAGCTTCCCGTCGAACGACACAGAGGCGAAGACCCACGCATCTGAAGAGCTCCAGCAGCAACTGTAACATGAGTCCTGCAACAACACATCTGTGTCAGGTGACATCTTCTGTCCTTCCTTGAAGGCAAGAGTCAGGCTTCGTCCCTCCCACCTGCCATCGCAGTCTGGCTCTCTCTACACAGCCAACGGAAGGCGCATCCCTCGCGCTCTGGTCTTCAAGACCTTTCTCTCTCCGTCTCGTTCTTTCCCTCTGACTCCTCGTGCTCCTCATACTTCCGGACCAGTCCGTCGGAGGCACGTGCGGCCTCCTGCAGAGGAGGCGTGCTGGTACCAGTCCAAGCGCTGCTTTCGCATCGCTTCTCTGCGCCTCCCCTCGCTTGCCTCCCAGCGGAGCTGAAGCCACCTGGGAGTGGATCAAGGCAGCGCAAGAGGTGAGCGCAAGCATGCACCCGAAATCGCGCAAAGAAGGAGCCGGCAGAGGTCGCCCGCCAGAGGCAAAGCATGGAGTCAGTGCCGCAGGAGAGCACCAACCTGTCATGGCTAGCGGCTAGCAACAACCCCACTCAACTTCTCTCAGGCCATCTTTGAAGCAGCCGGGCTGGCTGGTCGTGGTGAGCATTGAAGCGTGCCTTGACGACCTCGAGCACTAGAGCAGACTTTGCCGAGCCAAGATGCAACAAAAGCCCGCACAGGCCCGCAGCCCAGTGGTGATGGCCACCGGATAAGCTGCGCAAGCACGTGGACAGTTGCCTGCCAGTCTCAACTTCGGATCCCGCTCGCAGGATGCGTCTGATGCCTGAGATCCCAGAAGCGTAGGCACGCATCCTTCACAAAGCGGAGGCTTACAGAGCATTCCGTCTGCTCAGGGAATGCACCTCCCCGGTGGTGAGGACCTGATATGGCACCTCCGAAGCAGCACAGGCGCCCATGTCCGCAAGATGTCTCTGGAGTCCCCACATTGGGGTTGTAGTCCACATCTTTGGCGCCAAACAGGTGAACACCGTCCTGCTGCGTTCAAGCTGCCGTTGCTGAGCTCGGCTGTCACTTTGGACGGCCTTTCGGAAAGCCAGCCGGCTTGTTCGCAGGTCCCACGTCTTCAGGTGTCCGTCATCCACCTGACGGTGGCTTTCAAGACGAACCTTGCAAGACGTGCAGAAGCCGCGTGCTTTGAGAAGTCCGCCGTGCTCAGTTGCTGCCGGTGGTGAGGATCCAAACAGGCTCCCATGCACCTATCTTTGCCCGGTCAGGCTTCCCTCCCATGACCCCAGACGGGAGCGTCCCTCCTTGCCTCTGCCCAACATGCAAAGTCACTTGGCGGGAGAGCTTCCCAGCGCCAATGTTGAAGGTCTGGACTGCCTGGGGCACGTCTTGCTTCCGGCAGAAGCTCTGCTTGTTCTGCACTCGTCGCCTCGGCGTCTGCCACGACGATGCAGCCCTCTTGATGGGGATCCCAGAGCGCAGTCTTGACCTCCCGCGCTCCAGCCCAGCGAAAGCGCCCAGCCCAGCTCGAGGCAGCTGGGCACGGGACGGCGCTCAAGGGATTGTCCTCATCGCTCAGGGCCAAGGGCTGCTCAGAGACCTGCCCGCGGCTGGGCGGCTGGGTGCAGAATCTCTCGTCTCCGGGAGTCGGCCCCGGGCCTGGGAGCCGTCTGTGCGGATCAGCCGAAGGCTCGGGCCTCTCGCAGACTTCGGCTCTCGGAGACTTCTCTGTGCTCCTTCGTGCTCCTTCTTCTTCTTTGGCGACTGGGCGCCGGGCTGCTCTTGCCGCCGGAGTGGCACAAACCGGACGTCAGGACCTGAGAAGAGGGTGGAAGGCGGAGGTACGAGAAACCCAAACCATTTGCACAAGAAAGCACTTGGGGCAGCACCGTCTGAGGATCTGAAGGCGATGGGCTGATGAGACACACCTGTGATCGGGTGCTTTCCCATGCCCTTCCTCCATTGCATCTGCCGTTTCGTCTGAACCTCGTCCTCGATCTCGAAGGACTGCTTGCCTAAGCAACAGCGCCGGCGATTGCCACCTAAGATCCCAGATCTCGGGTTGCCCTCGGCAACCGGCAGGAGACTTCCGCTGTCTCCTCAGAAAACTCCACCTGATGGGCGGCCGGGCAACATCAATCACACGAACATCCGGCAGGCCATGTGACATCCCGGCAGCATGGACTGCTGGGCCGTGGACGACGTGGATCCCATTCTTGTTTTGGAGATCGCAGGTGCCTGGTTTATTGGAGCGCTCTTTTCCAAGACCCTCCAAGCCGACCGCGACGTCTGCCTACCATAAAACGATGGCGCCCAGGGTCCCCCGGCCTGCAAAGCTCCGGATGCGTCGCAAGCATTCACGCAGTAGGACACGCAGTAGGCAGCCGGCACTGCGGCGACGACTCGCGAAGGTTGGCGGCAAAGCCACACCTGGCCATGGCCACTGTCACAGCCACAAAGAGTGCCATCAGAGACCTCTCTCCAAAAATCGAAGCGCAGCCGGGGCGACTCCGGCACGGAGTGGCGCAGCAGCCATCAGACGTCAGAACGGCGCACCAGGGACCGCCATGGCTGCTGCAGGAAAGCGTCTGCGCGTCGAAAGTTGGCTGTACCAGGTGTTGGATGCTCTGTCAGAGAAGTTCTGGGATGGGCAGAAGCCGAATTGCAAAGTTCTTGGTTCCTTGGTGCGACACGCGAGAGCATCCGGAGCTCGAGCGGTTGGAATCAAGCAAATTTAGCTGCAAGGCTTGCGCGTCAAAGCTGAGTCCTGCAGAGCAGCTCCTAGGCGCATGCAGGCGCATGCGGCCGGGCCCAACATTTTCAATCGACGGGCGAGTACTGCCTTTCGAGTGTGGGAGGACCGGAAACACATGTGGGAAAGTCCGAAGCCTCGTCGTCGACCTCGCACCGCTGCAGCCGCTAGAGTAGCTGCTCTCGATTACGGGGCTGCATGCCCCTATCCCGTTTGCTTGCTTGTTTCTTGGTGCTCTCTCTACTCCCCTCCTGCATGCAACGTGTGCTTCTTGGCACTCTCGACCCCTTTCCTGTTTTGCAGCGTGTGCATCCTGGTGCTCTCTATGCCCTGTCCTGTTCGCTCCTTCACATCTTTAAACCCCCATCCGGTTACAGCTTCGTGGTGCTCTCTCTCTTCCTCTCCCAGGCTTAAGGGGCAAGTCAAGCCCCCCGGGCACTATGGCCCGCCCGCCTTTTAACGGGCTTTTAGAGGGGAGTGAAGTTAGATGACTGCTGCGACCGAAAAGGCTCTCTCTCTCTCTCTCTGTCTGTCTCTCTCTCTCTCGCTCTCCCTCTCCCTCTCTCTACCCCTGCGAAGGTTGCCGCATGTGCGTCTGGGTGATCTTTGCCCTTCTCGGAGCTCTCTACCTGCAGTATGCATGTAATTCTGATGTTCTCCCCCATCCTGCTTGCAGTGTGTGCTTCTCGGTGCTCTCTACCCCTGTCCGTTTGCAGCGTGTGGATCGCGGGTGACGGTTGCAACAGAAATCAAAACAAACAGTACCGAAAACCACCGCTGCAATCGGTAACGGAAACCAGCGGGGTCTGTTCCGGAGACCAGGGAGCCACCCGCTGCTCACTTTTGGCTGTTTTCTACCCATGTCCAGTTTGCAATCCATGTGCTTCTTGGTGCTCTCTACCGCTAACCTGTTTGAATCGTGTGCTTCTTGGTGCTGTCTGCAACCCCTTTCCTGTTTGCAGCGAAAACTTCCCGGTGCGTTCTACCCGTATCCTGTTTGCCCAAAATTCTTTGGGCGTTCTCGGCCCCTTTCCGCTGCTTGAAGTTTGCAGCGTGTGATTCACGGTGCTCACTCTCCCTGTCTTGTTTGCTGCGTGTAATCCTTGAATTTCTCTGGACTCGAGCCCTAGCCTGCTAGCTGCTTGGTGTACTTCTTGGTGCTTGCGGCCTGTGCTCCTTTGTATCCTTTTTTCAGCATGATTTTGTAGTGCTTTCCAGCCCTGACCTGTTGGCTGCACACTTCATCGATTCAGACTGTCCTCAGTGTCATTGAGACTTCTGAATATGATACTTGAGGATATCATGGGAAAGCACGCCGCATGCCCTAACAGATGACCTCAGACCTTTGCCTCGGTAGAAGCATTGGTGAGAAGTCAGCGCTTTCCCATCACCAAGGTGAAGAAATACTCGCTCCTTGCCCTCGCTCCCGTTTCCCCTTCCCAAACACTTAATCCGCGAAGGCATACCAACTCGCCCCCCACCGAGGAAAACAGAACACCCTTTCTCCATCCCAAACACTTAATGACTGAAGAAATACCCACTCGCCGCCTGCCGAGGAAACAAGGCCCTGTTTCCCCCTCGCACACACTGAACCCGTGAAGAAATACGCTCGCCTCCCTCCGCGGAAATGCGGAAGTGCGTTTCAGGTCTGCCGACTCGTGTCCGGGGCGTTGCGTTTCAGGTCTTCCGTTCGCAACCGGCCGGACGCGCTTCATCCTTTGTGAGGTAGCGCTTGACGCACGCCTGGGTGCGTTTCAGGTCCGGTTCGCGCATGGATGCTCCGGTAATCGGATTGGGTGGGAGTGGACGTTCGGGCACGCATGCGCTGGTAATCGGATGGGGTCGGAGTGGACATTGTTACGGTTCGGGCACGGATGCTCTGGTACTGGGATGGGAGCGGAGTGGACATCATTACGGTTCGGGCAATGGGATGGGGTCGCATTGGACGTTGTTAGGGTGGAAAATCCTGAAGCCGTAAACCCCCATAAGAACTTGAACCACAAACCCCGACCTAAACCCTGAAACCAGAACCCTATGCATACCCAAAACCCTGAGATCGCTAATGCCCAAAAACCCGAAACCCTGAGCCCCAAAACTAAACTCTAAACCCGAAACCCCAAACCCTAAAGCCCTAATCCAACCCCAAACTCGAAAACGCTAAAGCCTAAACCCTAAACCATCACCCCAAACCCTAAAACCCCACACACCAAACCCGACCCACAAAGCCCTAATCCAAAAAAGCCAACCCTGAGCCCTCAACCCCAAACCCTAAACACTGAGATCGCTCATGCCCCGAAACCCTCAACCCAAAACCCCAGAACCCAAACCCTGAGCCCCAAACCCAAACCCTAAAAACCCAATCCCACAACCCCAAACCCTAAAGCCCTAATTGTGAAACTCAAAGCTCGAGAGGGTCGTTACTTAGTGGGGCAACTACGAACCCTCCCGATCGCGCCTGCACGTCCAAAGACGTGTTTTCCTTGCCTCGCACCAGAATGCCTTCGGATGCCTGGCATGAGCGATGTTCGGGCTCAGNGTGTTTTCCTTGCCTCGCACCAGAATGCCTTCGGATGCCTGGCATGAGCGATGTTCGGGCTCAGGGAGGTCACAGAACCTTGTAAAAGTCAGGACACAAAGTATTCATACGGAAACACACCATCACTGTCAACATTACTTTCAAGTTTCACACTGGTTCCGTGTCTGATCTTTCTGTTACAGATCAGAACCCCCTCCTGGCCAATCGCTAGGGGCAAAAGCAGCTCTGAAGCCATCATGTCCCACCATTCTGATGGGTTCTGTGGCTTAGAAAAAAATGTCGGCCCGTTGAAGGGTCCCTGGGATCCACCCGATGGGCACTTCTCAGCTCTCAGCCCTTGTCGCAGAGCGGCGAGGTCGACCGCTAATCTCTTGTCACTCGGCACCCGGGGGATTCCTTGCCTGTTGAGGTGATCGTAGAGAGACCGACAGTCGGAGACAGAGGATCGGCAAGACGGCGTCGTCGACCGTCGTCATCACCCCGCTGATCATGGTCTCGTACATCGAGCGGAGATATTGGGCCGTTTCGAGCCCTTCTGCACAGGCGCACCGAATGTGCTACGGCACACTCGCTGTCCGGCTCGCGAGCGCCAATCTGCAACATTGCAGACACCCGCCTGGCCGGATAACGCAGCACGGTCCGCGAAGGTGACGAGAATACCCAACTGGGATGCCACCTTCGAATTCCCTTTCTTGGCCTTGCGCTGGACCCCTGTCGAGTAGGGGCCCTCCGTTTGCTTGCCCATCTCGTTCTCCTCAGCGGTGAGAACGTACACGCTTTCTTCGGGGTCTTGCTCCCGAACATTGGCCCACGCCGCGTCGTGGTAGACGACGATCATCAGGTTCCCCTTTGGGATTCCCCTGAACTCAAGCCCACGGTCCCTGAACTGGTAGGCCTTGGTCGCGATGCCGTTGGTAAACTTGAGATCGCCGTAGGTGGGCGACTTCTGGAGCTGTTGGGCCATACTCACCGAGCAAGTGAGATCAGGTCTTGTCTGAGCGCTCATCCACGAAAGAGCGCCGATCAAGCTCCTGTTGTCGCTGACCAGCTCAGGCGGGGCCTGGTCCGCTTCGTTAACTCCAGCTGGGATATCAAGAGTGAACAAGCGCGTCTCTGCGTACTTGTTCTGGGTCATCTTCACCACTTCGTTCTCGACCGAGATTCGCGAGCCGAGGAACTCGAAGCTGTCCATCTCCCAAGTCTCAATTTCAAACCTTTCGGCTAGTCCCCTTTGGATTGCGTGCTGTAGTCCGCGAGGAGCTCCGATGAGAAGATCATCTACGTGACATCCCACATAGGCTACTGGTTCTCCGGAGAATCCTCCGTCACCATCGCGGCGGCGGAGCATGAAGATGCAGGGGTCCATGGCTGACTGCTCGAACTTGTACATGGCCTTGTCGCCGTGAACGGTGAGCTCGAGCTCTATGTCGAGGATCCCGGCTTGGAGATCCTGCCACCATGTGTGGGGGCTGGTCGCCAGGCCAAAGACGTTCTTTATGATTGGTAGCATTCCGGGGAATCCGGTCCTCGGTTGATGCATGTACAGATAGCTCCCGGTGAGGAATGCGCACCTTATGTCCCCCGCCGCCAAAGTCCAGGGATCTCCTTCACGTAGTCCGTCGGCTGTCCGCTGGAGCATACACGCCAGCCCACTCCTCGAGAGCGCCGGCGCATCTGTGCTGAGCTTGAGGTCCTCGTTGGTGAGGTCGGGATCGGTGTGTCCCGCGATCACAAGTCTGGACTTGCACTTCCAGGGGACGTCTTCTCCTTCTCGTCTCCGCGACCAGTTTTTGTCCTTATATGCCCATCTGCTCCTTAGCACTCGCTCGGCGGGGACTCGGCGAACGCGTTCACTCTCGGCGGTCGTCAAGGGCTCGAGGGCATCGAAGGACAAGTGCTCCTCCCACTGTACTCGTTCCGCTTCTCGGAACTTTTCATGAACTTCGCTGGGGATCTCGGACCACTTGAGCTCCTTCTCTTTGCGCTTCTCGAGGCCTCTGGTAGTCAGCTGGGTCTTCAGCATCATGGCCTCGTGCCCGTCGGGGTTGAGATCGGCAGCGGCGGTCTTGCGCTTGAGCCTTCTCCTAGGTCTCTGGTGATCAGCTCAGCCTCATGGTCTCCGGGGCGTTGTCCTCGTTCTTCGTCAGGGTGGTCTCCATCCAGACTCATCTCTTCGTCCAGGATATCGCTCAGGTAGTCCATGTCTTCGTCCTCGGCATAGACCTCGTCGGCGTCGGGGTCGTGGTCGAGTAGACGTTCGACTTCGGGTCTTGTAGGTCTTCGGGTACTCTGGGTGCTTTGCCGAACACCCACTGTGAAGGACTGTACCCACACCGCCTGCGGAGGTCGTTCTTCGCGGCGTTGATGATGGGGACGGCCAGTTCCACTTCGTCCTCGGTAATACTGAGCTGGTAGGTCACCTTCTCCCACACGTGCTTCCACCAAGCCTGCTGTCTTTCTACCCCGCCAGCCTGCCAGTGGCTTTGGGCAGCCACGCTACGGACTCCAATTCCATGCCAGTCGCAAAGTCGACCAAGTGCCGCTTGTAGCCCTCCTTCGAGATCGATGACCACTGCCTTAGGCGGTCCAAATGGTATAAGCCACATCTCGTTGAACTTGGCCTCGATGTCATCGCTGGATTGCCCGTCTACCTTGATCGCCAGGTGGTAGGTGGTGCCATAGTCGACAACAGACAGGAACGCGTGCTTGACGTCTTCGGTGTCGTGGCAAAAGAAAAGATCCAAGCCGAGGGTGTCATTAAAGTCGGCCATAGGAGGTATAGTGCTTGGTCTCGCAATCTTGGGGGCGGCGTTGGCGTCACACACTTGGCATTTCATTGATCTCGCCGCCTTCAACACGGACAAGTCACAGCCTGCCAGACGTAGGTGTCTAATCAGATCTTCTTGTCTAGGGTGACCAAGATTTTGGTGTAGACGATGCAGGGCGGACGCCACATTGCGGGGCGTGTCTTTGCCAAAGGTGATGCCGGTGGCTCCCATAGGGAGCTCTTGTTTTTCCTCACCACCCTCGCCGGTCGAGACCATCTTGACTTCGTGTACTCTGTCCCCACATTGCACGGCTCGGCTGTCGTCCCCGGGCCGGAACATGACGGCGAAGAACTTCCCTTGCTCCTCGCTGTGATGTTGTCGAGCTTCCCGGAGGACTGGGTCCTTGCGGATGTCGTAGAGAAGGCAGTCCTCGCAGCTCCCGGTGACAACGACAGTCCCTCCGTCTTCGATCTGCTGCTTCGTGAGCTCCAGGAGTCCTTCATCGCACTCGCAAGGCCTCCCCTGTAGGTTGACTCGAAGTTCGCGAGGTCCTCCTTCGTGAATGATGTGGAAGGCGTTCTCCTTCCCTTCTGGGGAGCGATATCTCTCCCACGACATATATAGGCTCAAACACATCCTTCCCGATGGCCGTCGCCTCGTGAGTAGCGTCGACTCCTCCAATTTCAAACATCACGATGGGGTCCCTATCAACCTTCGGGTAGATGTTCTCCGCCATGTAGCTCCCGGCAGCGGTAATCAGCGTCGCCATCATGACACCGATCTTAGCTGCATTGTTGAAGATAGTCCTCCGAACGCTAGCGCGGGGCTTAGCGCTCTTGCTGGCCTGTGGTGCCCGGGCAGTGGCGTTGTTCTTTCTGGGGATCGGGAAACCACAGTTCTTGAGGACCTTCCTCATCTCTTCTCCGGCCTTGTAGAGGTTTGCGGGTAGTGTGATAGGTCAGGCTCCATCTCTTCCCGGTCCAAGGCTCCGTTCCGTGCTTGAAGAAGGGGTCGAACTCCTTGAACTTGTTGCGCGTGTCGTGGACCCTACCGGGCAACCATTGGCCGGTATTCGCCTTCCTCCATCGGACTTCCGCGCTGAGGGTCTCCTCGGTGACGTCCTTGTCCTCGATCCACAGTCCTCCGCCACTGTCCTGTCCGATACTGATCGTGTAGTTGTTGGTGTTCCGAAGGTTGTGGTAGTCATGATGACTTTCAGTGCGGACATTGTACGACAAGCTCACCGAGGACCAGGTAGCTTCTCGACCAAGTTGGTGTCGGGCGAAGCCATTCAAGTAGCGCACAACATTGTCATGCTCCCGTGTCTTGTTCGTGAGTCCAACCACTCCGCCGTGCGAGAAGAGGCCGTAGGTGAAGTAGTCTACCAAGTCCCCGGTCTTGCCCCCGAACACATAGTCTCGTGTGGCCCGAGTCATAGCCGAGGCCTTCGAGCAGCTTCAGGAGCGTCTTCGGGTCGTAGTCGCGGGCCCGGTAGGAGGCGCTGAAAGCGTCAGCATTCTTGCACTCAGTCTGCTCGCACTTGTAGGTGGTCTGGATCTCCTGAGCTCCACGTCGGAGGTCCTCGTTGGTGACGTAGGTCCCGCACTTGACCTCGTGGTAGTCGTCTCCGCAGCATCCGTTGCTGCGATCAGTGGGCTTATCTCCAAAATGGCGGCCACCGATCTCATAGGTCTCCACTTCGCCACCGCGTAGATCGCGTCCACAACGTGGTAGAGGATGAACTTGCCCTTGTTGGCGTCCTGGGTCGTGTAGAAGATGACGTCCGCCTCCATCACTGGACTCGCGGTGCATTGTCGTGTCCTCGCGAGGGGAAAATCCAACGGCCGGGGCGAGGCTCCCAACCGCTGGCGCATTGCCGGGGCTCACTTTTCTCCCGCGGGCGGTTCCACCAGCGCCTTCGCCTTCGCCTTCTGCTTCAAGACGGCTAGCCTCGTCTCGAGCGCCCGTATCTCCTCGAGGGTGTTGGGGTCGATCTCCGAGTCCATGGCCTCGCTGGTCTCCATGGGCACTCCTCGCTTCGTGGTCTTCCGGCCGATGGGAAGATCCCGGGCTGCACTGTAGCCCCCTCCGTCCGTGATGACATCCCACGGCGCGGTCCGAGAGGATCCCGCCACACTCGAGGTCTCGGAAGGAAACGGCACGGTCGCGCTTGCCTCCAGCGTGTCCTCGGTGCCATAGTGCTCCCGGTGCTCCTTCTCCTCCCTCTCCTTCCACCACGTGGCGTAGCGCGCGAGTTCCACGTGCGGATTCGGACTCATCCTCACTTCCCGGGCTGCCCACATCCCGTACTGGCGGGGGATCTCCTGGAACTCGAACCCCTTGTACTTGCCGATCTTCATGAGCTCGGACCCCGGCGTGGACACCGAGTCCCTGATGAGCCGGATGAGATTCTTCTTGGTTGTCGTGGACTTGTACAGCACGCCCAGCTCGTCCGCCTTGATCCTCAACTCCGCAAGGGTCATGTTGCCCACCGACTTCATCACGGAGGCCTGCTGAATCGTGGGATCGTTCATCCGGTGTTCCATGATCGTTGCTTTCAGCTCTTCGCAGGTCCATGCTCGGTGTACCACCAGCCCAAGTCTGTTGCATTCCTCGAGGAGCTCCGTCTTCGTCATCTTGGAGATCGCGGGCTGCTTGCATGCCATCTCCGGGAAAATTCGCGGGGCTTTCAAGGGTGTCGCTAGCTCGCACTTTCGCGAAAGATGATCTTCCGACGCAACGGGAAAGAACTTTCGTTGCCCTCAGGTTCCCATTGATCAACTGCAGTCTCAAGCGGCTTTCCAGTCCTACAGCAGAAACCTTCGGTCACTCTCAGGTCACCAACAGACTGCAACAACATGTTCTTCTGCACGGTATGTTGTGTCTTCCATGTAGATGGGTTACACAGTGCTCTGCGAGGTACGATGTGTATGCGATGCCACATGGAATCCCCTTCCAACCAAAAGTCCGAATTGATCTTCGTCTTCTCCCACCAGTTCATAAAAGGAAACACCGTGCAACTGATCTTGTGTGAGCAACTCCTTGATCTCGGGGCTGAGTTTCTTATCGTAGAAGATCTTGTATGGAGGAGCCTTCGTGGTAGATGTGGTTGGTGTAGGTGACGATGTCAGCTGCTTGGTGGAATCGTCCGGGCCCGTGGTGCTGAAGTTACTTTTGGTCTGCTTTTGAGGTCCTAGAACAGACAATGCGAAAGCCATGTATTGCGACCGGCTCTGAGCAGCAGTCTCTCCGATCACGAGCTTCTTTAGCTCGCCGCAGGGCTTTGCCGGCACAATGGGAATGGCAGGATGCCCTGAGGACCGAGAGCCCCACGCGAGTGAAGTCGGCCCTGTTCTCCGCCACGTCGTAGACCATCCCGAGCTGGGCCAGAGCTGGCTTCGACATCAAAAGCGGAACATCGCCATTGATCACGGAGGTCTTCATCTCCACCACTTTGTCCCCCATGTTGAACCGCAGAACCACATGAAAAGAAGAGTGATGCACCTTGCCGGTCCCAAAACGAAAAGCTTCTGACTCCCTGACCAGCTCCGGAGCGCAGCCCATCCCCTTCAGCACGTCGCTGTACTGCTGAAGCCACATGGTGCCAGTCACCGCCTTAGCACATGCCGTATCGGTTATGCCCAAGAGCGCGGAACCATCTTGGCGAAGAGAGAACACCTCGGCGGGGACGTGGTGGCACACTAAGAGTTCATTGACTCGACGCGCGGCGCCCTGCGCCGAGGTGCAGAAGTTAGGGCACTCGGGGTCCCGATGCCAGTGCCCTTTCTTGCCACAGCTCCCGCAAAACGATCGTGCCTTCATGATCTTGACTTTCTCATCGCGGCTCTGGTCGGTTTTCCTGGCCGCCTCTCTGCCCTGTCCTTGCGCCCGGTCGCCTTGAAACCCCCCTTGCTTTGCTCTGCTCCCTGTAGCGGTCCTTGGCGCTTTTTCCCATGGCTTACGATCTCCACGATCATGTAGCACAGCGGCTTGTTGTAGTCGTAGGAGGTCGTACTGGTTCCCTACGCTTGCTAGTAGATTAAGTTCTTGGGCTTCATCAAGTTGTAGGCGATCGATGTAGAGCCATGCTGCGCATTCTTGGGGGATGCTGCAACCGACTTCTCTAAGGCGTGCATGAAGACGATCATACTCTGAGTTGTAGTCCCTGATAGACTGCCCATGTCTTCTCTATTGTTTCCTGAAGAAGTCTGAAAGCGCCTTTCCAATCCTCGCGATTTCCAAATCCAAGAACCTGGCGTTCACCCAAGACACGAAGTAGCCCACACCGCCTTCCGAAGCAAGCCTTGGCACTGAAAGCTCCTCGGCAGCAATCCAAGCCTTGCCGGTTAGATGTTGATAGAGAACAACACCCTGGTAACAGGGTAATGCGCCGCCAAGCCTCGATCTGCCTTAGGTAACTGCGAGCTGAGCTGCCCACATCATCGGAGTCGTCTCCTGAGAAAGCAGGGACCGCGAGTTTCTCTGAAGCTCGGCCGTTGCCAGAGGGGCGCTTGTCATCGCCCGCGTCTCCCTGGAAGCCCCCTTTGTCGTAGTGAGACCATCCTGCCCAGGCCAAGCCAACATCATCCTGAACATGACCGCCATTCCATGATCCAGACCCCCGATCGCCTGAATCACTCCCTGGGTGGCGGCCAGCTCGACCATCCGCCTGGGGATCGCCTCGTTGGTCTCCCCATCCGCGGCCTCGATCTTGCCAAACATCGTGATGTGCTCGCGCCGCCCACGGGTCCCGGCCGTGTGACCAGGGGTCATCGTTTCCGGCAGTCCACCGGTCGTGGCTAGTCGCCGGTGTAGTGGCGTCCCAGCTCTGACGCCTGTCCCAAGTAGAAGCGCGGTCAGTGTCCCATTGCTGCACACTCCTGTCATTTCCCCATGACCTTCACTCATGATCTTCCCAACGACTCTGACTCGAGTCCTGCCACTGATCAGCGCTCCTCCATAGGTCGGCGTTTGCATTCCGGTTTCCGTCAGCCTCGTTCACATCATCGGACGAGTGAGCCGTCGCTCCGTGGGCCGAGGTCTGAGGAGGCCCCGGCTCGGAGTCATCAGGGCCCGACATAGCGGATCTCTAAGGAGCCGAGGCTCCGCTACCAATGTGAAACTCAAAGCTCGAGAGGGTTGTTACTTAGTGGGGCAACTACGAACCCTCCCGATCGCGCCTGCACGTCCAAAGACGTGTTTTCCTTGCCTCGCACCAGAATGCCTTCGGATGCCTGGCATGAGCGATGTTCGGGCTCAGNGTGTTTTCCTTGCCTCGCACCAGAATGCCTTCGGATGCCTGGCATGAGCGATGTTCGGGCTCAGGGAGGTCACAGAACCTTGTAAAAGTCAGGACACAAAGTATTCATACGGAAACACAGCATCACTGTCAACATTACTTTCAAGTTTCACACTAATCCCTGAGCTCTAAGATCGCCGAAAACCCTCAATTAACCCTAAACCCTATCCCACAAAAAACAAACCCTAAACCCTTAACCCTAGATCCCAAACTCTGAGCCGCAAAGCCCAACCCTAAACCCCAAACCTTGAAACCTGAACCCTTTGCGCGCCTTAAACCCGAGATCGCTAATGCCCCTGAGCCCCAAACCTAAACAGTCAACCCAAAACCCCAAACCCTAAACCCAACCCTAAAGCCGCACAGCCCTTAAGCCCTAATAAAACGCTGAAACCCTAAAATGCTAACCCTAAAGCCTGAACCCTAAACTTAAGCGAGATTGCCGGCCGGCGGCGAGCGTAGCTGCAGTCAATGCAGCAGGCTCCGGAGCAAGCGGCAGTCGAGCGAGGAGCCCCAGCACCTTCCAATGGTGCTGGCGCACGGCTCCGCACGTGCTGAACATAATGGAATTATATGACATATGACCCTAAACCTTGGGACCTAGGATTTTGGGTATTGGGTTCTGGATTTTTGGAATCTATGTCGCTGTGGCAAATCTCTGCGAGAGCACTCCTTGACAGACAATGAAGAAAGTCCGGGTGAAGCGAAACTGCAACAAAGGGCAACTGAGCGAACCAACCGTTCGCGACTGTGTCCTAGCTCGTTGACCGGGAGTCTGGACAGGCATCTACAATAAGACAAAAAACCTTCGTGGCGACCTTGCTTGTCGTTTACTTGACTATTGGAAGCTGTAGATGGTTTCGAGAACTGGACTTTGTCACTGTCTCCTGCAAACTCATCGAGACTGTTCGGCTTCAACTGCCAGGGCACATCGACCCAAGTGAAGGTGACATGCCTCTGCCCTTAAGCAAGCCAGCACTGTGGGCATAGATTCCTGTTTCGAATCTTTTGGCTGTGGTCTAAGGGATGTACGCTGGCCACATAAAAGCCTCTAGGCCCCCAGAAGGCCTCCCCGTAAGGGGCCTTCCCGCTTCGTCGTCCTTCTCTGTGAAAGGACCTCTAAAAGTTCCCCCTCCCGTCACAAAGAAGGATGACGAAGAGGCTACCTAGGCACGCACTACACCACACGTCTGGCGTGGTGGTGATCGTGACGGGGCATCCAGGCCAGGCGCCACCAACAGCGGCGGCAGTAGCAGCAGCAACAACAACAACAACAGCAACAACAACATGTAACGGCGGCAAAAACAACTAACTACTTGACACGACCTGCAGCAGAACCTCAGATCCTGCCTCCTCGTGCCGTGCTTCTTGGCGAAGAGATGCTGGGTGCCTCCCATAGCTCCAGCGGGCGAGGTGATCTGTCATCACAGTCATCCTCGAAAGACCGTAGGTCGGTTCCTGCAATCAAACCGGCGTGACAATAAAGCACAACAAAAGCTTAACAGGACACAGGATCTGCGACACGCCAGCTGGCAACACGCCGACCTCTCTTAGAGGATGCTCTGCGATGACTAGTAGCTCTTCCGTGTGCCCATGCTCCTCAACAAACAAGATGGATGCATTCAAAGTGTTTGGAAGCATGGACCTCTCTCTGCATACAAGTGTTACACATGCTCAACAATCCAAATACTGACAAAATACGAGCATCATGTACTGTCATGTATCGCTCGCAGTACACTCGTGTCGAAGTGTGTTTTCAATCCATAGCCACGACATCAAATCGTAGAAAAAGCTTCATGCTCAAAACAACTATTGCCGATGCATGTACAAAACATGCGTACTGTGCTAAGTAGATACTGCTAACAAGAAATATGAGATTGGTAAAGCAATCAAACGTGTGTTCGGAAAACCGGGCTGTGGTCTTGGCTTCAAATGTTCAAACTTTCTTACACTATGTTCCCTGTTAATACTTTCCATGTTATCGTCCATTGCTAATTGCGAATTGGGTTCAGGACCTCAGGAGCTTACATGAACTGCCAGACTAGGGCTGAGCATGCCCCGTCCAGCCCTTTAGATCTTTTTGGGGGTGCCATGTGCCAGGTTAGGACGGTTAGGTAGGACTCAGGCTTCAACGGGCCCGTCACCGGCACAAAGTGACCGTATGGCACGCTTGATCGCGCAGGACTACGAAGTCCCCCACGCCCATGCAGGCCAAAACAGATCTTCTCTCAGGAATCTGCGCCGCAAAACGAAGTTATTGCACCCCTTGGGTTGGGAAACAGCACCAAGCGCCTTATGGGGTTGTATGAAAACCCGATAGGAAATGGAACCTGCCCGTCGGGGTACATGGATTCCATGAACTTAGCATGCCGTTGTTGCTACCAACACTTTCCGAAAATCGGTTTCCGTGGTTGACGTCCGCCACTTCAGAGGCGCGCGGCATTCGTTCCACACATCACGAAGAAGAACCCACCGCATGTAGAAAGTGCGACGCGGGAAAAAATGGGTCGGATCAAGGTGCTGCGGCTTCTGTTGTTCCGTGCGCCGATTCACCTGTCACCCACTCACCTACGGGTCGGGCTCCTGGCCTTCACTTACCTCGGGTCAGCGAGAAATGTAGAGAGCTATCCTTATAGCAGTCTCTACATAATCCCCAATGGTACCTTTGTTGCATACTTGCGAGCCGTTAGCAAGATTAACGGTGCTTTTTGTGGTTTAATACACCATACAGTACACGGCGTGTTCGGAAAGCACAGTTGTTATTCAATGTTGTATCAACATAAGCCGCACATGAAGCCCTAAAAATCGTGTATTCCAGCTTTTCCAGCTACCATCTCTTAGACCCTAAATACCATATACCCGCTCCAACACTTATGTTTCCTCTTTGCATTGCCCGCATTGCTAGGAAGAGCCGGCATGGCAGGGTTGGTCTCGGGGAGACACAGTTTCCGATGAATCGGAAAAAGGGCCGGGTAGGGTCTGGGGTCTGGGGTTAGGCCCAAGGTCAAGCCGTGCGTGCTACATACAATCTTAACGTGGGAATCCCCCGGCACGGGTCCTCGTGTTTTGTTTTGATGGCTCTTGCTACTTCAACCTAGTCAACGCAAGCTCCAACAACGGTCCCACATGACTCAAGAACATCGCGCTGCCCACTGGCTGGCTCAACATGCAATCTACTGCTATGCGTGCACACGCCATGGCGAGACTTCCAGACTTTATGCCGCATATTGAGGTCACCTCCAGTCTGGGCTGTAGAGTTGCGATCTTTTCGGCCCCAAAGCCTTCGCGGAAAGTTTGCGCTGCTCCGTGGCAGCTCAAGGCTTGCCTTTCCTAAGTCCAACAGAGTCTTTTGTCAAGGAGTTGCCTGAGTTGGACGAATGTAGTGTCAGTTTGTCTGTTTCACCGGCAACGGGAAGAGTCGACACCATGCGAAGTATCAATAACAGCACTTCGTGGCCTGGAACTTGCACTGCTTCGCAGGCGCTGCCCCATGCGCCTACAGTCGCCTACATCCTACATGAAGCCCCAAGCCAGGCACTTTCGCCTTGCTAGCCGAAAGCTGCAAGCATGCTTCATCTCTGTACCATTTGGACCTTGCGCGTGCTACAGCAGAACTGGGCAGCCACTTGATCCCAAACCGTCACAGCCGGGGCATCGTGAATCTGCGTCATCTGCTCCTTCAGCTGTGCCATCTCGGCCTCGCAGGCAATGCAAACCTCTTGTGCGCAGTTCCCAATTTGCGCTGGTGGGCAGTCTTCGCCGTTGGCCCGACCATTGCTGATGCCAGGTCGCAACACGAAGTCACATGAACCAACGAAGCAGATGGCTTGCATGGCCTTGATCTGTGCCCCTAATCCAAAAAACCCAACCCTTAAACCCTCAACCCCAAACCCCAAAAACCCTCAACCCTACGCAAACCCCAAAACCCTAAACCCTGAGCCCCAAAAACCCTTTCAAACCCTGAGCCCCAAACCTACACCCTCAACCCCAAAGCCTGAAACCCTAAACCCCAAAAACACAAACCCTAAACCCTCACCCTAAACCCTAAACCCTCAACCCCAAACCCTAAACCCTGAGATCATCCCAGAAAATAAAACAAACCCTAAACCCCCTACAATCCCAAAAAGACCCAGCCCTAAACCCTCAACCCCAAACCCTAAACCCTGAGGTCGCTGATGCCCAAAAGCCCTCAAGCTTAAGCCGCAAAACCCTAAACCCTCACCCCAAACCCTAAACTAAACCCTACACCCCAAGCCCAAGAGCCCAAATCCTAAACCCCAAACCCCTAAAACCCTAACCCTAACCCAACCCTAAACCCTAAGACCGCCAGTGCCCGAAAACCGCCCCCAACCGAAACTTGAAACCCTAAACCCCAAGCCCAAAAGCCCAAATCCTGAACCCCAAACCCCAAAGCCCTAACCCAACCCTAAACCCTAAGATCGCTAATGCACCAAAACCCTCAAGCCTAAACCCTAATCCCACAAAAAGACCAACCGTAAAGATCGCCAATGTCCAACAAAACATAACCCTTAACCTTAAACCCGCAGCCTCAAACCCTATCTCTCACCAATGCATGTGACATGCACCATACGTGCGTCACAATTTGTCTTTGCACTGCGTTGAATTTGTGCTGTCCTTAATCCTGACTTCCGGGCCTGAAATCGGACCTGAAATGTATTCCACCGCGTGTGAAACATATAAGTCCCGCCGAGGATAAAGGACACTAATTCCCCCTCTCAAACACTTAACCTGTAAAAAAATACCCGCTCACCGACACAGTTTCCCCAGTCTCAAACACTTAAATCCCTGAAGAAGTACCCGCTCACCGCCCGCCGAGGAAAAAAGGACACAGTTTCCCCCTCCCAAACACTGAGTCTGTGAATAAAAACCCGTGCCCAATTTTCCCATCCTAAACACTTCATCCGCGAAGAAATGCCCGCTCGCCCCCAGCCGAGGACAAAAGGACACTGTTTGCCCCTCCAGAGACTTAATCCGTGAAGAAACTCCCTCTCCCAAGATCAATCCGTGAAGAAATACCGGCGCTCGGCCTCCCCTCACTGAATGCGAGCTAAGACTTGAACAGTGTAACAGTTCCAGCCACGCATGGAGGACAAACAGCCAGCATGCCTTAGAGGGAAACAGAAGAAACGCAACAACGACTAGAAACAGCACATGATACTGATAAATAAGTAAGTGCGGTCACTGGCTGTGCAGTCAGCTCCCCGACCCAACTGATGAAGCTTCCAGTTCAACTTGCTCGCACACCTACCGCTGCCACTGTGGTCATCTAATGCTAGACCTGAGGGTTATCAAGGAGGGGACTGACAGGGGAAGAAAGCAGAGATGCAGCACGGCAGGACACCCACTGCAAAGAGTAATCAACACCCTTGTTCTATCACAAGCTTTCTCGCTACAAGAGTCCGGAAAGGTCAGTGGCACACCATTTCCGGACAGCTGCAAGCCATGCAAGGGTTCTTCAGATCCTTGAGGAGCCCGCAACCTCGAAATGGATGTCCTGCGAGCGTTGAACTTAACTCCGCAGAGTGGTACTTTGCGGCAGATGGAAGCAATGCCGTCCTGCTCGCAATCTGGACGGGACGTGCCCCTTGATCTGCATGGCCATGTCCGGAGACTTTGCAGCTGTTCCTGCGACCCCGTCTACTTCGGTACAGAGACGGCGCTGCGATGCGCAGCGTCCTCGATGGAAGTCTTCAGCACTGCGGGGTCTACTTGCATCTCTTGCTGTCCTGCCTGTACGGCCCAGGCTTTGGGTACAGCAAAAAAAGGAGCACTTGGCATGCTTCTTTGCCTTCGGGATGTGCAGGCGCTCGCCCTGAGACAAGCGCACGCTGAGATTCTGCGCGAAAGCTCTTCGACATCGCGCCTGGGCATCCGGTGCAGCGCATTCCGGGTGCCTTGCGGAGCTTCGCAAGGCGTGCGAAGAGTTGCATTGAAAAAGAGGACCGGACCCGCCGGACCCTCCCTCTCCCTGGCTCGGCATCGCACGGCTTCTGCGAGGAGCCCATCGAAGCAGTCTTCCTGTGCCGTCGCATTCGCAGCATTCACAGCATTCGCAGCGCGCAGTCGTCGCTCGCAATGGCTCTGGCTCCGGCGCTGGCGCTGGCGCTTTCAGGTGGTTTAGGTAGCCAAGAGCTGCCAAGCCCAAGCTATGCAGTTCGGAAGCTCGACGACTCGATGTGACTCGACGCTGCGAGCCTTCCTGCAGAAGAGCCACAGCACCCTCGCGGTTGGCCACGTCGTATTCGAGCCTCAGCTGGGCTCCGGCTCGGAGAACCAGCATCAAAGCTCGGAGCACATCGGAGGGCGTGGCAGCAGCTGTGCGATCTTCTGCAAGAGAGCCGCATAGCTCGCGGCCTGCCACTCTCGGCCGCGGCCGCAGGGATCCACGGATTCTACTCACGAGAACTTTCGAGGCCTCCGATCGGTCGATGCGACGCTTCTGCAGGTTCTCCAAGCCCTCGTTGATGGCGTCCTGTCAAGGATCCGAGGATCATCCGCTACTGAGCTACTGCTACGCCCGGGGGGAGGGGAGCTAATGGGCCGGACCTGGCAGTCGGCAAGCCCGGCCAGGTCCCGGGTCTCCTGCGATGAGAGTTCTGGCCATGGCCAGTGGGTTTCAAGAGCTCGGCACTCGCACCCTGGCCCTCCAGGGCCTTGTGCAGCTCGAGCACGGCATCCAGCAACCGCGCCATGGAAGAGAGCTTGATGATGTCCTGCAGACCAATCTCAGAAGACTCTTCGAGGAACCGCGGGGCCGACTTCCGACTTCGACCTTGGAGCACTCGACGCGGAGAGCTCCCAGGATCAGGCGCTTGGCCTCTTCCAGCCGCCCACGCCTTGTGATTGCGGCGCAAGAGGCAAAGGAAGAAGAGGACTCGAATGGCATGGCAGTGGATTTGGGGGTTTTTGCCTCTTGTAGGCGCCGGCCAGGTCCTCCATGGCCCAGCCGGTCAGCGGCTTGCTCGGCCCCAACACCTCCCGCTGTTCCGGCACCGTGTGGGAACGTGCTCGGCGCGTCCGGAAGCCTTCATGTAGAGCTCGTAGGACTCCTCGTGTAGCGCAATTGCCCGGTCCCACGACCGCTCTGCCACCTTTGTCAGAAGCACTCAAAAGCAGATCATCCCGCTAACCTCGCCCAGTTCACGCCTTCTGCTCACTGCAGAAGTCGCCCCTCACCGAGAAGCACTCCCCGGCCTTCTGCTTCGGATCAGAGCACGTCGTCCCCACAGCCCCGCCCGACGAGAGAGCCCGGCCGAGTTGAGCATCTTGCAGCGCATGATCAAGTCCAAGGGCCTCGAGAAACGACGACAGGCGCCAGGCTTCCGCTTCCCGCCGAGAGCTCCGGGTGCGCGGCTCCACCTCGCCTTAGAGGAGAGGAAAGAGGGGAGGGCCAGACAAGGAACGCGGAGGCGAGGGGAGGGAGGGGAGCACCGCCTGGGGCGGCCCATTTGTAGATTTGTAGGCTTCGGGCGGTGCATTGCCAGGGCCTCCTCGATGAGCTGCCCGGCCATTTCCAACCTTTCCGGCCGGCCCTGCTGCCTTCAGAAACCAGCAAAAAAAAACAATCAAGAGCCGAGACTAAGAGCTGCCGTGAAGTTTACGGTTCAAGCTTCGAGACCCCGGCAGGGACAGGCGAGCGTGGGTCTTTCCCAAATCCCACTGGTCGAACCAATGGGCCTTGACCTCTCTGCATTTCAATACACACATATCTTACATGCTCCTGTGAACGAACATTTCAGTGCTCCGGACACCGTGCTTCTTCTTGACGTTGACGCATCTCTCGAAGTATTCCAGGGCCTGCCCAAAAACTTGCACAAGCCCTCCGAAAATGGATGTTGGCGTCGCTTGAGGAGGACCTTGTCGTAGTCGTGGAGGCTGGTGTAGATCCAGCCGAAGTTGCCTGGAGTCGAGGCTGGACAGGGACATGAGAAGCGGCGCTTTGCTAAGTGTGCGACGATACACTGTGTCGTAGAGCTCCCACGCCTCGCAATGCAGAATATCCTGAATCAATGACTTGACACGTGTTTGTCACATGGCCCCAGCCTCGTCCGGAGAGAACTTAATCAGGGTCTCGTACTCTTTGTACATCTCAAGAGCTTCCTGCGCCATTCCGCTGCAGATTCGCACGACAGAAATATCCGATTCGTGCATTCGCGCAGCCCGATAAAGTTCTCGAAGGGAACATGGGATTCGCGCACCGCGGATTCACACCGGGAAGTCGCGCATGGACGACTCATGCCTTAACCGTGCATGGGCCAAACCTCCAGGGCTCCCGAACATATTTTAAACTGTCTTGCTTTAGATGGGAATGATTTCGTCCTTCAGACAAACGTCCTGCTGAGTCGACATGCACGGGCACGCCGTTCAGCAAAGGCGCGCGTAAGGGGGAGGGAAAACGCCTGGCTGCGCAGCCTGTGTCTTCATCGACGCCGCAGAAGACCAAAAAGCGTGCAGGGCAAAGATAACACGATGCGGCGAGGTTGGAAATTGTTGCATCGGGAGGCCCTGGATATGTCAGGATTGTGTTTGAGACGCTCCCTCTCTCTCTCTGCTTCTGTGTGCGCACATCATCCGAAGAAGCCTTGAACCTTCGCCTCACGGAAAGCTGGAGCCAGCCCGAGACGATGACATGACTTGCACGGGAGAGGATTGCTTCGAAGTCAAATAGCTTGCTATCTATACATCGCCTAGTAAGCAGGACTGCAAGAACCGAGAACAAAAGAAAAACATGTACATCTCGTGTTGAATCTTTCCTGCTGCATCGCAATGAGCTTGTTCAATCATGCTGGTGCAGCAACGGCTTGCCACCAGAAAACAGTAATTGACGGTTGAGCAGCATCGAAACGATTCCCACTAGAGCCTGTCCGATCAAGTTTAAGCTTGACCTCAGAGTGTTTGACTTCTCGTTACGGAAACAATTGTCCCATACTAACAACGTCAGTTTAAGAATGACAAGTCAGAGATTGCATGTCGCCTGAGACGCTTCACAAAATTTCCGATGCATTTACAAATCCCCGCATTTCCACGCAAAATGTGCCGACTGCAAACAGAGCAATATACCTGCCCGCAAATCCCTGCATTTTCCCGCAATGCGGTCGTGTTTTGCACGAATATGTGAACCCCTGCCTTTGGTTCAATCGCTGGATCGAATCGGCGTGGGTGGAAGACTGAAGATCTCTGCACTCTGCCCAAAAAGACAAAACACTGAGTTTCTGAGGGTGGGCAGCGGGTAGCATGTTCAGCCTACGTCACAAGCGTACCTCTTGAAAGGTAATGGCAGGATTTCATACACAAATCAGAGACACGTAGTAGCACTTGCTTGTCAGCTCGGGAATACCTGCAATAAACCCTAAACCCTAAAACCGGAAACCGCCAAAGGCCGAACATACAAAGCCTGCACCTTGCAAAACCTAAGCTCTGACACTATCGAGCCCTAGACCCTAAACCTCTCAACACGTGCCCGATGATCCCAAAAACTGAAAAAATTCAACCTAGAACCTTGCAACCCTCAGACCCTGAACCCTACAATAAACTCGAGTGCTTGGGTGCTTGAATCGGGTGTTGGAACTGCCGGAAGGGTTGAATCGCGTGCTTGAAGCCGGCATGCTTGAATCGCAGTGCTCGGGGCAGGTTCTCGAATCGGCTTCCGCACGTGAGGCGCATAAACAGCCGACTCTCGCCTGGTATCTGGACTGCTTCATGCGCACGGTGGTGTAGAAGTTCAACCTTGAAGGCTCGAAGAAGGTTGCCAAAGGCTTCCTTGAGCTTGGCTCGGGGTTGATCATCTGCCAGCCGGCAGGCAAGCTCAAGCACCGGAGGCTTCAAACACCGCCTTTGACCCTGCGATTCATTGGAATGACGATAATGCCCATGATGGTCACACTGATGGTGACCCAAGTGTGATTTGGAGGATGGATGATGGCAAAAGTGAGGGCTGCGAGGGCGGTGAGGATGACGATGATGCAGGATAGTAATGATGATGGTGACGATGCTCATGGTGATGATAATGCTGATGGTGGTGATGGTGGTGGTGATGATGATGGTGGTGGTGGTGGTGGTGGCGGTGACGCTGGCTGGGGCTGCCGGCTGCAAGGGGCTACCGGGGCTTGGAGGGCTGCAAGGGCTGCAGGGTCTGCAGGTGCTGCAGGTGGTGCTGGTGCTGCAGGTTCGCAGCTGCTGGTGATGATGACGCTGCTGAGGCTGATGCTGCGGCTGGTACGGATGCTGATGCTGCTAGTGAATATCATAAATCATAATTTCATAATGATGGTGGTGACCATGACTGATGGTGAGTGAAGACTAGGAGGAGGAGGAGGAGCAGGAGAGGATGCAAAAGGGGGTGACGATGCTTTGCCGCTGTCGGTGCTGATGCTGACGGCGACGACGACGCAAACAGCACTTGTGCTGGTGCTGGAATGTCATGTCTGAACCATTGCATTCGTGATGCAGTGCAGCTCATGAACACCTCAGCACTGACCCCAAGCACCGGACCCACTTGAAGCCCTTCTGAAACCCAACTTTGCCTGCAAGTAAGGTCTGCGCAGCTTGAAGTGCCAGATTCCTCCTCGCTCCAGGCAAAGTGGAAAAATCCGCGCACAGAGGCGATCGGCCTGGCCGCACGGAAAGACCATGAAGAGCTTGGTCAGAATAGACGAGATACACCGATGATGAAGGAGGAGACTATGATGAGGAGGAGGAGGAGGCTATTTGTCCTTGTGAAGGTCGCGTTTAGAACTCGGTTTTCCGATTAAGAGTAGCACTAAGTAGGATTTTGACCACTATAAAAAGTGTTTTGAAAGCGGGCAAGGCGAAAGCCGGCTACATTTGCCGCGCTACCTCTGTTCCTTCGCCTGTCGACTCAATCGCTTGCACATCCCGCGCCCGCAAGCAGAACATGTCCTTCGTGGCTACTTAGAATCTCCAAACTCATACGTTCAGCATGACACTGATAATCACACTGGTTATGATATTCACAGTGATACTGACAATGAGACTTGAAATGGTAAGGACCGGAGAAGGATGGCGCTCCATTGCAGGGATGGCGGAACAGGGCCTTGTCTATCTCGTAGTTCTTGAGATAAGCCTGAGATGGCTTAGACTCTCTGGCGAGGCTGAGCCGAAACTTTGGGCACCCGACACCGACGAGGTCGATGGCCGTTCCCAGGTTCCTGGGACGAGCATCTGTGGGGCCATCTGTGCCATCTCCCTCTCCCTTCTCGGCGGCTCCTGCTCTGCCCCAGGACCCTTCTCATCCTGTCCTCAAGGGCCGGACAACCGCCCCACGGGCCACGGCTCCCTCACTTGTTGAAGCTCTGGTCTCGTCTCTCCTCGCTCATGGCCTTCCAATCCAGGGAGGATGTGGAGCGCTCCACAATCTCCTCGGCTAAGGGGCGCAGAGCGGCGGCGAAGCGGCGAAGCACCAAAGAGAGGTTCTCCGCAGCGCTGCGCTGAGGCTCCCCGCCATCAGCTCGTCCCTCTCTCTCGCCTCTCTAGCCTCTGCCTCCGGCTCCTTAGGAGGAGACCATGGCCACGGCCCCATGTGCCCTTCGAGGAGAGGGTCTTTCTGGGCCGGGTGCCTTTGGCCGTGGTGAGGTCTCGGCCAGGGGATCTTGAAAGCCTCGGCTCGGAAGAAGCGGAAAAGCAGATGCCAGTGATGCCAGTGACAGATAGACAAGTGTGGACGGCCTTGTGCGGTCTGAGCCTGCTGCTCCCGCCCGGCCCCACAATCTGTCAGCAAGGGCTCTTTTCGGGACGGCTCATTTGGCTCTGGATCTCTCGGGCCTCCCATTCTGCCTCCGCCTCCGCTGCCTCTCCACGCGCTCCACGCGTCTCTCACAAACTCACAGGCCAGGCGCTGCAGGCGCTGGCAGGCGCTGGCCTGCAGGCTCACAGCACCTGCCGGCGTGGCCCCCAAGCAGCACCCGGCGGCTTCAGCCTGCGCTCGTCCGTCGCGTCGCGTCGGGGCCCGCGACGCGAGAGCAGCAGCAGTCGGGACTCGCCTCCACCAGTGCAGCAGCACCTGACAGCGCTTGTGACTCAAACTTCCAGCCTTTAACAGATCTACCCGTGCCAACGCGCCAGTTCCAAGGGTGGCACCGACGCCGGGATCGCCACAACCCACGGCGGCCCGCAGCACCTGACAGCTGCACCACGATGTGCCAGGCACGGACTGGGACTCTCCAACTCTTCGAGCCGCAAGCCCACCCAGAAGAGCCACGCACAACCTAAAGAGCGGAATGGCAGCAGGAGCGCCGTCGAAGTGCCATGCTGGGGCCCCCCGCTTGCCAGCGCTGCCTACCGGAACCGTCGTCGTGCTCGCAGAGCTCCAGGCATCTGGCTCCACGGCCTCGTTAAACTGCAAGATGCCAAGCCCCGATTCCAAAAGCCTGAGCCCCTGAAGCAGGCCAAGCGGCTCAGAAGTCGCCGCCCGGGTGTGGTGCCACCAGACCTGTTCAGGGCCGGGCCGCGGCTTAGCGGCTCCTAAGCCGCGGCAGCCGCCGCCACTCAGGTCCCTGCAACCGCAAGCGATACCAGCCTGAGATTCAGCAACCTACAGTGCAGCCCAGCTCTGACTCCACAGCTTTCTGGGGCCACGGCTTCGGGAAGAGGACACCGCCGCGTCGGCTGTGCCGGACTCGAGCTGCCAGCGTTGGCGCCTGTAGAGAAGAGAGAAAGGGAGGGAGAGCAGCAGAGCAGCGGAGCCCCAGAGCAGCCGTCTGCTGCAGAGCGGCCCGGACTCGTCGTCGTGGCCAGCGAGCTCCGCCAGACCTCGAGGAGAGAGGCGGAGCGGCGGAGCGGCGGAGCGGCCCCCCGAGCGCCCCCTAAGCCCTCTCGGCCCTCTCTGCTCTGAGAGGCGACAGACGGAGGGGAGGCAGAGGCTCTCAGGCTCTCTCGTCGAGAGCTCGAGCTCCGGGCCGTCACCGCCGGAACCTGCGCTCAAATAGACCTCAGCTCAGCGACAGGTGCAGGTAGCAGATGGCAGGTACCAGGTGCTCGCCCGAAGTCTCGAGTCTGAGTCCGATGCTTTGCCTCTCAGTGCGCCGGTGCACAACTTCAGGTTGTACCTCGTCTGATACATCTGATACAGCACTCCTGCCGCAAAGGTTCTACACGTCTGGGCTGGGACCATGGGGGAGCTTCGCTGTGATCCTCATCCTGCAGAAACGAAGAGAGAGAGAGAGAGAGAGAGCACTGCGCGAGCACGAGGCCGCCAGCAAGCTGGCGCACATCACATGGGCGCTGCTGGCTGCCGCACGTCACGTCAGGGCATGGCATCAGGGCGTCGGCTGGCCGGCCTCAGCATGCCTCACGGCCGTCTTCACCAGCTGGGTAGCAAAGTCTTTCTCCAGGTGCTTCAAAAGCTCCTCTGGCTCATCTCGTGCACATGGCTTAAACCTATGCCTACGCATACCACCAATTCCTTGTTGGCTTCTTCCCCTTGCTGGAAGTCGATGTCGCACCACTGCCTCCCAAAGCGAAAAGCTGCCAGGCCTTGCCAAGGGAAAGCTCGCTGCCGAAGCGTTTGAGAGCCTCCGCATCAAGGCCTCTCGCTCTTCGGTGGCCTTGGCCTCAGACGGAAACACTCAGCAGCGAACACATTGACATGAGCCATGCCTGCTGCCAAGCTGCGAGGGTGCGAATGCACTGCACGGCAGCATCGTCTTCCGTGCAGGTGCCGCTGTCAATGAGGTCCTCGCAATGGCACAGAGTCTTGAGAGAGCGCGGCGCCGCGGAAAAGGCCCTGCCACATGCCCCTGGGGCCCCCGGGGCCCCCGGCCCTGGCCTTCGCCTGGGCCTCGAGCTCGTCCGCTTGCCGAAAGGCGTTCGACAAACACAGCTGGGCTCCGCCGGCCCAACCTCGGTGTCTCCGTGCAGAACGCGGAACGCGGAACGCACGTCGAGCGCTGGGCCGAAGGAGGCCAAGCGCCGATCATTCTCCGAAGCGACCTCGATGGCCCAGTCCTCAGAGTCAGGGCTGCCGCACCGCGCACGAGATTCTCTTGTTTAGGACCAGCCTCAGGGACGACGCCATGTCCTCTCTCACAGATATAAAAGAAGTCGAACTTGCCTGCTTCCGCTCCCTGCGCTCCCTGCGCTCCCTGCGCTCCCTGCGCTCTCTGCGTCTGCGCTGTCTGCGTCCTGTTTCGGCTCCGTTCGGTTTCGGCTGCCACTGCCCGCGGTATTCGAGCACCGTCTCCTCTGCACCAGATCAGATGAGCCAAAGCCCAGAAACTCTGTTGGAAAGGATTTGCGGATTGTTCCGTCCGCTTTATCCTCATTCCTCCTCCCTCTCACTCTCACAGGCAGGGACATATCCGACCAAGTCCTTGGTGTCGGGTGTACCTGGAGGCGAAACACTTGACGGGCAGTTGCGGCCCTTTCGCGCTTCTTTCGAGCTGGCCTGCCCCCTTCAGAAGCTCCAGGATACGAGCTGTGGCCCCATCTGCCTGTTGGAGCTATTCGGAGCTTCAGTTTGCCGCATCCGGGCTAGAAGAAACCTGACCCGTCCCGGCATCCTGCCGCTCTTTTTCGATCTCTTGCCATCTCCTCCGAGCTGGTTCACTTCCACGCACCTCCTGCGCAAGCACAGCCTCAACAAGAGCAACTTCCGTAAACTCCTCCGCCTTCTCAGGAAGATCTTCTTTCTACTACGCACTTGCACTGAACGCTTCGAAGTCGTCGGTGCCGTAAGCTTGCAAACGAAGATCTCGGCTCCCAGACCGTCGTCGACACGCGTTGCCAGCTTTTGGCCCCAGCCCTCCTTGGCCAAAGATGTCTTCAAGCGACGGCACAGCTCGGGGTTGTGGGCTTCTTGTGCCCAGTAGACTATCAGAGGTTCTTTTACTCCCCGATAGGAGCGGGCAAGGACTCGCAGCACATTCAGCAGTGGAGCGTACTGCGGCTCATGGTACAACACGTCCGACATCAGCACTCTGCTGAAGCTGTGACCCTCGGACAACCAGCTACAATGTGCCTCTTGCCATAGCAGGGGCCGCACC
The DNA here is from genome assembly GCA_003297005.1 of Symbiodinium sp. clade A Y106. Lineage (NCBI taxonomy): Eukaryota > Dinophyceae > Suessiales > Symbiodiniaceae > Symbiodinium > Symbiodinium sp. clade A. Next base: position 154,324 of record BGNK01000884.1, read on the forward strand.
TCGCCTGCTGTGAAGGAGTTGAGATGAAGATTCACCCGCAGGAGCGGGCAAAGACCCGGCAAATCCGTGAGCAGAATTCTCCTGGCTTTGAAGATCCTTTCGGCCGCCAGCCCCACCAAGCCCGTTCCGGCGCCCAGCTCCAGCACCTCTCTGCCCGCGACCCGCTCGGAGCGCTGAGCGAGAAAGTGCAGCAAGACCAGCGCCGAATCCCAGACCGTGCTGCCTCCGTCAGACATCTTCTCAACAGCGCATACATAATATCTCATATATCTAAAGATAAAGAAGAAATTGAGGAAAGAACGACAACACAGCGACCCAGAGGAGACTCTCAGGCACCTGTGCTCATTGGATCGCTGCTTTCCCAGGTTTGGACGTGCGGCGCTTGCGACACGATCACCGTCTCGCCTGCGCATCAGACAAATCTTGTACCGACACTCGGGCAAAGCCCAGTGGCGGCCAGAGCCTTCATGCTGAAGCTTCACCTTGGCTTTGAATCGCCGGGAGTAGTCACAGAGAGACCTCCGCCACGCGCCCGTCGTATGAACGTCCTCTCGCATCAGGCGCGACGCGACACTCGCGAAATGATCTGGTGCACTCAAACCCAACGAAACCCACAAAACCCGCAACAACCCCCCCCC